>QJPP01007250.1:0-532175 GCA_003996215.1 Jaltomata sinuosa
TCCTTAGCTATTCTTTGTCTTTCCATGGACTGCCCATAGGTGTTTGCCATTGTCCTATGACTTAAAGCATCGGCCACCACATTTGCTTTCCCCGGATGATACAAGATATCAACATCATAATCTTTTAAAAACTCAAGCCATCGTCGCTATCTCAGATTTAGATCCTTCTGCTTAAAGATATATTGCAAGCTCTTATGGTACGTATATATGTCAACATGAACCCCATACAAGTAGTGGCGCCATATCTTTAAAGCAAATACAACCGCTGCTAGCTCTAGATCATGGGTTGGATAATTTTTCTCATGTGGCCGCAACTGTCTTGAGGCATAAGCTATTACTTTACCATGCTGCATCAATACGCATCCTAATCCCACTCCCGACGCATCACAATACACTGCATACCCTTCTATGCCTTCTGGAAGTACCAATATAGGTGTAGAAGTCAACTTATTTTTCAGCTCTTGGAAGCTTCTTTCGCATGCATCACTCCATTGGAACTTGGCTGCCTTGTGTGTTAGCTTTGTTAAGGGTGCAAAAATAGAGGAAAATCCCCCAACGAACCTTTTATAATAACCTGCCAACCCAAGGAAACTACGAACCCCTGTAGGTTTTGTAGGTCTTGGCCAGTTCTTCACGGCTTCTATCTTTTGAGTATCAACCCTTATTCCTTCATCAGAGACAATATGACCCAAGAATGCCATAGATTTTAACCAAAACTCACATTTAGAAAACTTTGCATATAGCTTACGATCACGAAGAACCTGTAACACCTGCCACAAGTGATTAGCATGGTCCTCCTTTGATCTTGAATAGACCAAGATATCATCTATGAATACAATCACAAACATGTCCAAGAATGGCTTGAACACCCTATTCATCAGATCTATAAAAGCTGCTGGTGCATTTGTTAGCCCAAATGACATAACTAAAAATTCAAAATGACCATACCGTGTTCGGAAAGCTGTCTTGGGTATATCTTTCTCTTTGACTTTTACTTGATGATAAACCGACCTCAAATCAATCTTCGAGAAACACTTAGCACCCTGTAACTGGTAAAACAAATCATCAATCCTAGGAAGGGGATATTTGTTCTTAATTGTCACCTTATTCAACTGCCGATAGTCAATACACATTCTCAATGAGCCATCTTTCTTGCGTACAAATAAAACCGGTGCTCCCCAAGGGGATATACTAGGCTTTATGAATTCCTTTTCTAACAAATCTTTTAATTGCTCCTTCAATTCTCGTAATTCTGCCAGGGCCATCCTATATGGAGGGATGGAGATGGGTTGAGTACCTGGAATCACATTAATACCAAACTCTATCTCTCGTTCTGGAGGCAAACCTGGAAGCTCTTCGGGAAATACATCAGAAAATTCATTTACCACTTGAATAGACTGAAGATCTAGTGGCTCCATATCTATATCTCTCACTCTCACTAGATGACATATGTACCCTTTGGACATCATCTTCTTTGCCTTAAGATAAGAAATAAACTTACCTCTTGGTGTCCCAACATTACCTTTCCATTCAAGGTCTGCCTCTTTTGGAAAATGGAAACTCACCCTCTTAGCTCGGCAATCTACTGTGGCATAACATGAAGCCAACCAATCCATACCCATTATAACGTCAAAATCTATCATATCTTGCTCAACAAGGTCAACCAATGTGTTACGGTCACAAACAGTTACTATGCAATTACGATAGACTTTTCTAGCTATAATAGACTCGCTAGTTGGTGTAAATACTTCAAATGGTTTAACCAATAATTCTGGCATTCCTTCAAACTTTCCAGCAATCAATGGAATTACATATGATAGTGTAGAGCTTGGATCAATTAATGCATATACATTATATGTAAAGATGGACAATGTACCTGTAACCACATCAGGTGAAGCCTCCAAATCCTGTCATTCCACTAGAGCATATGTACGATTTTGAACTCCACTAGAACTAGCAGTTCCTCTACCATCTCTACCACGACCTGCAGGCACCTGTGGCCCCCTACCTAAAGAAGGCACCGATGATGATGATGCAACAACCGATCCAGTAGGTTGTGCCATGCTACCCATGCCCCTTTGAGGGCAATTTCTCATCATGTGTTCCGGTGTACCACACCAAAAACAAACATTTGTTCCAAGCCGACATATACCTGGATGATTTATTCCACATTGTTTACAAGACTGTTTAGGAGGTCTTGGTTGGGTCGCACTTCCCTGTTCTTGGTACCCCGCTACTTGTGAGCCTTGACTCTCACTCCTTTGCCCAAATTGATTAGCCCTAGACCCTTGAAACCGAGGTGGAGCGCTAGCTGTAGAGTAGGAAGATGATGTCCTAGGTAGTCTATTAGAAAACCGAGGCCTAAACTCACCTTGTGATGGCGTAAACTGGCCCATAGATCTGGCCCTCTTGGACTGCCCTCTTTCCGACTCTTGTGTCCTTCTCCTTTGCCTTTGATCCTCCATCTTTTGTGCAAAAGCTTGTATCCTTGCTATATCCATATCTTTGTTCAAAGCAACAATAGTACAATCCCTAACCAGATATGAATCCAATCTATCCACGTAACGATGAACTCTATCCTCCATAGTAGCTACTACATTAGGAGCATACCTGGCCAAAGAATTAAACTTGAGACTATACTCTCTCACGCTCATATTCCCTTGGTGAAGATTTAAGAACTGAGTTGCACGGGCCTCCTGAATCTCCAATGGCAGATAATGGTCAAGGAATGCCTTTTTAAACTCTTTCCATTTAGCTGAAGGTGTATTTATACCCCTAGATTGTTTCCAAGCTTCGTACCACAATATAGCCACACCTTTTAATCTATATGTTGCCAACTCAACTGCTTCCTTACCAGATACATGCATAATATCTTAGGTCCTTTGGATTTGATCAATAAAGTCTTACGAATCTTCATTAGGATCTGACCCAGTGAATGATGGAGGGTCCAAATTAAGGAAATCACGTATCCGCACACTAGATTCCCTATTTGCACACTAGTACCTGCAATTGGACCTGCTTGCCCTTGTCCTTGACCAGCAAGTATACGAGTCAACAATTGGACTGCATTCTTTAAATCTTGGTCAGTAGCATTAACCGGTGGTTCTTGGGGTGCTACTGCCCTCCTTGGCTCTTCGGGAGACGGAGGAGTGGAGGAAGTCCGTGATGAAGACACATGTTGAGCCTCACTTTAATTAGCTCGTCTAGGTGGTGATTTGCTGGTCCCTTCTCCATTAGCTACATCTACTTGCTTACCAGTACTCTTACTTTTCCTAGTAACCGGCATTTTTGCTATAATGAAAACAATTTAAAGGTTAGATACGATAAACCTATAACATTGGCTCTATTGCACGATCTAAGAGATGAAGAAAAAGAGACAACTCCTAAATGTCCCGCAGATGTGGTGCACAACACACCCATAAGCAAGACTCTACATAGACACGGCTTTGTAGACTCCCTAGGATGACCTGCTCTGATACCACTTTTGTCACGCCTCAAATTCCATTTAGACGGACAGGCACTCGATGCCTCTAAAGGCCCGAGAGAACCAACTTATAACCTGTGATTCATCATGCATATAACTATGACAATTAAGAAGCTTTGACTATAGATAAGCTGCCTGAATAACAAGACCAACGTAGATAGGCCCAAAACTTATGTACACGATCTGGCCATTGAGGCCACAACTATTAAGAGCAAAGACATAACTAAGTTTTACTTTAATATTGGTCTACAAAGCCTCTACAAGATAGACAAATTTAGTTTAGGTCAGGACAGGGCCCCGCCTTACCCTTAACTATACAATACCCAAAATATATACCAAAGACTCGGTAAAGCCCCGAATCAACTTGGAGCTCACCAACAGCAGCCGAGTGTCCTATGCTCCTACTGGGGAGGTCTACTAGCCAGAGTACATATGCCTGCGGCATGAAATGCAGCGTCCCTATGAGGGACATCAGTACAAGAGAATGTACTGAATATGTAAGGCATAAAGTAAACCATATGTAAACAAGAGCTCAAATAGAATCAGGTATCAGTGCATAAACATGTAAATAAGAAAAGAAGATCACATTTGCTTACTCTTATGAAATCATGTATATTACGTTCTTTGGTTACTCTTCTTTGCTTTATGATCATTGTAAGGCATGTAATACACGTGACCAACTGATCAGTGGTAGAAGAGGAGTCCCATGCTAGGTAATTTAACCCCTGGGATGCTGCCCTCATAAATATACAAATTGGGATCGACCCATGCTAGGATTTTGCCCCTAGGCTGCCACCCATAAGTACACAAATAGGGATCGACCCATGCTAGACTTTCACCCCTGGGCTGCCACCCACACATATACAGATTACTTCATTTAGTTTCTTTAATCTTTGAGATTGTTACTTTGGTGGTTGTAACCTTTATTGAGCTCAAAACTATGGACCAGTAGTAGAAGACATGTGAATATGCACTTAAGGCAGTAACAATGATATAAGGAGCAAACGTAACATCAACGTAATGTTTAGGAGCTTATATGATACACTGAACCTCATTTGGCTTAGAGAATAACTCATAAAGCTTGCTGTTGAAAGTACCTTTACTAGGAAACTCACTTCGTTGGTAACAACACAAATATAAGAGGTCATGCCAAGGAATATGAAACTGAAAAACCTTACATACCTTGTTGTGTAACTCAGATATTACAACAAATTAAGCTTCCCCCTTTCAGATTATTTATCTACAATGAAATACGTGGCAAAACTAGTATTAGTAGCTAGTTAACCAATTTGGGCTACTTGATCCCACTAAATCAGTAACTAGGCAGTAAGCTCGTAATTGATCAAACCAAGAGTGTTCCTTTCACCTCTTCTCCTCTAAACATATCTACATACTGTACGACCTTCTCATAAGGTCCCTTGAAACTCTTCCGACTTCATAACATATACCAAACAACATACAAAGGTGTGCAGGCAGCAAGTTAACATAACACCCAATTAAGTGGTGTATTACCACACCCTCCTTCCATACTTCAATACAACTTCACACACCCTTTTACAAGTTCAACCAAGCTGTCCCAAATATATACACATAAAACCGCTCCTAAAACAATCCCAAACATCCTTCAACATAATAAGAAAGTATTTTAACTCAAGGATTCCAATCACTACCCCATGGTTCTTGACACAAACACATACAGAATTCTCCATCAAACTTGTATATAAAAAGGGGCAAAAATGGGTAGTAACTTTACCTCAAATTCGAAAATCTGTCCTCCTAACTTGTACTTCTTCAAGATCTTGAACTCCCCTTCAACTTAGCTTGAAAAGAGAGAGAATACTTAAGAACCCTAATGGTATTTTATGGCTTCTATGTGAAGCTAAGAGATAGAGAAAGAAAGAACTTCTAAAATCTGTTTTTTTTTCAAGTTAAAATGAGTGAAATGAGCTGGTCTTAACCCCTTTAAAAGGGGGCTGCTTTGGCCGACTTTCCTTGCTCATTTTGAGCCACAAAATGTCAAAAAGGTGATACACCTACTTGGCCATTTTACATGGGCTTTGTTGGACTAAACCTTATTGGGCCTTGGCTGCCAATTCTTTCCCTTTCTTTCACTTCTTTGGGCCAGAATTTATTCAAGTGGGTGATGGGTGTACTTGGCCCTCTAAGCTAGTCAAAATAGTCTTAGTAGGTGATGCACCTACCTAGTTCTTTAGGCTGGTCAATAAGTCAAAGTAGGTGATGCACCTACTTGTCACCTACTAGCTTAGTTAAGTCAAGCAAGCAACTCACTTATTTTATTCTATTTTCTTATTTCTAATCCCTTTTGCTTTAACTTAACACTTCACCCTAAATATTTACTCAAATACAACCTTACCATCTCGAGTTTAAATACTTTTGTCGAGGTTAACTTGGCCGTTTACTTGCTGAACTGAATGGGGCATTACACGACCTCCCAATACACATTAAACTATCACTGCAAATATAAGAAACTCGGTCCCTCACCTATTGACAAGGCTATATCAAATGATATATGAATAGGACTAGTATATGTAGAATACGGGATGTTACAATACTAGAAATCAACTTTAATGCATAGGCTTTTGAAATCAAATGAGGAATCTTAATCAAATCGTAAATAAACCATGAATTGATACTTTGAAACTGATTTCATAAGTCTTTCCCGAATTTAGATCAAAACCCTAATTTAACAAGTTCATAATTCAAAACAAGAATTGGGGGTTTTGGGAACAAGGGTCAAAGGAACCCATTGTTGATTACCCACATACCTTGATTGAAGCTAACCCACTTGAATTGAAAAGACTTAGGAGACATGAACTTGGAGCTTGGAGAAGAGTGAAGTAATAAGAAGGGATTTAGGGTAATGAGGGTGAAAACCCTTCTTGAAATAGTCAAAACGACATCATTTAGGAGTTAAAAGAGTGGGTAATGACTAAAGTACCTCTGTGACTTAATTAGGAAAAAGCTAATTTAAATCTCGGTTTCAGGTTCCACGGGTGGAGTCTATGACTCATAGACCTAACCAC
Source organism: Jaltomata sinuosa (assembly GCA_003996215.1). Lineage (NCBI taxonomy): Eukaryota > Viridiplantae > Streptophyta > Magnoliopsida > Solanales > Solanaceae > Jaltomata > Jaltomata sinuosa. Next base: position 6,529 of record QJPP01007250.1, read on the forward strand.
GACTTGTGATTCCTTCTCATGGAAAACTGCCCAAGATTTCAGGCTACTGAAAGTTCCCTACAACTCAACAGGATGACTCGTGGAAGCTTCCACGAGTCATAGGACCAAGTCATGGAAATTAGGAGACCTGACCACTCTCTGTCTGAGTTCCACGGGTTTGTTCCACGACCCGTGGAAACTTACACGAATCGTGAACCTGACTCGTGGTTCTCAGACCTGAGTATGGTCTATAGGACTGGAATCACGAGTCACTTCCATGACTCATGGAACCACTCACGGCTCGTGGACTTTACTCGTGATCCCTGGAAGTCCAAAAATTTCTGCAAGTTATGAGTTTAAAAGCTAGATCAGTTTTTGGGGTGTTACAATATCTTCCCCTTGGGATCATTCATCCTCGAATGAAGACTAAGCAAGGGAAACTAAATAAAAAATAGCCCAACCAGCAACTAAACGAGGAAATCAAGGAATAAACATGAAAACTAAACTTTCCAACTTAAAACATGGTTAAATCAACTTCGAAAACAGTAATGCATGCTAGGATCATGAGAGTAACTGATGGAACAGGATCGGAGGAACATACTAAGGATGCAACTATTACCTCAAGCTGGAACGAAATCAGAAGGAAAGAGATGGGGATATTTGGCCTTCATGGGCTCTTCCGCTTCCCATGTAGCTCCTTCAACAAGCTGATTTCTCCAAAGAACCTTTATCGAAGCAACTTCTTTGTTTCTCAACCTCTGAATTTGACGATCAAGGATCTCTACGGTAACCTCCTCATAAGTGAGACTATCCTTCACACCCATATCCTCCAAAGGGACATTCAAGCTTGGATCACCAACACACTTCTTCAACAAGGAAACATGAAAAAGGGGATGAACCGCTTCCAACTCTGATGGCAAATCCAACTCATAAGCAACCTTACCAACTCTCCTCAAAATCTGATAAGGACCTACGAAATGGGGACTAAGCTTTCCTTTCTTGAAAAACCTCATCACACCCTTCATGGGTGACACCTTTAGGAAAACCCAATCATCAATTTCAAATTACAACTCCCTTCTCCTCACATCCGCATAAGATTTCCGTTGACTCTGAGCGGTCTTCAACCTTTCCCTAATAAGCTAATCCTTCTCCATAGTCTCATGAACCGAATCTGTACCAAAAAAGACTTTCTCGCCTACCTCAAACCAACCAATAGGAGACCTATATCTCTGGCCATAAAGTGCCTCGTATTGTGCCATCTGGATGCTAGAGTGAAAGCTGTTATTGTAGGCAAACTCGATAAGAAGTAAGTGATCATCCCAATTACCTTTGAAGTCAATCACACACTCTCTCAACATATCCTCCAAAGTATGAATAGTGCGCTCTGCCTGGCCGTCTGTTTGAGGGTGAAAAGTTATGCTAAGCTTCTCCTGGGTACGAAGACCTTTCTGAAACGATCTCCAAAACTGAGATGTAAACTGAGGACCTCTATCAAAAATGATAGACAAGTGAACACCATGCAATCGGACTATCTCCCGGATGTAGAGTCTGGCATAGTTGTCTGCTGAATCAGTAGTCTTAACAACCAAGAAGTGGATGACTTGGTCATCCGGTCGACAATCACCCAAATGGAATCATGTTGCTTTTGAGAACGAGACAAACCCGTAATGAAGTCCATATTGATCGCTTCCTATTTCCATGTGGGAAGGTCAATGTCATGAATCATGCCACCTAGCCTTTGATGCTCCACCTTTACTTGTTGACAATTGGGACACTTAGTCACAAACTCGGCTATGTCTCTCTTCATACCATTCAACAAAAAGACTTTCCGTAGGTCACGGTACATGTTGGTGGAACTCGGATGAATGAAATATCTAGAGCTGTGAGCCTCGGTCAGAATCTCCTGTCTCAACCCATCTACATCTGGCACACATAAGCGACCCTGATAATGAAGCACACCATCTCCCCCTTGGGAGAAAACCTCAACCCGCTGCTGATGAACTGTACCCTTAAGCTGGAGTAAAATGGGATCCTTGTCTTGCTTTGCCTTCACCTCAGCTATCACAGATGATTCATCACCATTTTGCACAATCACACCACCTTCGGTCGAGTCCATAAGGTGAATTCCCAATCGAGTAAGCCTATGAACCTCTCTAACCAATTCCTTCTTCCCATCTTCAATAGAGGTCACACTTCCCATGGACAGTCTACTCAAAGCATCCTCCACGACATTGGCCTTACCCGGATGGTAAAGCACACTCATATAATAATCTCTTTTGTCACAAATTTACTTCCTTTTGAGTGAATACAAACTGAAGACTATTATGATTGGTGAATACATGCACATGCACACCATAAAAGTAATGTCTCCAAATCTTCAAAGCAAAGACCACGGTTGCCAACTCAAGATCATGAGTAGGATAGTTCTTCTCATGAGTCTTAAACTGTCTCAAAGCATAAGCAATCACCCTACCATGCTGCAATAAAAAACAATCCAAACCATTCCTAGAAGAATCACAATACACAACAAAATCATCTAGGCCCTCGGGTAGAGCTAACACTGGAGTTGTGGTCAATCTAGTCTTCAATTCCTGAAAGTTCTTCTCACATAAGTCAGTCCACTAAAATTTTACCTTCTTCTGAGTCAATTGGGTTAAAGGGGCAGCAATGGAAGAAAATCCTTCCACAAACCTCCTCTAGTAACCAGCCAAACCCAAAAAGCTTCTAATATCAGATGGGGAAGTGGGTCTAGGCCAGTTCTTTACTGCCTCAATCTTTTGAGAATTAACTTGAATACCATCCCTAGTCACAATATGAACCAAAAAAGCAATAGACTGCATCAAAATCTCACACTTGCTAAACTTAGCAAATAACTGTCGGTCCTTGAGAGTTTGCAACACGACTCTCAAATGGTCTGCATGCTCCTCCTTACTCCGAGAGTAGATGAGGATATCGTCAATGTAAACAATCACAAACATGTCCAGGTACTGTTTGAAAACACGGTTCATCAAATCCATAAAGGCAGCAGGAGCATTAATTAGATCAAAAAACATCACAACAAATTCATAATGACCATATCGAGTTCTTAAAGCTGTCTTCGAAATATCACACATTCTAACTCGAAGCTGATAATAACTGGATCTAAGGTTGATTTTGGAGAAGAAACTAGCACCCTGAAGCTGATCGAACAAGTCATCAATCCTAGGAATAGGATATTTATTCTTGATTGTGACCTTATTAAACTGACATTAGTCAATACACATTCTAAGAGAGCCATCTTTCTTTTGAACAAATAAAACTGGGGTACCCCATAGAGAAATTCTAAGCCTGATGAAACCTTTATTGAGAAGATCCTTCAACTGATCTTTCAACTCTTTGAGTTCCACGGGAGACATTCTATAAGGAAGAATGAAGATAGGATTCGTATCTGGGAGAAGATCTATCCCAAAGTCAATCTCCTGCGTGGGAGGCACTCCGGGTAAATCCTCGAGAAACACTTCTGGAAACTCATTCACAACACGAACAGACTGAAGGGATGGCATTTTGGACTCTATGTCCATAACCTGCACTATGTGATAAACATACCCCTTTGAAATCATCTTCCTAGCCTTAAGATAGGATATGAAATGACCTTTCGAGGAAGGGGGGCTACCTTGCCATTCTAAAACAGGTTCATTTGGAAACTTGAAACTGACCACACGAGTACAGAAATCGACAGAGGCATAACATGCATACAACTAATCCATACCAAGAATGACATCAAAATCAGTCATCTCCAACTCTACTAGATCTGCTGAAGTGACTCTATGAAGGACCGAGATAGGGCAATTTTGGTAGATTCTTTTGTCTAAGACTGGCTCACAACCAGAAGTAGAAACACAAAAGGGTTCTAAAAGCAATTCAGGACATACTTTGAACTTACATGCTACATAAGGGGTCACAAAAGATAAGGAAGCACCGAGGTCCAACAAAGCATACATATCGAAAGAGAAGACTTTTAACATACCAGTAACAACATCTAGGGAACCCTCCTGATCTTGATGAGAGGACATAGCATAAAGGTGGTTCTGGCACTGACCACCAGAAGTAGAAGCTGTGCCCTGCTGGGCTGGTCGACCTCCTGGGGATAATAGAGCAGACTGAGCCCTACTACCTCCCTTCCCCTTTTTAGCTGAAGGGCAATCTCTGATATGATGTCCAGCCTGACCACATTCGAATCAACCACCTGAACCGGCAAAACACTCACCAGGATGACTCTTCCCACACTTACCACAAGCTGGGTAGGAAGATCCCTTAGCAACACTACCCTGAAATTGGAAATAGGAAATAGATCCTCTACCACCCTGACCATGATGAATGGATCCTGATGACTTCTTCTGGAAAGAAGAGAGATGCCCATCTCCGAACTTGTGATGACCAAAACCTGATCCCTCAGATCTAGCCCTCTTGTTCTAATTTGCTATCTCCCTAAGCTTGTCACCCTCAATCTGATGGGCATGAGTCATGAGTTGGTAAATGTTCATATCACTCATCAATAAGGCGGACCTACACTCCTTCTTCACCATATCAAAAACCCTATGTATAAACTTGCTCATTTGATCATGCGGGTCCGCTACCATGGATGGAGCATATCTAGACAACTGAGTGAACTTCAGACTATACTCTTGAACCGACATCGTCCCCTGTCTCAAGTTCACAAATTCCTCCACCTTTGCTTGCCTCAACTCTCGGGGAAAGAACCTATCAAGGAAGGCCATCTCAAAACACTCCCAAGTTATGAGGACCACCTCCCTCACCCTAGTCTCCTTTCATTGCGTGAACCAAATATGAGCTACATCCTTGAGTTGATAGGATGCAAGCTCAACACAATCAACCCCAACCACTTGCATAACTTCGAAGATCTTCTTCACTTCATCAATAAAGTTGAGCGGGTCCTCACTTACTTTTGAACCCCAAAATTTGGGCGGGTTCACACGAATAAAGTCATGAACTCGGGCCGCTACCCCACCTTGAGGATGAACGGGGGCAGGAGCCTGCTGATTTGCCTGAGTGGCCAAGGTCTGGGCTAGAAAATAAATTACGTTCCTGAACTCCTCATTCATGACATCGGGGACCGAAATGGGACGAACAATATTCCGAGAGACTCAGGGAGGCATAGCACGTCGAGGAGGCATAATCTGAAACGTACAAGATAAGGATTAGAGGAACATAAGAGTTAAGCTCTATCGCATGACATGATCATGAAAGAAGTGAAGTTTTATAAGACATCTTGTAGATTCCCTCTCATATGCATGGCGCGCTTCACACACATGGAAGAGACTCTACTCGATATGGCTTTCAAACATCCTAGGACTTCTGAACCTGAGGCTCTGATACCAAGTTTGTCATGCCCCTAGGTTACCCTCTAGACGTAACACGGGACTTGGGACCACAAGTGCCCCAAGCTAACCCTTGGTCATAGCATTCTCAAGCATAACAAAAGATAAGCGAAAGCATAATAGATAAAGTTAGAATAACATAAATGGATAATCAAACCAAATAGGCATACAAGATCCAAAAAGACTCAAATACTGTCTATGTCTGAAAAGCCTCTACTCATAACATAAAGAGTTGCTAGAATAAGACCCTAGCTAACTCGAAGTACGGAAACAAGAGCTGACACATGCTAAGAACATAACTAGTCCTTGACCTAAGAGGAATCACAAACATCTGATAGATAGAGTGGCCTGGAAGCTCTAGCCATGTGCCTGGGAAAGGACTCCTAAATCTGCATCATCAAAGGATGCAACGTAAGATATGCGTCAGTACTATAAGATGTACTGAGTATGCGAGATATGCATAAATAAAATGAAAACTTGCTTAAAACATAATAAAAAACTGAATTCATGCGTAATCAAAGAAGTCATAAGTAAATATCATGGTTTGAGTAATAAGCATGAGTTCGTAGTCAAAACTTCAAAATAAGATATCAGAAAGCTTAGAAAACTCGAAATCATTCATACGGGAGTTTCTTAGAACCGACAATAGACCATGTAAGCTACATGAAATCTAACTATATAACCCTAGTTAGCAAAGATGACTTGAACCGTGCCAAGGAACGAGTCACCATACCCACCTATATAACCCTAGTTGGCAAAGCTGCCCTAATGCCTGCTAAGACACAGGACACCATTATCAAGACGTGGATCCACTCTCATAAGCCCGTAGGGCACTTCATTTTATAACCTATGCTGGCAATGTAGTTTTGGACTTGGGTAATCAAACTCTAGTTGCGCGGTGCTAAATACTACTCCCAAAATATGTACATATAGCTCATAAATTCATAGTGGCACAATCTCATGCCAAATCTTGTTGAAAAGCATGAAAACACATCGGGTATCATGTAATTCTCATATCATAGGTTCTTGAAGCTTAGCATAGCCATAATTCAAAACATACTTTTCCTTCTTAAATTCATGCTTGAAGAATTAGGCATGCAATTTCATAAATACATAATGACATGTTATCTAAACATGTAAACTTTCACTTGAAAACATGCAATTCAATAGAATCATATTAGAAATCAACTTTAATGCATGTGATTTTGAAATAAAATGAGGAATCTTAATCAAATCATAAATAAACCATAAGAAACCATAAATTGATACTTAGAAACTGATTTCACAAGTCTTTTCCCAATTTAGATCAAAACCCTAATTTCACAAGTTCATAATTCAAAATAAGAATTAGGGGTTTTGGGTACAAGGGTGAATGAAACCCATTATTGATTACCCACATACCTTGATTGAAGCTAACCCACTTGAATTGAAAAGACTTAGGAGACTTGAACTTGGAGCTTGAGACTTGAAGCTTGAAGAAGAATTTCCCTTTTTGGGAGAAGAGTGAAGTAATGAAAAGGAACTTAGGATAATAAGGGTGAGAATGACATTATTTAGGAGTTAAAAGAGTGGGTAATAACTAAAGTACCCCTTGGACTTAATTAGGAAAAAACTGATTTAAATCTCGGTTTTAGGTTCCACGGGTGGAGTCTACGACTCGTACACCTAACCACGACTCGTGATTCCTTCTCATGGAAAACTGCCCAAGATTTTAGGCTGCTGAAGGTTCCCTACGACTCAAAAGGATGACTTGTAGAAGCTTCCACAAGTCATAGGACCAAGTTGTGGGAATCAGGGGACCTGACCACTCTCTGTCAGAGTTCTATGGGTTGGTTCCACGACCCGTGGAAACTTCACGAACTGTGATCCTAACTCGTGGTTCTCAGACCTGAGGATGGTCTACAGAACTGGAATCATGAGTCACTTCCATAACTCATGGAACCACCCACAACTCGTGGACTTGACCCGTGATCCCTGGAAGTTCAAAAATTTCTACAAGTTCTGAGATTAAAAGATGGATCAGTTTCTGGGGTGTTATAGGTTATATCTTATGCTTCCAAACAACTAAAGTCTTACTAGAGGAACGATCCTACTCATGACATAGAGTTAGCAATGGTAGTCTTTGCATTGAAGATTTGGAGGCATTATCTGTATGGCGTGCATTGTGAGATCTTCACTGACCACTATAGTCTTCAGTACATTTTTAGCCAGAAGGACCTAAATTTGAGATAGCACAGGTGGTTGGAGTTACTGAAGGACTATGACCTATCGATCCTTTATCATCCAGGCAAGGCAAATAGGGTAGTGTATGCCTTGAGCTGAAAGGTGGTGAGTATAGGTATCTTGGCATTGTTAGCACTAGAGGAGAAACCTTTAGCCTTGGACATCTAGTCTTTGTCTAACAGGTTGGTTAGACTTTATAGTTCTGAGCTGGGCCATATTCTTGCTTGTGTTAAGGCTAGATATTTTTTGTTGGAGAAGATTTGGGCACAACAGTTTAATGATGTGAGGTTGAGGATCATTCATAATAATGTGTTGAGCAGTTAGGGTAGAAAGGCGACCTTAGATTCAGATGGTGTTCTGAGGATTGAGGGTCGTATCTGCGTTCGTAGATTTGGTGACCTAGTTAGGTTGATCTTGGAGGAGGCTCATTGTTCTAGGTATTCCATTTATCTTGGGGCAACTAAGATATAGCATGACTTGAGGCAGCATTACTAGTGGTGTGGGATGAATGTGGATATCTCAGATTTCGTGTCTAGGTGCTTGAACTATCAGCAAGTGAAGTTTGAGCACCAGATGATAGGTGGTTTGACTTAGAGGCTACCCACTGTGGAGCGGAAATGGAAGCGATAACTATGAACTTTGTAGTCGGATTGCCACATACTTAGTGGAGGTTTGATGCTCTATGGGTGATCATGGATAGGTTGACGAAGTCTGCTTATTTCCTGCTGGTTCAGACTTTCTATAGTTCAGAGAAGTGAGATTGTTCGTTTGCATGGGGTTCTAGTTTCTATCCTTTCTGACTATGGTACCTAGTCTGATTCATGTTTCTGGAGGTCTATTTAGAGATAGTTGGGTACCAGAGTTGAGCTTAGTACCGCTTTTCACCCGCAGACTGATGGTCAGTCAGAGCATACTATTTAAGTTCTAGAGGATATGTTACGGGCCTGTCTTGTTGATTTTGAGGGTCAGTGGAACATTCTATTTGGTTTAGATAAAGAGTAATGGATATAAAGATTCACGGATCGAAGCGAAAGGAGCTCAGCTCAAGGGCCATCATACTGAGTCAACGATCAGGACCTATCCATTTATCAAACTACCAATTCCTTTACTCAACTAAGGGCAATCGAGCTTAAGAATGAAGTGGGTGGGAAACACTTTGAGCGGATCAAGCTCTTCTTTTCTTCCTTTATTAGGAGATTTGGAAGTAGAAAAAAGTTGTATCAAAAAGGTGGGTTAGTCGCCTAGTTACCATTCTAACATTCAGATGGTTCCGTTCAAGGCTTTGTATTATAGGCAGTGCAGATCTCCGATGGGTTGGTTTGATGCCTTCAAGATTAGCCATGGGGTACTGACTTTCTTTGTGATTATATGGATCATGCTCGGGTCATTCAGGAGAGGTTTTGTTCTGCCCAAAGTAGGCAGAAGAGTTATGCTGATCGGAGGATTCAAGACTTAGCGTTTATGGATAGTGGCGATGTGTTCTTTTGAGTGTGACACATAAAGTACGTGATGAGATTTAGGAGGAAGGGCAAGCTTAGTCCTAAGCTTATTGGTCCATTTGAGATCCTTCATCACATTGGGGAGGTTGCTTATGAGTTGGCCCTGCCTCCTGCTCTTTCAAGTGTTCACCCAATTTTTCATGTTTCTATGTTGCGGTGGTAGATTATGAATGAGTCTCACGTGCTTCAGTAGGATTTGGTTTAGTTGGATGAGTCTCTAGACTTTGAGGAGTATCCAGTTGACATTTTGGACAGGCAAGTTAGAAAGTTGAGGTCCAAGGAAATTCCGTCAGTTAAGGTTTAATGGCGGCATCGTCATGCCGAGGTTGAGAGCAATATGTGGACCCGCTATCCACACCTTTTTGAGCCTTCAGGTATCTTTCTTTCTTTAACTTTCAAGGATGAACGTGCTTTTAGTAGTGGATGTTGTAATGACCCTCTAGGTCATTTTCTTGATTTTCATGCTTTTTCTGCATTTCAAGCTTTCCAATAATAGCTACATGTCATTTATGTCCTGTCGAGACTAAGAGTTTGGTTCCTGAGTAGTTCATTTGTGTTTTAAGCTCATTTCCCTAATTTGCAACTCCTAAGGCTGGTAAAGTTGACTTTGTTCAATATTTGGAGAAGACAGTCTCAAAGGGAAATTCCGTCAGCGTTGTTAGCTCTAGAACATAGACTTTGGGCTAGACGGACCTTTGGTTTGGGTCTCGAGGCTTCCAGACTCATTTTAGGCTATTGAGTTCTTTTTGGTTAAGAGTGGTTATTGGGCGTGGGGCCCACTTTTTATCAAAACAATCTTCGGTAAGGATTTCATTGATTCCCTTGAGTCTGAAATTCCATTTTTGGTAAGGTAGCATATCTAGTTTGTGTTCACGGGGTTCTGAATGAATCCCAAGGGTGCGATCAGAGAATTTTGATGCGTGTTGTTAAAACTGGTGCTGCTGGTATCTGGTGTGGCACGTCTGCGTGCCTGCGGCCACACCTGCGCTACCCAATCGCACTTGCAGCCCTGGGTGACATCGGTAGGGGGCGCCTCTGTGCTCTTTTGTCCGCGCTTGCTGTGCCGCCTTTATGGCATGTCCACCTCACCTGTGGGGGTTGCGGGTTTGGTTGACCAATGCCCCTGCGGTGGTCTTGGCACAACGTTGATGCTACATCTGCATCCATATTACCGCAGGTGCGTTGATCACTGGTAGTTAAATGAGCTTCTCCTTTATTTCAAACTTCATTCCAACAATATAAATCCTCCATTATAGAGCTCGGTTAGTAGGTGAAATCACCAATTCTCATCGATTCTGTGTCATTTTGAGGTAATTCTCTTCCTCTCTTCGTTCTAGTTATCTTCTTAGAATTATTTTCGCGTTTCTTCCATAAATTTGATCCTAATTGCATGTTAATTTTTCATTTAAAGTGGACTTCGGGGCTGTCTTGGGCCTCAAAATGAGTCCTATTTGTGCTTAATTTTCTGGCATGGCTTTATAAACCCCACTGTGAATGTATTTGTGAATTTTATTTTCTTTTTTATTGCATGAGTCTCGAGGATCATTTTTCGACCTGATTTTCAACCAAAATTTTTGTATAGCAATATTAGTATCATTCTTCTCGTCTTGACACCTGGATTATGTTCTTGATAGTGTGGTAGCATTTTCAGGCTGTTTAAAAGAAGAAGGCACACGAGTGATGGTTCGTGCTTGCAGTTCGGCCCCAAGGTAGGTTACAATTTTTTTATTTTAGACATGGCTTAGTTAGATTTCATATGTTATGAGCTACATGAACGTTAGGCTAGGCCTTAGGTTGGAATTAGGCTTAAATCATGTTTTCCGTTTATTTTGGCCATTTTTGGGACTGTAGAATAGTACTAACATGTTATCCTTAGCTTAGGGGATTATTGAATTTTTGTGGCTAACCTAGAATCCTTAGAGTAACCTTAAGACGTTTTAACGATAGAGTAGATGCCTTGTTTTATTTTCGTGCTATAGCTCTGTTCTTTTTCATCATTATTTACCATTAAATTTGTGAAACTATGGGCCCGAGACCGTAGCTTTGGACTGGACGGAGTTCCAAGTGAGTACCTTATTTGGGGGGTGCTTTGGCCCCACTTTTGGTGCTATATATCTGTCTTTTCTTTCTGTTATACCACTTACTCTCGTTTTAGTATTCATGGATGTGGCATATAAATGAGTTTTCCTAAGAAAGAATGGTTGGTTTTCGGGTTAAAAAGGATGGTATTTCATTATTATTTCGTATTTCAAGGGTTTTAAGAAAGAGTTTCACTATCTTATAGGATTATTTTGGATTTAAGAACTAAAATCCTCCTTTTTTAATGATTTAAAGTTCCATGGAGGACATTTTTACATATTGCATGTCTGATGCTAAGATTCCGTACTCATGTTTACTTGTTACATGTCTCATGCTGGGATTTCAAACTCATATTTACTTACTGTTCGTTCGATGCTGGGATTCCAGACTCATGTTGGATTGTCCACATCCTACATCATATCATTTCTCAATGCATTGCATTTGCCTATGTGTACTTGAAGTGCCTTTGCCTTATTATTGATTATTATCATAACCATCTCTTGGGTTACGGCTCTGTTAGTTGATAACTAGATTTAGGTGGATCTCTGTAGTTAGTTTACTTTCTTGTGTCCTATAATATATATTGTCTTTCTGAGCTCGGTCAGCCTATGATGCCTATTAGGTACCCGTTGTTTTGGTACTCATACTACACTCTGCATCTTTTTCTGATGCAACACCTAGTACAAGCCACCCTTTTTGGCCTTCCAGTTGTTCGTGACCAGCTGCTATTCGGATCGTGGTGAGCTCCTAGCATTTGGAGACTTTTACTACTTTCCATCTACCCTTTGTCTATATTTTTGTATTTCGGATAGACAGTATATGTTGTACAACTTTATTCTGTACATTAGATGATCTTGTACCGGTGACACCAGGTCTGGGGTTTGTCTATTTATGTTTGTCTTCTTGGTCACTGTAGTGTAATTTTTGTATATTTTGTACTGTTGGCCCCTATTTCTTTATATTTTCTCTTCCCTTCCTTATTTAATTGTTTTGTTGTACTTTCGCATTCTTAGGTTGGCTTGCCTACTGGGGGATTTGGTAGGTGCCATCACAACCCACTTTTGGGTCATGACACTAACCCACTCAAGAAGCTTAAAACCTATTGAATAATAGCCGAAGATATTTGAATCAGTGTTACACCTCTTGAATTGGTGTCGTCTCATTCTCCTAAACTGGTATTGCTTCATCTTTTGCAACCTCAGGAATAATCACTTATGGGGAAGGAGATAATGACCTCTCCCGAGCTAGTCCTATGGCCTGAGCCTTGCCCTTGGCAGGCGTGGCTGTCCTTCCTTTACCTCTTTCTCTTACTTTCCCTCTACCGCAAATTGCCGCTGCAACTGCCACTTTGGGTATCTCTACTCTCTCACTCCTAATGTATGTGTTCTCACCATCTATGATAATAAGAGCTAAAGAAGTTAGATACCAATTTGGATCACCAGATATCAATTGGAGTCAAGTAATAGCATGAATGAAAGAAGAAGTTGAGTTTTCCTACTATTTTATAGCCTTCTAAAGAAAAGTACAGACGTCTATGTACTGTTCCGCAAGTATCTATTAGACATGTTCTTGTATAACGAGATCGATGAATCTAGGGCTCTGATACTAATTTTTTCATGACCCTATTAGCCATGGAGTAACACCCATACTGACCTTCCAGTGAGAAACTTATCTAACCCAAATCTTAAACCTGTCAATCTACCATTTTTAGATGATATAATAACAAAACTAACTTTAATAATGATAATCGCAGAAAAACTAATAGTAGTGTAAGTGCAAAAATAATCAACTATCCACTACAATCTCTAAGATCCGAAAGTCATCATATAAGAACTCTAAATATAAAACCATATCTAAGATGTCCAAAATTAACAAAAATAAGGAAAATTCTCATTGTTTGAAAGAAGGAAAAGAAAACTTCGAAGATCCATGGTAGCCAGAAATGCAAGTAGCTCACCCTTAGATCACATCAACTGGTATCGCTAGAGATGAGGTTGCGTTTGAGCCTCTGGAACACTGTATGCACTCAATAAAAGAAGAGTACATGTAGTATCAGTTCAACCACTGTGTCCTATAGTCAACATCGGCTAAACTAACTTAGTAACAAGTATAATTGGTAAATCACATAATAGGTAGACTATAGTGACCCTTTCCATCATTACGGGTGAGTCAATCATGCAAAAATTTGGGTTAGGTTTTATCCGAGTTTAGAAGATAAAATTTCAGGCTAGGCTAGTCTTGGACAAAATCCGGGTGAGGTATGGTCTAAGGCAATTTGGGAATTTATTAGGTAACTGTAATAAAGTTTAGCTTGACTTTATGTGAGCTAAGATGTTAATAAATCTGTAGGACTTTTTGAAAGTGAATTCGGGTAAGTAAAACTCTTGATATCAAACTTGACGTAAAGGAGTTAGTCCAAAAACCATGGTTTGAGGGTGCATTGTATAAAAGGAAAAACTTGGAGCAATCCCGAGTTTCTGCCTTACCACACCCGCTATAGCAAGTGGCAGGACGCTATGGGGACCTCTCTACAAAGGGAGTTAAAGGCGGTCAATCTTACCATAGTGAGCGGATTCCACGATACTGATGCCTCTATAGCGGGATCACGCTGCTATAGCAGGATAAATCATTGTTTATGCAAAAATTTCTCCAAAAATGGTTTATTATATCTAAACACATTTTGGGGAAGGCTTAGGCGATTCGGGGCAATTTTCACTTATTTTCCACTAAAATTCTTTGTAAAGGTAAGTTATTTATCCCTATTAACTAATTTTTCGATTCCTTGACCTTAAAATCACTAATTTACGGGTCTTGGAGAGGGTTTAACTTGACCTAGCTATAATTTTAAGTGCAAGGGGGTAACTTGGGTGTAAAAACTTTGGGTTTTAGTTAAAGGTTGATTATTTGCTCTTGCATGACTATAATTTACTAATATAACCATGAACTTGGTAGTGTTTAAGGTAATTTTTTGGTGATAAAGCCCTAGAATGAGTGGGATGATCATGAAATTGGCCTTGGAGTTTGGGATTAGGCTGTAATCCTTGATATTATAGGTCATTTGATTGATTATGTATTTATATTCCTATTTTTAGACCACAATTAAACTGAGGTTGCAAGAAAAGGGAAATCAGGTTCAGTAGAGCATTTCTGGCTTGGATTGAGGTATGTGATGGTTTATATGTAGTTGAAATCCAATTTTAGTTATGTGTGCATCATAAATATTCCTTCACATTGCTTGTAAAATGTATGTTTAAGGTAAAGTGAATGACTGTTTGATATCCTAAGTGTTAATCACATGCAATGAGTTTAAATAAAAGCTTGTTGGTTTTTGCAAGTGTTGTTTATGTTATCATTGTGGGTGCAATTGTATTGATACCTGTCATTATTATGGAATGTACCGGTATTTGGATATCTCTATAGATTGGTTGGTATAAGGTTGGCAGATACTTTTTGTCTTGGATTTGGTACATGGACAAGAGCTCATCCCCTACATGTCATGGCTAGTGGGCGACTATAAGAACCTTAGAATATGTGTGCATGTATTTGGTGAGTGTGATAGTTCCTTGAGTGAACTAGGAATTATGTGTTTTCTTGATTATATTGGCTCCTTAAGTGAACTGGACTAAAGTATTGTCATTATTCTGTTGGTTCTTTGAGTGACTGGGTTAATTGAAAGATGTAGCATAATTCTGTGTTGTCTATTACTTGTGTAGTTGGGACATGATTTATATGATTGTTCAGTCATGGTTGTTGACTTGGAGTCTTATTGGTGGTCATAGTTTGACTTGACTTGTTATCCTTATTGACTCATATTGACTGAACTTCATATTGTACTTGTTACAAGGTTAAGTATTATGAACTTGGAGTAAAGTTGCATAATAGGGTTCATGGTTGTCTTGTTGTGCTAAGTTATGGTTATATATTCATATTTCTCATTTTGGGTTGGCCGATAACCTTACCAGTACACCGTTATTTTTTGTGTATTAATATTGCACGTGCTCTTCTTTTTGTTGAGTATAGAGCATATTTCAGTGACTGTTTCGAGACCTCAGCTCTGATTCAGACAGTATTCGAACTCAAGGGTGAGCTGTATCTTTTGGGCTACCATGAGTTCTTCACATGTTTTCTGGTCCATTAATTCAGACATAGATATTACTTTGATTTGGGGTTGTATCCCCTTCTTTTTGACAAATATTAGAGTTTTGGTACGATGACATTCAGGTTCTAGGAATGGCTTATTTCCGTATACTTATTCTTACTCTTCATTTCATATATTGATTATTGGCTTTATTAATGGGATTGATTTAGTTGCCTATTGTTAGTTAAGTGTTAAATGGTTTATGAGGTTAGTTGGTTCTTCCACTGGGGGTTGGGTGGGTGCCACTCATGGCGGGTTTAGGTCGTGACATACACATGAGCTTAAACACATAGAAAGTAGTTTACTCATCAAGCAATCACTTCAAATCAAGCCAAGCAATGTATGTAAACAAATTATATAAGCCACAAGATATTATCATAACAATCAAGAACTCACAGACTACAATAATCCTATCACAACACGGATCTATGTCCACCTCCCTCTCACCTTTCTATTTCCTTTACTTACATTATTATCAAGATATGTCATACTAACTCGTACATCAAATACTAGGTTGTACACAAATGCTAAAGAGTCTTATTTCTGCCCAACTAGTCATGACCTACAGGGGACGCACTAGGGTCCATGTACCATACCGGCGTGGTACCCGATCTATAATAGTAATAACAATATAGTACCAATGTGGTACCTAATCCATAATATTAATAAAAATATTGTATCGGTGTGGTACCCGATCCATAATAGTAATAGCAATATCATACTGATGTGGTACCCGATCTAATAATAGTAATATTAATTATATTTCCACTTTTTCTATCTCTCGGACATATCTCAAGTGCATCTAATTTTACAAGTACACCTCCCAATCAAATATCAAGTTCAACAATTCATCAATCGATAGCTTATTCATTCAAATATGGTCAATCAATAATCATCAACCACAAGTATGTCAGAAGACCAATCAACATCCCATTTAATTAGAAGTATACAATTAACTAAATAAAGTGTTAACTCTAATTAAATCATAACCTACCTCAACCAAAGAATTCGAAACTAAGCTAATTCGCAAGAGATTTTCCCTTCCTCAATGCCTCAAGTCGTTCATGATCTAAAATAAATCAATACAAGAGCAATTAATCACTTGCTCTTCAATTCTAAGCCTTAGGGATTCAACGCCACTAGTTTACCCTTAATCATAGCACAAAATATTAGTCAAGGGTCTTTTAACAATCAATTTACCCATAATTCTCATAATTTACGTTCAAGAGCAATTATTCTATGCTAGAAAGTATTAATTAACAATCTAGTATAAATTCTAGATGAATTTACATCTATTTGTAGGGTCTTTCCCCACTTTTCATTAATATAGGGCTCTAACTCAAGAATTCCACCATTAATCTCCATTCTAATGATTCTACAGTCGGAATGGATTTCTAGATAATAAGAGAAATGAGTTAATTTAGGGGGATCCAGACCCTTGTGGCACGAAAAATTATATTCCATTGGGTTTGACATCCTCTCGACTAGGTGTTTTGATGAGGTCCCAAAATTCTTGGGCGCTCGGGGAAGGGTTGCTATATTTGGTCTCGTGCCACTCGAAGGAAGGAAAAAATTCCTTGATAGGGCGGAGTAGTAATAAATTATGGCATAAGCTTTTGGGTACACCGAGGAAAAATAAAATTCCATGGTTTGCGTAAATCTGTAGTTACGTTGTCATGGTAAGGGTGTTAAGGTTTAATTTAAGCTCATACCGATACTTCTTTAATCATGATCATTCAGGGACAAACAATGGGTAAATTGATATCTATTGTAATGACTTGTTCCATCATTTTTAAAAAGGCACTTCGTTATGGGTACGAGTTTGGGAAATTTAAAATAACAGAAATCAAGCCAACAAACTCTGTAACATAAATCATATAAGTCACTGAATATCATTATAAAAATTCAAGTACTCACATCTCAACGATCACATCAGACAGGATCTATGTCTGCTCATTTTCACAAATGTACTCAGTACTCTTAATTTCATCTTAATATGCCATTTCATCTTATGCAATCTAACCACATGTAAAAGTCGATGTAAGCGTGTATACACATGCTAAAGGAACTTATTTTAGGCCCAATAGTCATGATCTACAGGGGATACACTAGGGCCCATATACCGTATCATCTCATGGTACCTGAAAAATAGAAATAAAGTCAATATTAATATACATACTGACTCATAGTACCCAATCCCTAATATAATCACCATATCCATACTAGCATGGTATCCAACCCCTTAACCAGTGTGAACAAATGGTTTCAGGTCTTTATCTCTTAGGATATAACACAATACACTAATCACACATATGATAACGTTCAAACTCACTCTCCCATAGGAGGTGTTATCATCATAATACAAAACAAATAAATATACTCAATGAGTGTTGGAGTCATATCCAAACAGAATAGAGTGATGATTCGCTAAGAGATCGTCGAATCAGTCACATTAGAGTGAGTTATCGTTCAAACAAACTTAAAAGTAAAAGTTGGGGGAATTGGAAAGGGAAATTAACATGTCAACTTTGATTTCAACATAAGAGATTAATGTAAACACAAAGTTTGTAATCAATGAGATGGAAGACTAGAGGTATGCTTCCGGTGGGAGTCTACAATGGGTTAGGGTCATGATTGATTATGCAAATTTTCAACTATTGGTATGGGTAGCATTGGTTCTAATCATATTTGGTAGTCTTTCGAACCTCCAACTATATGTACCAAGGCCTTTGCTCAAGCACCTTGTCTTTACCATAAAACAACCAATCTACACTCTGGTGAATCACACTATTTCTAGCTTAGATTCTTAGAAGGGTATTTCTATCGATTAAGCTATTTCTAGCCTCAATCTATGGTGGAAATCCCAAATCTCCACTATTGAATTCTCATCCGAATTATGAACTCCTCTTTCAAGAAAGAACACAATTAAGAAAGCTCAATTAAAATTTGCAACCATCAATATTATAATAAAACCATGAAGAATTCAATAGACCCATATTAAATAATCAATAATAAGCACAATCAATCAATACCCATACCCAAATTCAAGCACTCATCATATGCACACCCCTAGACAAGGAAATTAGCTGCTTGTACTAGGGAAATAAAAAGATATACCAATTGGGTAACTCCTAATTACATTCATATTTAAGCCAAAATCCAAATCCAAGCTCAATTCTTATACAAATAATGAATTCTATGTGGAGAAGATGAAGAGAGAAGAGTACTCTCAATATCTTCCTTGGGGATAGAGAAAAGTAAAAATCTATCAAAACTATCCGGTACATACCCCAAAATGCCTGTAACCCAGTAGATAAAGTACATTACATAGTCCAGGGGGGTTTTAGAAGCTTCTCAATATGTCACTTGGAGTTGGACAAAAATACCCTTCGGAAGTGGTGCGACACGATGTGCGGTTGTACCTTAAGTTCTACATGTCGCATGTCACCTTTTGCCTCAACCAGTGATGCTTGTTGCTCTTCTAGAGCTATGCAAATGGGGTGTGGTTCGTATGCCGCATTTTGCGGATTGCATGTAGGCTGAACCTCTCCATAGATTCTTCCTTTTTTTTTTCTCCTTCACACTTCAACTCTTTTAAGCTCTTTAGGTTTGATTCCTTTGTTTTCTTCTTTTGACCAAGATTACCTGCATTTTCATCAATAAAGGCA
This sequence comes from Jaltomata sinuosa, assembly GCA_003996215.1. Taxonomy (NCBI): domain Eukaryota; kingdom Viridiplantae; phylum Streptophyta; class Magnoliopsida; order Solanales; family Solanaceae; genus Jaltomata; species Jaltomata sinuosa. The sequence continues at coordinate 25,493 of QJPP01007250.1, forward strand.
ATAAGTACCTTTAATTTTGATTAAAACTTGCAATAATTCATGAATAAAGGCTCAATAAGTTGGTACATAACCAACTTTTTGAACCCCCAAACTTGAACTATTACTTGTCCTCAAGCAAGATACTCACAAGGTAAGGAATGAATTGGTTCTAAAACACAAAAGGTGTACACAAGATTAATTTAAAATCTAAAACCTAAGAAAATAATAAACAAAGGACTTAAACAAAATGACTCAATTATAATGCTCATCTCAATATGTATCGCCAAACTCTCAAGGCAAGTACTCATTTCAAAACATTTGTCAAAAAGGACTTCATTTCTCATTCAAAAGCATGGGATTTATCATTCAAAACAAGATATTCAAGCTTCTCAAGTCATTGGAATTGACCTTCAAGGTTTGCCTCGAGATTCGCCACACAACTCGTCTCATTCATTCCTCTCAATTGAAATAGAGACTTCATCATTCATTTCAAGTGTGTGATGTTACTCATCATAAGAGAGAATCCCACTCACAATCATGCAACTCATATTGAGGAGAGATTATAAGTGAACCAAAAAGACTCTCACTCTTTCAAATAAGTTCAAGTGCACACGCATTGAAGCATAGGCTTGCTGTTTATGTAATTTGCCACTAATATAGGGTTACCAAGCTCAGAATCACTAAGGACTTGTGGGTCACGATGCTGGATAGGTTTAAGGTGAGGATTGCATTTGGCTTAAGTGACTAAACCTCCCTAACACTCCTTGTGATCATTCAAAATACCGCTCACCTTTTTCGAACATTAGTTTACCTTATTTCTCCCTCTAACAACCCAAGGTTTCCCTTCAACTTGATCATTTAACATCATTTTATCACCTTCACTTGGTAGGACCAATTTCTTCTTTTCCTTTTCATTTTAATCATTCATATGACATCTTGAAGCAATTTTAATTTAACATATGGTTCTACCTTGCATTGAAATGCAACCCTTTTCTTCTCTACATTGGCACATCCACCCCCAAACTTAGGCTTTTGCCTATGTTATCATTTCAATTTCCTCACCTCCAAACTTAGGCTTTTAGCCTACATTTCACTTTTGAGTCATTAGGGAGGATGGGTGCAAAAATTGAGGTTCCAAAACGTCAAGGTATCTAACAAGGTGCCAAAGAAAGGTCACAAGCTCAAAGGGGCTTACTAGGGTAAATGTAAAGGGAAGTCAATTTGGGTGAGGTGACTTATTCAAAAAGGGCCAAAGGTCATCTTCTAAGATTGGTTACATCTAGGATTTCACCTTGAATCACATTTGGGGCAAGTTCTAGACAACACATGCACACAGGACCAGAATATAACCTTACCACACAAGGCATCACAACACAAGAATTTCACAATTAGTCTCACAATAAATTGGGACAAATGACTTTTGGCAAGCTATTCGAAGTTCTTTCACACACTCATTTGTGAATCGATCAAGCCAAACAGGGAGTGTGCAAGTCATGACAAGAGAACTCTTAAGCAAAAATCATTTTTCCCTATTTCCTTCAATTTTTTAAAACTTTTTTCCAAGAAATTTTTTGGTGGGACCATTTTAAGACAAGCAATACATGGACTCAATTTAAACTAAAACTTGGCATTTTTCCTTAAGAAAGTCACCTTTAAATCTATCATAGGGAAACACCAACCAGGTTCGACACAAAAATAAACAAAAGAAAATAATTTGCTCCTTGGGAAAGAACCGTAGTATAAAGAAAACCCTTGGAGTTTATTCACTACTCTACTATTAACAAGGCAATCAAAATAAAAGTGCTCATGAATCATTTGAACTCAAGCCTCAGTGTAGGCACTAGCGCATTTGCGAAGTACGGGTAGTAAAATAATAGATCATGTAGGACCAACCCGGCATTCACATTCAAACATCGATATGATAGATCAAGCCCGGCAAGGGCACAATTTAAGCACTTAAGAAAATAAAAAGCCCGACAAGGGAAATATAACAATCATCCAAATCATGCCCGATAAGGACCAAATAAATTATCTAATAGGGAAAATAAAAATTTCAAGGCACGACAATGGAAATAAAAACAATATCAATATCTAAAATCCCAACACGGGCCACCAATAAAAATAATAATAATGCACCACCTCCCCCACAAGAATAAAGCATTTCCCTCAATGCTTAAGTTCAAACATATAAGGACAGGGTGCAAAAACTCCCTGTATGGGCTACTCCTCCTCCTCATCCACCTGCTCTGAACTGGAGCCTGCTCTGCCCTTGCGAGAATGAGAGGTGAGTTGTGACTCATAGAGCGCCTGCTACAATCCTGGATCTTAGGCATAATTGAGCTCCTCCTCATCACCACCCATGGTATCTAACAGTGTATCAATAGGGCCATGAGTGTGACGGAGCGCAGCCATAGAAGTATCAAACATACTCTCATCTACCTCGGCCATCAGTTCTTTCCCTTTGGCTTTGTCAAAGTCTTTATGGAGATCTTTCACATCACCCTCAACAATATCTACCCTCTTGTATAGATTGGTCACACTGATCACTACCCTCTTCATTGCCTTCTTCACTACCTTCTGAATTAGACTAGGAAACTTGTCAGCAAGGTCAGTCAGCTACCTATCATGCGAGAAGGTCATGTCAACCAACTTTTAAATGCCAGATGAGGTTGAGGTAGATGATGAGGGTGAAGGTCCAAGAGGAGCAGCCTCTGTAGGATTTCCTGACTCTACGAGAGTAGGTGCATTTAAGTCTGATCCAGAAGGAGAAGAAGCAGTAGGCTCAACAACGGTGTCCTCAACCTGGACATCAGCAAAGGTATATATCTTGCACTTCTTTCTCCTAGGGGCATCCATATCTGTCTTCTTCCCTAAGTAAAGCACACCCACGGCATGAGTAGAGGCATCAAACTAAAAATATATGATGCCAACTTTAGCACAGATCGTGCTAATGAGCACTGGGAAGGGGAACGAATCACCACCTCGACGTGATTTTCTCTTGATGACCTGCGTTGCGATCTCCCCAAAGTTAACATGCTCTCCCAACATGATGGAGGCTACAAGAATGACGTCTTCCTAGGTGACCTTCTGATCATTTTGAGAAGGAAAACATCTTGGGCAGACAAAGTCGTACCATAGGCATGCCTCAAAGTACAGAGTCTTGTATGTAATAGTTCCCCCCATACTGGTCCAGAGAGGAGTCCCAAGAGAAATGATAAAAGCATCCCAGCTAAGTGGTTTTACCTCAGGAGTCACTTTGGCCCGAAACTCTGGTGCAGGCTCAATTGGGATACCCCAATAGATATTGTAGATGGCAGTAGGTGTGATGTTAAATTATTTACCCCTGACCCTTACTTAATACAAACAAGGGTAGTCCTCTACATTGCCCTTATATCTCATAGAGTCATGCTTTTCCCGGTAAGAAGCAAAGAACTCATGGACTACCTTAGCATGATAACCTCCCGGTACCTTTGTGAATGGGAACCATTGGTGGGTTCTGAACTAGAGGTGGATGTTAGGCAGATTATCCTAAATGATTCCAAGTTAAAATTGCACTCCGAGTTGAAGGTTCTCTTCTTGTCTCTGTCGTAGATGGCTTTCATGCCTTTTACCCCGAATAAGATCCTTTCCCCTCCAAAACTTGCATAGGAGGAGGTGCTGTGGCAGCAGCTGGGGCTTTCTTCTTGCCCTTGGATGTGGAAGAGGAGGTATGATGAGTTGGTGGACTCCTTGAACTGCGCCCTGATTTCCCCCTGCTAGAAGACATTATCTGCACAAGTAGATTCTGAGAACTCAAAAAAAAACTTTTTTTTTTTGAAATATTAAAAGAGGAAAGATGCTACAAGAAGTTAACAAAAGAAAAATAAATGGAATGCAACAGAGAAGAGAAACATATCAGGTGACTGCTACCATATGCGAGTCACATGTGGACCGCACATAGGATTGTGCGTGTCGTATGTGGCATCGCACATGCTTAAAGAAACCTGACTAAATTGGGTCTCAAGGTGAGGAGGGATGTGCTATTCGCACCAGCCATTGTGCGCTTTGCACAGCCCTTCTCCCTTCCAAACAGATCATTGGCAACATGAAAGGCCATGTGCGATGCCTTGTGCATTTTTCACATGGAGATCTGCGTGTCGCATGCCAAACGTACAAGGAAACAGTTGAATTTTTCAATTCCTTATTTTCCTGTGTGTTACATATGTGACTCGTAGAGCAACACCTATGGAATGCACGAGTATAATCCTAACCATGAATTGATCAAAACCCAAGTTGTCTGGGTACTCAGAATTCCCCGAAGAATTCAAACACAATCAAAACCCAAGAATAGACTTAACGATTTCCCTTAAGAAGGACATTACCCCATCTATCGTTTGGAACATTAAGCCCTCATGTAAACACATAGGCACATTCAATCGCATAATAATTCACCCCACTCAACCAAAGTGCTCACCAGATAATCATACTCAATTGAAATAACACACGGGCACAGTGGTAATAACAATTTTCATCCCAAACAACATGATTCAACAAAACCTTTGTGAAGATGATGATTTGCCCTTAAGAATGACTTCACCCAATCTATCATAGGGACACACTATGCATCAAATCAAGTGAGTTACTTATACTTCACCCAAAACACGAAAACTAGCGCTAAAATTAACACAAGTTATATGCATCAACTTAGAATCAAGATCTACCAATTTATCTCAAGCAAAAATCAACAATATGCCGCAAAATTGGGGTCCCAAATTTTTTGGATCTCACCCAAAATAAACATGGAAGATTAAACTAGCATGCTTCACAATAAGTGTTCCCAATAAACTTTGCAACATGGATTTAATTTTGGGGAACTTACCACAAGTAGAGATGTGGGAGGAAAAAGAAAAATTAAAGCTTTTGTAGTGCCAAAAATGGTGACCCAACTCTTGATCGAAAAAAGAAGGCAGTGACCGATGGAGACTCAGCAGTGGAGAAGTGTGGGTGAGAAGAAAGAAGATTTTAGGGGAGTTTGAGGGATTTGGATGATTTTAGGGGAGTTTGAGGGATTTGGATGATTTTAGGGGAGATTTATGAAGGATTATGGGAGTATAATGGAGAAAAGAGGTGATGGTTTATAGGGAGAAAAGAAGAAGAAAGGTCGCAAGTCATTTTCGGGTCGGGTCGGTCAACGGGTAGGTCAACAAAAAATTTAAAACTTACCTGAATGCACCATGATGTGCAATTCCCACCTGCCAATATGCGGGTCACACATTTCTTTCCAGGCGATGATTTATCTCTCAAACCTGCTTAGCTTTCTGGTTCAGTGTGTGACAAAGGTACGAGGCGCAGAACAGATGTTGTGATTCGCACCACTGGTTGCACATTGCCTTCGAGTTTTCTTTTTCTTCCTAGTTTACTGATTGGAGGTACGGTGCCCTGTGCGATCTGCACAATGGGGTGTGTGTAATGACACTTTGCATATATCTTCCGCTGCTTTTCTTCCACTTAGTCATTTTTTTCCTCTCCATGCATTCCTAAAATAAACCAAAAACAACAAAAGTGACAAAAATAAAGTAAAAACACTTGGGTTGCCTCCCAAGAAGAGCTTGATTTTATGTTGTGGCTCGATGATAGCACCTCAACCTTCAATCATTGCCCGAGGGCATGCCAATCAAATTGGGTTGGCCCAATCCAAAGCAAGGGAAGTGCTCCTTCAACATCTTCATTGCATTTCTTGTTGCCAAGTTGGAAACACCATAGGTTCAGGTACCTCTTTAACCTCACACTCACCAAGGGCTTTAACTAACTTGGCCTCGGTATTGATCACAAACACAACTCTAAATTCGTCCAGTGGTTTAGTAGGTTGGCATACATTGAAGGTCACTTCTTCGCTCCCCAAATGGAACTTAGGCTCTCCAATCTCCACATCAATAAGAGCTCTCCCGGTTGCCAACAATGGTCGCCCTAACATGATGGGCACCTCAATATCAATGTCACAATCAAAGACCACAAAGTTGGACGATAGGAAGAACTTGTCTACCTTTGCCAAAACATCAAACAAAATCCACATCGGGCATTTAATTGAGAGGTCAGCCATAAGTAATATCATCGGTGTAGGCTTAGAAATACCCAAGCCTAACTTCTTAAAAATCACAAGGGGCATCATGTTGATACTCGCCCCAAGATCAAATAAGGCCTTTCAAAACAAAAACACTCCAATAGTGCATGGGATGGTCAATGCTCTCGGATCTTCCCGTTTAGGGGAAATGTTACTTGTCATCACTGCGCTGCAACTATGGGACACCTAAACTATCCCCACATCAATCACTCACTTTTTTCTTGAGAAACTCCTTTATAAACTTTGCATACCCCAGCATTTGCATAAGAGCATCAACCAAAAGAATATTGATGGCTAGCTTGCTGAATATGTCGACAAACCTTTTGAATTGTGCATCTTTCTTTTTCTTGGCTAATCTCTGAGGGTAAGTAGGGGGCCCTTTTGGAAATGGCATTGGCATACTTGGATCATACTCTTCAATATCAATAGCAATTTGAGAAGGGGACTCAGTCTCATCCTTCTATTCATGTGGGTCATTATCATTGTCAAGCACATTAGGTGCATCAGGCTTCACCTGTATATTCGGACTCGCATCAACTTTGTCTTCAGTCACAACATCTTGTGCTCTTTGTTTACTCAAGTCAACCACGACATCCTCAATCATCTTTCTAACTTCATCCAACCTCTTACCACATTTAGTAGCAATTGCCATTACATGGCCATCATTTTTTGTGTTAGCAAGTGTGTTACTAGGAAGAGTACCCTTCATACGAGGGTTGATTTGAGTAGAGAGGTAGTTCATTTGGGATTTTAGATGTTTGACAGATGCTAAATGGGATTTCACCATTTGGTGAAGAATGGACACCTCACCTTTTAACTCTTTCACTCCACTGTCCGTGGACTCCACTTTTTGCAACATATCTTCTATTTTTGAGCTGGTCGGATCACATACACTTGGCTTGTAAGAAAAAGAATAAGCTTTTGGAGGAGGCATATAAGGATTTACACTATGGTGATTATAACAATCATTGTCTCTCTCACGTTCACGCCATGAACCATTATGGTATCTACCATGCTCCCTATCTCTCCATTAATTTTCCCCATCACAGTTCCAACCTTGATTCTCATCTCTTGGATACCAAGGACCTTGGTTGGTACCTTGATATACAGGTCGAGAACCCACTGCTTGATAACATGCCTCCTTATCTATCAGAGAGTGCACATCTTCATCGTGGGCCTTTGACTAATAGGTTCCTACAACATTCACACTTTTATTTCTAACCCCCATCATATGTTTGGCCAATAGATCGATTTGCATTAGCATCTTGGCCATTGTTTCATCTCTCTCTTTGTATTTTTGCCTTATTTCACTCGTCATAATGGATGAAATCATCTCTAAGGAAACATCGGCCTCTCTAGTGTGCCATGCATGATTTGTCTTTGTCATCTGCTCTAAGATAGCTGAGGCAAGACCATATTGTTAGTCCATAAATGTTCTGCGTGCAAGGTTATTTGCCACAGATTTGTTCATCGAGTTTAAGGCTCGATAGAAGCTTTAAAGTAGGAAATTATCAGGCAAACCATGGTTCAGACATAATAGAAGCTTCTTATTGAAACTTAGTCATGCTTTATGCCATGGCTCATCCAGGAGTTGGCAAAAATTTATGATATCATCCCTCAATTGCATCATCCTAGACAGAGGGAAGAATTGCACTAAAAATGCCTCAACTAGTCCGTTCCATGAAATAATAGAGCCCTCTGGGAGCTCCTCGGACCATGCTGTAGCTTTCCCCGTAAGGGAGAAGGGGAACAAACAAGATGGATTGACTCCTGCAATATGTTGTTAATATTGAAAGGCTAACATAATTAAATAAAATTTTGGATATGCCAGTTGGCGTCCTCAGGAGTCAGCCCTCCAAAAAGCACCTTTATTTGTATCAAATAAAGTGTAGTTCTTGTGATGTGAAACATGTCATTTTCAATAATTAGGGGTAGGAAGATTGCGCCCACAGCACCATGGACAACCGGTCCATCCTCGATATCCATGTATCTATCAACACTCTCTTGGTCACCCTCTTTCCCTATGGGTTCCCTATTCATTCAAACACAAAAACAACAACAAAGTAAAAAGAGAACAAAACTCAAAAAATGTGAACTAAACGACAATCAAATGGCAAATCAAGAACCAATCCCCTGCCACAATGCCATATTTTGATGACGTTCAAACTTACTCTCCCATAGGAGGTGTTAGTGTTATCATACAAAACAAATAAATATACCCAACGAGTATCGAGGTCGTATCCACGGAGAATGGAGTAATGATTTGCTAAGAGATTATCAAATGAGTCACACTAGAGCGAGTTATCATTCAAACAAACTTAAAAGTAAAAGTTGGGGGAATTGGAAAGGGAAATTGACGTGTCAAATTCAATTTCAACACAAGAGGTTAATGTAGACACTAGGTTTGTAATCAATTAGATGGAAGACTATGGGTATGCATCTAATGGGAGTCTACAATGGGTTAGGGTCATGATTAGATATGCAAATTCTCAACTATTGGTATGAGTAGCATTGGTTCTAATCATATTTGGTAGTCTTTTGACCCTCCAAATATATGTACCAAGGCCTTTGGTCAAGCACCTTGGCTTTACAATAAAACATCCAATCTACACTTGGGTTAATTACACTATTTCTAGCTTAGATTCTTATATAGGTATTTTCATCGATTAAGCTATTTCTAGCCTCAATCTATGGTGGAAATCTCAAATCCCCACTATTGAATTCTCATCCGAATTATGAACTCCTCTTTCAAGCAAGAACAAAATTAAGAAAGCTCAATTAATGTTTGTAACCATCAATTTTATAATAAAACCTTGAAGAATTCAATAGACCCATATTAAATAATCAATAATAAGCATAATCAATCAATACTCACACCCAAATTCAAAAACCCATCATATGCACACCCCTAGACAAGGAAATTAGCTGCTCATACTAGGGAAATAAGAAGATATACCAATTGGGTAACTCATAATTCCATTCATATTCAAGCCAAAATCCAAATCCAAACTCAATTCTTACACAAATGGTGAATTCTAAGTGGAAAAGATAAAGAGAGAAGAGTACTCTCAATATATTCCTTAAGGAAAGAGAAAAGTAAAAAACTGTCAAAACTATTAGGTATATACCAAAATGGGTTTTAGAAGCTTCCCAATACATCACTTGTAGTTGGACAAAATACCCTTCGGGAGTGTTGCGACATGATATACGATGCAATGTGCAGTTGCACCTTAAGTTCTACATGTTGCATGCCGCCTTTTTCCTCAACCAGTGATGCATATTGCTATTGTGGAGTTGTGCAAATGGGGTGTGGTCCGTATGCCGCATTATGCGGATCGCATGTCGGCCGCACCTCTTTGCAGATTTTTTCTCTTTTTTGATCTCTTTCACACTTCAACTCTTTCTAAGCTCTTTAGGTTCAATTCGTTTATTTTCTTCTTTTGACCAAGAGTACCTGCATTTCATCAATAAAGGAGATAAGTACCTCTAACTTTTATCAAAACATGAAAATAATTCATGAATAAATGCTTAATAAGTTGGTAGATTACCAACTTATCAATATACACGTTATCATTTCAAGTTCTTTAATAAATTTATATATATATATATATATATATATATATGTAACAACTTATTCATTCAAGCATTTATATGGTCATAATCCTCTACTAAAGCATGTTTGAAGATCGATCACAAGTCATTTAATTCAAACACATTTAAATCTCAACTCCAATTAAACTGTGACCTACCTCAACTGAAGAATTCCAACTCAAGCAAGTTTAATCGCCGAAGCCTTTCTTTTCCTTATTGCCTCAACACATTCAAAGTCTATAAATAATAATTACAAGAGTAATTAATCATTTACTCTTCCATTCTAGTCCTTAGGAATTCAAATCCACTAGTTCTACCCTTACACGAGGTCTGTAGTATTCCCCTAGGGTCAATTAATCATCAACTAGTCCAACATTATACATATGATCACTACTCATGGAGTTTCTACTCCAGTTTGCCTTTTAAGCCATTTTTGTGCTAAAAGTCATACCTTTATGGAACTCAAGATTTCCAATTCATTCAAAACATGTTTAGAAAAACTAAATTCATGCTAGGAAGCATTAAATAACATCCTACGATCAAGTCTAAGTGAAATTATACCTACCCATAGGGTTTTTCCTACCTTTCATACCTTTAGGGCTCTAAACCCATAATTCTACCATTAATCCTCATTCTTATGATTTTACGATCGAAAGGGGACTAAACATTAATAGAAGGGATGAATTATTCACCTTAATAGATGAAAATCACCTAGCCCAATAGAAAAATTACCACCCAGTTGTTCTAGAATGAGAGTTTGAGTTTTGGGAAATAAAACTCAAAAAACTGACTTAAGTCAAGCAATCTGATCTCATATCTTGTTGCAACACTCGCTCTCTCGCTATGATGAGATTGTTGTGGCAAGACTTGGCTTGCTATAGTGAGCTCTGACAACTTTGCTAGGCCCACTGTAATGGAAAGTTTACCTCTACGATAGACTCATTGTGGCAATATTCCATCAGCTATAATGGTCCCCAAAAATAGAAATGTAACACCTCAGAATCAGAGCCAGTTTTTGAACCAGCACTTAGGATATTTTTTCGCAGTTTTTAGGCTCCACGACTGGGATCAAATTCCGTGAGACTAATTGTGGAAGCCATTTAGTAAGGTCCCAATTTTTTTGACCTATCAGTTGGTCCATGAGCCGTGGGAAGGCCCTCAAGCCATGAGACCAACTGTGGGTCTGGTCTAGAGGACCTATCTAGCCAGCTTAGACACCAAAACTTGGGTAACGACACATAGGAGATCCCGCAGTCTGTTAACCCAATCATGGGAGTGGTCCATAGACACCTAACTCTCTTGTTAAAATTGATGATCCACCGCAAGGTTCATAGGCCACCCCACAGCTCGTTAGGTGAGCCATCTAATGATATTTCTTGCTTATTTTTAAATGTTAAGTAGGGGTAGTTTGGTCTTTTTTTGTTTTAACTCCTATTAGGTGAGATTAAAGGGAAATTAGTGAACTCATTCCCTCATTCTCACAATTAGAAAATCCTAAGTCAGAAAGAAAAGAAGAAGAACACTCTCAAAGCTTCAAGACTAGGGTTCCTCCCCCAAGCTTCAATCTTCAATCCTAGTTCAAAGTTCTTCAATATTCAGGTATGTGGGTATTCAGTAAGGATTTTTTTCACCCTTATGCCCAAAACTACAACTTTTCATTACAAATTCCATGACTCTATGATTTAGGGGTTTTACCTAACTATGATTATTTATTGAAATTCAGTTCCTCAATGATGTTTTATGTTCATGGTTCTTATTACAATTGATTTTGCATGATTTCCTCACATGGTTTTAAATGAAGTTATTTCATTATGAGAGAACTGTGCATAATTTGATAGACTACAACTTATTTTCAACATGATTTAGTAACTATGGTCTCATGACCTCAGCATTCAGGAAAATTTGGCACGACTTATTCAGTATTACAGAATTCATCAAAAAGAATTATTTTACTAGTTCATGCTTATTTTCAACAGACAGTTTATCTAGTATGAGCAAATAGTAAATATAGTTTTTGGAGTAGAATTTAGCACCAAGAGGATAAGGGTTTCAGATAATACATCTCCACCATAGGATAAGGGTCTTTTGCTAGATTAAATTGACACCTTTAGCCCTTTGGGCTCGATTTAGTGAATTCATGCCAGCTAGGTTCTATACCTTTGGCTGAATATAGGACACCCTATCAATTGGGGTTGTATGTTAGACTCCATGTTAGTTCACATAGTTTATGTTGGTTATGATAAACTCCTCAATTACCAGTTTTACTTATGTTTAGACAATATGATTTTACAGCTTTATGGATTCTGACATGTGTTGTATTCTCTTTAGTAAATGAGCTTATGCCCTATAGCTTTGACTTATGCATTCACAAAAGTTTATAACTAACCCAGTTTTTAGTTTATATTTTTAGCGTACATGTGTTCCTCATGATTTAGAGTTAATACATTATCTCTCATACTCAGTACATTCCATAGAACTGATCGCATACTTTCTTTGTGTTGCATCCTTTTGTGATGTAGATTCAACAGCTCATTTCCTGACTTGTGGCTAGTAGTCCAGCAACACACCCAACCATCTTGGCGAGTCCTTCTTATTCGAGAACTTGGATTCTAGTTTACTTAGTTAATTATATCTTTTATTTTAGATAGTTTAGAGTTAGTTGGGGGCTTGTCCCAACAACGCCTCTTTTTAAGTAGTAGAGTCTTTTAGACGTAGTTAGACATGTCAGTTTTACTCTATTTTCAAATTGTCAGATTTCTCGAAAACTCAATCTATAAAGTTTGAATCCTACTCATTTACATGTGTTTAAGATTCCTCTTAGTATTAGTATATTATGTAGTATTATGGTAGTGCCAAGGGTTAGTTTGGGATCACTTGTGGTTCCAAGTACCGTGTTACATCCAAGGTGTAGATTCGGGTCGTGACAAACTTTGTATCAGAGCCTCAAGCTTAAAGTGTCCTAGAGTGTCTACAAGCCATGTTAAGTAGAGTCTTTTTCATGAGTGTGAAGTCAACCACACTTACGAGAGAGAGGCTACGAGATATTTTAGGAAATTTCTATTTTTCATGCTCTTTATCATGCAATGAAGTTTGACTATATTTCTTCTTCTAGTTCATGCTTTATGCATTTCAGATAATGCCTCCATTAAGAAATAATGCAAGAAATGCAAATACTTTAGTTCCAAACCATAAGGTTACGAATGCCGAATTTGGCAATGCCATTCAGATGTTGGCTCAGCTATGACCAACCAGGAAAATCAGCAGGTTGTAGCCTTTGCTAATCCAAATGGTGGGTTAGATGCTACCCGAGTTAGAGACTTCATTTGTATGAACTCGATAGAGTTATTCGGGTCAAAGGTAGATGAGGAACCGTAAAACATCATTGATGAAGTGAAGAAGATCATCGAGGTTATGCAAGAAAATAGTACTAAAAATGTGGAGCTGGATTCCTATTAGCTCAATGATGTAGCTCACATTTGGTTTACCTAGTGGAAGTAAATTCATGGTAAAAATGCAGCTACTATGACTTGGGATTATTTTGTTGGGGCTTTTCTGGATTGATTCTTCCTAATGGAGTTAAGGGAGGCAAAGGCTGAAGAGTTTGTAAACTTGAGGCAATGATCTATGTCAGTGAAAGAGTATGGATTAACATTCACTCAGCTCTCCAAGTATGCTCCGAAGATGGTGGACGAGCCGAGGTCTAGAATGAGCAAGTTCATTTTTTGAGTATCAGACTTGGTTAAGGACTGTAAGACCGCTATGTTGATTGGATATCTCCAGGCTTATGACTTATGCCCAGTAGATTGAAGAGGAGAAACTGAAGTTGAGAGAAAGAGAAAATAAAAAGGCTAAGACAGGCAACTTTAAGTATAGTCAGCAGAGGACTGGTGGTGGGAGTCAATCTTCTTTCTAATAGAGGTCATCGGGACCAGTGCATCATTAATTAGTGCTCCATACCCAGCACCCAGGCCTAGGAGTGATTAGAAAGGTAGGGCATCAGTCTCTCATTCTCAGGGAAGTGTCACAAAGGGGCCTTCCTACCCATTGTGCAACAAGTGTGAAAAGAATCATCCTGGAGAGTGCCTTTATAGTAAGGAAGGGGTGTTTTGGATGTGGTCATATAGGTCATCGATTGAGAGAGTGCCCCTATGCCAGGTAGGGAAATGGAAGTGGATAAGCTCCGTCTACTTCTTTGGTAGCTCTAGCAGGTCAAACAGTTTAGTAAGGTACCACTTTTGGTACAGGTGTCAGCTAGTGCAAAAACTGTGTCTATGCCATGTCAACTTGCCAGGATCAAGAGAGTTCGCAGATGTAGTCACTTGTATATTGAAAGTATTTTCTCTTGATGTGTATGCTTTATTAGACCCTGGGGCTTCATTGTATTTTATAACCCCCTATGTTATCTGTAAATTATGAGTCAGTCTTGAATAACTTCTAGAACGCTTCTCTATTTCCACTCTTGCCAGAGAATCAGTCATAGAAAAAAAAGTGTATAGAAATTGCCCAGTCTCAATCCCCCATAGAGTTACCTCATTAGACCTAGTCGAGTTAAATATAATCGATTTTGATATCATTCTTGGCATGGAATAGCTACATGTATGTTATGCCTTAGTTGACTGCAGAACTAGAGTTGTAAAGTTTCCATTTCTGAATAAGCCTGTCTTACAGTGGTAGGGCAGTACTTAAATTCATGTAGATAATTTCATATCTTACCATAAGGCTAGAAAGATATCTCTAAAGGGTGCATTAATCATAAAGTTTTGGTTTAAGACACTGAGTCTGAGACCCTGTCTCTCTAGTCAGTTCTAGTAGTCAGTAAGTTCTCTGAAGTGTTTCCTGAGGATCTTTTCGGAGTCCCTCCTAAGTGGAAGATTAACTTTATGATAGAACTTCTTTCAAATATGCAACCCGCATCTATTCCTCCTTATTTGATGGCTCTATTAGAGCTTAAGGAATTAAAAGATCAGTTAAAATACCTCTTAGATAAAGGCTTCATCAGACCTAGTACTTCCAAATGGGGTGCTCCAGTCCTTTTTATGCATAAGAAAGATGAATCACTCAGAATGTGTATTGATTACAGTTAGTTGAACAAGGTCATAATCAAGAATAAATATCTCATTCCTAGGATTGATGACCCATTTGACCAGCTTCAATGTGCCAGTTACTTTTCCAAGATTGATCTCATGTCCAGTTATAATCAGCTCAAAGTTAGAGAATGGTACATTTAGAAGATAACCTTCATAACTCGATATGATTACTATGAATTCGTGGTTATGTCTTTTAGTTTAACAAATGCTCCTACAGCTTCTATGGACTTGATGAACAGGGTATTCAAGCAGTCCTTGGATATGTTTGTTATTGTTTCTATAAATAACATCCTTGTCTATTCTCAAAATGAGTAGGAGCATACAAACTATTTAATGATTGTTTTATAGACTCTCAAGGACCATCAATTATTTGCTAAGTTAGTAAGTTTGAGTTTTGGTTGAAGTTAATTGAATTTATGGGTCATGTTGTGTCCAGTGAGGGCATTCAGGTAGATTTGTAGTAAAAATAGAGGTAGTAAAGAACTGGCCTAGACCCATTTTTCTGTCAGATATAGGGAGCCTTTTGGGTTTGGCCAGGTATTACAGGAGGTTTGTTGAGGGGTTCTTATCTATTTCTACCCCATTGACCAGATTGATGCAGAAAAAAGTTAAGTTGCAGTGGTTCAATGATTGTGAAAATATTTTTGGAATTGAAGACTAAATTGACTATAGCTCCAGTTTTGACTTTTCCAGAGGGCTCAGATGGATTTGTAGTTTACTGTAATACATCTAGAGTTGTCTTTGGTAGTGTTTCAATGCAGTATGGCAAGGTCATTGCCTATGCTTCTGGACAGCTTAAGGTTCATGAGAAGAACTATCCGACTCATGATCTTGAGTTACCAGCAGTGGTTTTTGCCTTGAAAATTTTGAGACACTACTTGTATGGTGTCCACGTGGATGTGCTTACTGATCATAAGAGCCTACAATATATGTTCACCCAAAAAATTTTGAATATCTGACAGAGGAGATGGCTTGAGTTTCTTAAGGATTATGACATGAATGTACTTTACTATCTGGGTAAGGCCAATGTAGTGGCTGATGCTCTTAGCAGGTTGTCGATGGGTAGTGTGTCATATATTGAAGAATAAAAGAAGGAGTTGGTTAAGGATGTTCATAGGCTTACTCGTCTAGGGATTCCCCTTACATATTCAGGTGACGGTGGTATCAAAGTTTAAAATGGGTCAGAATATTCCTTGGTAGTTGAGGTGAAGGAAAAGCGGGACAATGATCCTATCCTATGTCAGCTGAAGGATGTTGTTCACCAGCAGAGAGTACATGTTTTCTCCAAAAGAGGAGATGGTGCACTTCATTATCACAGTCGACTATATGTTCTGAACATAGATGGTTTAAGGTAATGGATTTTGATAAAGACTCACAGCTCTCGGTACTCTATCCATCCAGGTGCCACCAAGATATATCATGACCTACGGGAAGTCTATTGGTGGAATGGTATAAAGAGGGACATTGTAAATTTTATGACTAAATAATCAAACTACCAGCAGGTGAAGGTAGAACATCTAAGACCGGGAGGTATGAATCAAGAAATCCACATTCCTACTTGGAAGTGGGAAGTGATTAATATGGACTTCATCACTGGTTTACCTCATACGCGATGACAACATGATTCTATTTAGGTGATAGTAGATATAATGACTAAGGCAATCCACTTTTTGTCATTCAAGACTACAGATTTAGTGGAGGACTACGCTAGACTTTACATCCGTGAGTTGGTTAGATTTCATGGAGTTCCCTTATCTATCATTTTAGATAGGTGTACTCAGTTTACATCTCAGTTATGGAATTTTTTTTAGAAGGGTCTTGGTACACGATTAGATCTCTGCACAACATTTCATCCACAGACAGATGTCCAAGAAGAGCGTACTATTCAAACCTTGGAGGATATGTTAATGGCTTGTGTGATTAATTTCAAAGGTAATTGGGATGATCATTTGTCTCTCATAGAATTTGCTTATAGTAACAGTTTATATTCTATCATCCAGATGGCTCCTTATTAGGCACTTTATGGGTAGAGATGTAGATCTCCTATTGGATAGTTCGAGGTAGGCAGAGCTACATTCATAGGTCCTGATTTGGCTCATGAGATTATGGAGAAAGTTTAGCTGATTAAGGAAAGGTTGAAGACTGCTCAGAGTCCTTAGAAGTCTTATGCAGATGTGAGAAAAAGGGATCTTGAGTTTGCAGTTGATGATTGGATGTTTTTGAAGGTTTCTCTCATGAAAGGGGTGATGATATTTGGTAAGAAAGAGAAGCTTAGTCCCGATATATTTGTCCATACAGGATTTTGAGGCGAATTGGCAATGTGGAATATGAGTTAGAACTGCCCGTGAAATTGGCAGCAGTGCATCGAGCATTTCATGTATCACTATTGAAGAAATATATTGGTCATCTAGCACTTGTTGTTCCTTTAGAGAGTGTTGGTGTGCAGGATAGCCTTTCTGATGAAGAGGTGCTAGTTGAGATACTTGATAGGTAGGTTCACAAGTTGAGAAATGAAGAGGTCACATCAGTAAAGGTTTTATGGCATAATCAGTTAGTTGAGGGAGCTACTTGGGAAGCAGAAGCAGATATGATGACTAAGTGTCCTCACCTTTTCCCTCCTGCCACCAAAAGGGTTTGAGGTAATAATATTCCTCATATAGTTACTTTTCTCCATTTCATGTCCTAATCAGTTACTCGCAATCTCTGTGTATGCATTCATGTTCCATTAGTTTAAGCTAAGTCCTTATTCTTAATTCAAGCCAGTTATCATGTTAGATACTCAGTTCCAGTGTTTAGTCATGCAGTACTAGTGTTCTTTGTTTTTAGTCCAGCCTTAGTCTTCATTCGAGGATGAATGATCCCAAGGGGGAGATATTAAACACCTCAGAATCAAAATCAGCGTTTGAACTACCACTTAGGATAGTTTTTTGCTATTTTCAGGCTCCATAACTGAGTTCATGAGCGATAAGAGGGCCCACAAGCCATGAGACCAATAGTGGGAACTATCCAGTGAGCTCCTTGATTTTTGACTCCACGAGTTGGTCCACGAGCTATGGGAGGGCCATTAAACCGTGAGATCAACCGTGGATCTGGTCCGTAGGACTTGTCAAGCCATATTAGATACCATAACTTAGGTCATGACTCATGGAAGGTCCCATTGTCCCTAAACCCGATTGTGGGAGTGGTCTAGATACGCCTAACTCTCTGGTTAAAATTGATGAGCCACCTCACGGTTTGTGGGCCACCCTACGGCTTGTGAGGTGAGCCATCCGATGATATTTCCTACTCATTTTTAAATGTTATGTTAGGGGTAGTTTGGTTCTTTTCTTACCTCAAAGCCTCTTCCCATGTTGTTTTAACTCCAATTAGGTGAGATTAATGGGAAACTAGTCCACTCATTCCCTCATTATCACAATTAGCAACTCCTAAGGTAGAAAGAAAAGAAGAAGAATGCTCTCAAAGCTTCAACCCTATGATTACTCCCCCAAGCTTCAATCTTCAGTCCTAGTTCAAAGTACTTTAATATTCAGGTATATGGGTATTCAATAAGGGTTTTTTTCACCCTTTTGACCAAAACTACAACTTTTCAGTACAAATTCCATGACTCTATGACTTAGGGTTTCTATCTAACTATGATTATTTCTTGAAATTCAGTTCCTCTATGATGTTTTATGTTCATGATTCTTATAACAATTGATATTGCATGATTTCACATGGTTTTTGTCATGCCACAAGGCTACCTCCTGGATGTAACAGGGGACATGAGACCATAAGTGATTCCAGGCTAACCCTTAGCCTTAGCATGACTTATGCATAATAAAGCATTCATAGTGGAAGCATAAGCTGAAGTACTAAGCAAACTAAATAATCACAAATATCATGGTCGAAGAATATTAAAATATGAAACATCATATACTGACTGTCTAGATGTCTCTGAAAAGCCTCTAAAACTGATAGAATGAGCTGCTGGGATATGACCCCAGCTAACTCTAAGTACTGAATGAAAGACATCAAAGCTAACTAATAATCATAACTAGCCCTTGAATGATGAGGACTCACCAACACTGACCTGAAATCTTGTTGCGTCTAGCCACGAGTTTGGGAGCAAGTACCTGAATCTGCATTATAATAAGATCCAACACAAAGAGGTATGCAATAAGTACTATAGAATGTACTGAGCATGTGATATATGCATAAACCGTGATAAAATATGCCTTAAAATGTACTAAAGCCAAAATCATATAATGATAGTAAGATCTGTAATGTAATGTCTCAATGAAAAATCATAAGCTGAAAACATGTTTATATTCGTAAGTCATAAGTAACAAGTCTGAAACTTAAAACCAAAGAGTCAAATATATTTAAAAGCTTCAAACCATTTCTATGGGAGATTCTCATAACTGCCATAAACCATGTGAGCTATATGAAATATAGTGTCATACACCCATACTGAAAAAGGTTGTACTAATCGGCCAAAGTTAGAAACATATACATAAGGATCCCCAAGTGAGACACACAGGGCAACCTACTGTAACACCTCGAAATTTGAATCAACTTTTAAACTTAAAGTCTTTGAATTTTTTTAGCTTTCCAGGAATTACGGGTCCAAACCACGGGTCGTGGTTTGAACCACGAGCCGTGGAATGGAGTTGTTTGCCTTCTGCAATTCAGACTCTGGTCTGAAGACCATGAGTGGGTTTTAAGGACCATGATTTGTTCTACGGATCATAAAGACCACTCGTGGAACTAAAGTATGAGGTCTGTCTTATCCCCAGGAACCACCAGTGAACATTACGGATCGTAGTCCATTACACGGGTCATACTGTTGACTCGTAGTTCCTCTTCTGCAGCTTGAATGCTGAACCTAAGATCACAACTGAGTCTACAGATGACAGTTCATTCTACGGCTCATACTGTTGACTCATAGAATGTATTCTGTAGCCTGACCTTTTGGCCAGTAATCACGAGTAGAAACCACGAGCCGTGATTTAGTCTACAACTCATGGGATCCATCCGTGATTCCTGAAGTCGACCTTTTTCCAGCTTTCTCCTAATTAATTCCTAGGGGTATTTTTGTAATTACTCACCCTTTTAACTCCTTAGTGAGGTCGTTTTAAGCCTATTTAGGAAGGTTTTATTCCCACTTAGCCTAAGTTTTCTCCAATTCTTTCAATCAAGTTCTAAAAGAAGAAAAAGGGGTTCCATCCTCTAAAGCTTCAAGTTAGGGTTTCAAGCCATAATAAGGGATTCACTCCAAGTCTTCATTCTTATAAAATTCTTAGTAGGATAGCTTCAAATAAGGTATGTGGGTATTCAATAAGGGAATTCCTTCACCCTTATTCCCAAAACCTCAATTCTTCATATGGATTTTCATTAATTTCAAATTAGGGTTCTTACCCAATTATTATGGGCTTTGCTAAATATTATTTTCTCATGATTCTACTATGAAATGTATTATCAAATTGCATGATTTTGCATGAATTTTTACATGTGAACTCCTATTTTATGAATTGAAGGCTAATTATAGAAAATTTTATATGTATGAATTGATTCAAGTAAATTGGGGTAAATAATAGCATGATTTCATGAAATTCAAGCAAGTGCATGCCTAGTTCTTATGTTTTATGAAAGTATATGTTATTATAAAATTGAACTAGGGCCATGCAAGTTTTCAAGTAATGAATTATTGTTATGCAATACAAGATACCCGATGTGCCATCATTGCTCATGAAATATTTTCTAAACCAATGGTCGTGAGTAGTATGAAGACCCTGTTTATGAACAAGTTTTGACATCCAGATATGTCACATGTATGTGAGCCTCATGTTATGTTTTGGGTGTAGTATTTAGCATCAAGTTAGACCAGGTGAGAGTACCCCTAGTCCCAAAACTATATGCCACCGTAGGTGCCCTCTGTGGCTTATGGCTGGATCCTAGTATGACATGGTTCTAACTTTGGCCGGTTAGGAAAACCTTTTTCGGTGTGGGTGCATGAAATTGGACTCCATGTATTTTATCATGGTTTATGTCGGTTAAGAAAAACTCCTGTATGATTATTTCCAAGCTATGAAGTTATATGATACTCTACTTTCAATCTTGACTTAACTTCATGTTTTATGTCTTATATTTTGATATCTACTTATGATTTATTCTATATATGCATGAACTCAGTTTTAAGTATGCTTTCAAGTATATTTTATCATGACACATGCATATATCACATACTCAGTACATTCCATAGTACTGACTGTATACTTCTTTGTGTTGCATCTTATTATGATGTAGATCCTGTTGCCCGCTCCCAGATCCGTGGCTAGTAGATCAGCAACACATCCATCCAGCTTGGTGAGTCCTCCTCATTTGAGGACTTGGATTTTAGCTTCATTCTAGACTACTAGTTTTTTCATTCAGTATGTCAGTATTTAGAGTTAGCTGGGGTTCTGTACCAGCAACTCGCCAGTAGTAGAGGCTTTCAGATATAGAGTCAGCTATTCAGATGTATTCAAATCTTAAATCTCAGACTTTATTTATATAAGAGATTAAGTTTTTCATTACTTCAGTTGAGATTCCATTCCTATGTTTTATTCAGTTTTTAAGTCATGCTAAGGCCAAAGGGTTATCTTGAGATCACTTGTGATCTTGGGTCTTGTGTTACGTCTAGGAGGTAGGCTCGGGGCGTGACAAACTTGCTATCAGAGCATCAGGTTCAAGAGTCCTAGGATGTTTGAAAGCTGTATCAAGCAGTGTCTCTTTCATGGGTGTGAAGTGCGCCAAACTTATTAGGGGGAGGCTTTGAGGTATTTTAGGGAAAACTTCACCTCTTTATGTTCACTATCATGCGATAGAGTTTGACTCTACTTACCCTTCCAATCTATTCCTTATGCATTTTAGATAATGTCTCTGCAAAGAAACCCCACAAGGAATGCTAATCTGACCACTCCAGATCATGAGGTTACGAATGCGGAATTTTGTGAACCCATTTGTATGTTGGCTCAATCCATGACAACTCAGTTGAATGAGAAAGAGAAACTAAAGAAGGGGAAGAGGAAGAACAAGAAGACCAGAACATAAAACCAATAGTCTTCTCAGCAAAGGTCATCTGGACCAACCCCATCTTCAGTTAGCACACCTGCACTCGATTCTTATTCTTGTCATAATAGGGCCCCGAAGACCTTGAGATACCCTCATTATAGTAGATGCGATAAGTTTCACCTAGGTGAGTGCCTTGCTGGCAAAGGGAGGTGTTTTAGATGTGGTCAGTTAGGCCATTGGATCAGGGATTGCCCCTCTTCTAAGCGGAGCAACTGTGGTGTTCAGCTCCAAAACCAATTCCTTTAATTTCAGAAAATCCCTACATAAGTTAAATCAGGTACGTCAATAGATTTTCTTCCTTTATGCATCCATAGTCCCTAGACCCCTATTCTTTTTTGGTTGTGAGTTGTCTTAACCTAGAACAAAGTGGAGGTAGAAGGGTTGAGGCCTAGACTTTTAGGTGAAAGAGAGTCTTAGACTATAGAAGAAAGTGGGTATTCGTGCTAGATTATGGAGTAGTGTATGTTCTGTTAGGGTGCAATGATCATTGTTCCTTTGAGAGGTTGGTGAGAGGTCCATAGACTTAGAAGGGTAGCATGAATCCAAGGGGGAGATGGTGGGATATAGATTGGTCAGATTTGGAAGGCTCAGATAGTAATGCTTTTGGATGTTAGAACAAAGTTGAGAGGGGAGGTAGAAGCTTATTTCCATCCTAGCGTCCTAAGTATACTTCTGCCATTACGATACCTTTTGCATGCCTTGTGTGTCAGTGTTATGGTCCTGTTTCAGATTCACGCTCATAGTTAGCTTCTAGAATGACAAGTGATGGCGTCAGTCAACGATTCTACTCTTACTCTGTGATTCTATAGATCCCAGCTTTATGCCTTGAGACTCATTATCTATGTGAACTCACGTCTCTCAGTATGCTCAGTCCTATTTACTCAGTTCAGTCCTCAGGCATGCCTTAATGGCAAATCGAATCATGTTACATCATGTATATTCTCAGACTTGATCCTTGAAATGGTTCGCGCTTATGATTTCCTTTCTCTAAAGCCCTTGTTGCGTCCTAACGCACATGCAAGTGTACGCGATCGTACAAGTAATATAAGATTGTAAGTGCAGATATCGTACCCACAGGGACTTGTCGATTAACTATTTTACTAAATTAAACTAGTTCTAATTATTTATTCAAGCATAAGATCCCAAAGGTGAATTTAAGATTAATTAATCTAGAAATAAAAGAAGAAGTTTACTAATGAACAATTAACCAAACAAAGAGCAGATTTTCACATAACCAATGTGATGAAATCGATCTAGGACTAGGACTTGCTCACAATCATATTAAATAAGCAATTTCATCGACCTGTTTATTTATCTAGTTGTTGATTTTGGGGTTGATTTTACAACTATGGTCTTTCGAACATCTAGTTGCCTATCCATAATAGCATCACAACTACATCGTTGAGCAGGGATGTGACATCTTACTCATAACGCTTTTATATATCTTCCCGTATAAACCAAACAAGGCGTTCTAGGTATATTCCTATCCTAGTCGCTAACCTACCCTTTACGTTACAAAAGAGAGGCCTTGATCCCTATATTCTTCGTTCTATCTCAATGATTCTTCTTTCGAGTTCACAAAGAGATTATTGATTTATTTTAATGGTCGTGAAGCATTAAAATAGTATGTACAAGAATATAAGAACAACTAATATGATAAACAAATAATCGAATCAATCATCTACTAAACAATCATGTAGTTAGCTACCATAATCCTAGAACAAGAAGTTTAACTCCACATAGACATGGAGTAATTACAACAAATTATCCCAAGAAAAATTTAAAATAAATAATAAAGGAGAAGAGAAGATGAAACCAATATTCTCCCACCTCCATGGAGGCTCCTTGCTCTTCGTAGGTCAAAAGTTGTGTAAAATTCGTGATTGGGGATGTATTTATAGAGTATGAGGAAAATAACCCCTTTTCCTACTTGGATTCAGAATAGAAGAAAGTTGGAAAATTTCCGAATTTGTCTTTGGCGCATTACCCCAGGCACCAAACTGTGGTAGTTTTGGGCCTGGGGCAGCGCCCCACCATAGACCCAGCACCACTCTGCTGAAGTTTTGGGCCTGGGGCAGCGCTCCACCATAGCCCATTGCCCAGATTTTATTCTTTTGCTCTCTTTTTCTCCCGGAACGTTGCTAACTCCTTTCCAATGCTTTTATGCTTTCCATTTTAGCTCTCATGGGTTGTTTTTCTCTACATTTTCCCTTCAAAGCATCTAATCACATATATTAGCTCACCACCAAGAAAATGCAAATAATCATAAGGATATACATGACTTTTTCCCTTGAAACAAAGCTAAAATATCGGTAAATAAGGCAAGCATGCGTATAAATACTCCCAAGATCACCACCCCACACTTAAACCTTTGTTCGTCCTCGAACAAATCACTACACTCCCTACAAAATTTAACATCTTAAGATATCAATTGAACAGGTCTACTCACACCCAAGATAACTAGACAGTTTAATCATGACCCATAATCCACTCAATATGCATACATCAATCATATTTTCAGAGACCCTTCATTGAAACCACACAACCTCTAAAACTGACTCTTCATGAAAAATAAGGCCAACATGATCATGTGTGAATATAGCCATCACTATTACACCAAATTGTCACCATTTTGTGCCCTCACATTTAAGAGAGATGCCCTTGCTCACATCATACATACATATTCGAATTGAGGCATATAGATAAAAAAGTCGCTCACTATCTCAAAGAAAGTTCCATGCATACAAGACATTCCATAAGCTTGCCCTTAGTGTAATACTCTATTAACAAAGCATCAAAATTATAAGATCAAAAGAACTTTTACAGGTTGTAATATCGGCTAAGGGACGGGTAGGAACACTTTGGCCAATAGTGACTACTTTCCCTATGCACTTTAAGATGCTTACTTTAAACTTTTTCACTCTTTTCCTTATATCACCTCAACTTCAACTTATGTTCATGTTTCCCTTCAAACTCCCCCTTTTTCTTTTGGTTTATTGCCCTTAACCTTCATTCACTTATTGGTATCAATGAGATTTTTCTATACTTTTTTTTTATTTGTTTTTCCTCTCCTTACTACCAACATACAAATTATTTTTCACAAGGGCACCACATCTAATTCTTATTCTTACCACAACAACCTCCCTTTATCTTTTTACCTTTTCTCTTATGTTCCCTTCTTCCTTTAAGTCTTTCAACTACAAAGTGCATTAGGGACTCTTTGGATCAAATTAATATTGGGTAATCAAATAAAGGGGATAGGCTAAACATGCTACTAGTCAAAGAAATAGCTTAAGGCTCAAAGGAGCTTAACTAAGAATAATATAAAGGGTGGCACAAACAATAGTCAAAAAGAAGTGGCTTACAAAGAAATGCCTTGATCATGTCCCACAAGTCAACATTATGTTTTATTTCATATACACATGGGCAAGTTCTAGATATCAAGATATGCAAGAAACACCACAAACACTCACCACACATGGCACAATGGTTCAAAAATGGCTTCCTAAGACTTCATATTCACAACACAATCAAATTGGATGAATTAACATTATTAAGCCCATCTTTAGATTTTTTTGAGACAAGTTAAAGAGCCTATGCGTCTTTAAATGAAGTTTCCTACTTTTTATGCTATTTTTTGAGTGAATTATCCATGACGTCTAGTGTATACTTAGGTGAAGCACCTAGCATTCAAAAGGCTATGGTTTCTAATCTTTCTTCTTCCTATAACTAATTTTTCCCTTAAAACGGTCGTCATCCATCCATCATCGAGAAAATTTCTCTATCTATTACCAAAAAAAATATAAAAACTACTCCTAAAAAATTAAAACTACCCGGTTCAAAGGGCACCCCCTCGGAAAAGAACCGAAAAGAAAAACCAAGGGGTGAATGAGATATGCCTCTAAAAAAACTAAAAAATCTTTTTGTATTTTTTTTAAAATAAAATAAACTCCTATGGCATACTCACACTAAAACTCACAATTATCGGAAGATTCCCCACCCCACACTTAAAAGCATGCTTTGTCCCCAAAGCAATTTATAGAAAAAAGATGAAGAAGAAGGGTGAGAAATACTCCATGAGGCCCTCTAGGGCCTAGCTAACAACATGTTTCTTCAATTTTGATGAAAGGGGCAAACGACCCCACACTTAAGCTTAAACCATACTCCTTAGCTTTTAAATTCGGGTACTCAGAGTTCCCCAAACATGCAAAATAAACACACAAAAAAATGTGACACTATAAAAAATAAATTAGAAGCTATACTACCAATTGGGTTGCCTCCCAACAAGTGCATGATTTAACATCGCGGCACGACGCCCTCACTACACCACTTTTCTTTCCACTTAGAACTTATGAATTGTATCCCTAATTTTGCATCAATTTTTCTGCTTTGCTGTAGGGGTGGTGGTATAAAGATGAAGGGACCAAGCAAAAGATGTCGCATCTTGCACTTCTTGGCCTTTAAGTGAGGAATGTCATTTTGTCTCTTTGATGTGACAAATTTTAGAATGTAAGGACCTTGTTCCTCATCTACACACTTCTCCACTAGCTCAGACAAATCAATTTTCATGTCCTCATCCAAACATAATGTAAAAAAGTGATTAGAATGTGGTCCAACACGTCCCAACTCAAAACTTGCATTATTCATGACATGCTCACTTTTTTATACCTCCTCAACATCCGCACTAATGAATAAAGTATAGTTGAATGGTTCGGATTCCTCTTTATGCTCCATTAATTGGCCAGTATCCACAATAATTGGTGATTGGGCATCAGACGCCTCAACTGTTTTCTTCAAGTGATCCTCCAGGTCATGAATATCTGAGCCAAATTGATCTATCTCTTTTCTAAGATCAACTCTTCCTTCTATCAGCTGTGTCATCATGTATGTAAGATTATCACGGAGAAACTCATGAAATTTGACTTTTTCCTCTTGTTCCCTTAGCCAAGATTGTCTCACTATGTCTGCTTCCTCATAGCTTTCTCCTAGTAGGGACTCACTTTCTTCTACTACTAGGGGTTCATCTTAGGTATTGGCTAAGAATGTAACTTACTAATCAATACAAGTTTCAGCCATAGCCTGTATCTCTGTGAGTTGGGAACCTATCCTCTCCGTGTCTTTCCTCAATTCTTCTTGCTTATCTAGTATTTGCTTTAGCATATCAATGAGATGAGCCTCATGATTTGTATCCTCAACTTCATTACCCCTGCCAACATCATAAGCAACAGAAGAATCATAATAGGGGCTCCGGGAAGGGGAATAAGAGTTAGGACAACCATTCAAATGGCCATCTTGACCACCACATATATGACATACATTAAATTCAAAAGCTTGGGTTGTTGCACACCACCCGCCCTCTTAATTATAATGGCAATTGATATCCAGGTGGGGTTCTCCACAATACTGACAAGGATTACCAATATATAGATAGTACTCATCATTCAACCAATATTTATCCCTAGATGTCATGTTAAGAAGAGTAGTAGAAAACAATATATCTATAAAAAAAAATATATACAAAAACTTAAATAAATAAAATAAAAAGTCTAATATAGATAATAATTAATTTCTAAGTACCCGACAACGGCGCCAAAAACATGTTGTGTCTTAACGCACACTCAAGTGTACGCGGTCGTACAAGTAATATAGGATTGTAAACCCAGATATCATACCCACAGAGACTTGTCGATTAACTATTTTACTAAATTAAACTAGTTCTAATTATTTATTCAAGCGTAAAATCCCAAAGGTGAATTTAAGATTAATTAATCTAGAAATAAAAGAAGTTAACTACTGAACAATTAACCAAACAAAGAGCAGATTTTAACGTAATCAATGTGATAAAATCGATCTAGGACTATGGACTTGCTAACAATCATGTTGAATAAGAAATTTCATTGACCTGTTTGCTTATCTAGTTGCTGATTTCAGAGTTGATTTTATAACTATGGTCTTCCGAGCCTCTAGTTGCCTATCCAGAATAGCATCACAACTACATCGTTGAGCGGGAATGTGACATATTACTCCAAACGCTTTTATATATCTTCCCATATATACCAAACAAGGCGTTCTAGGTATATTCCTATCCTAGTCGCTAACCTACCCTTTACGTTACAAAAGAGAGGGCTTGCTCCCTATATTGTTTGTTCTATCTCAATGATTCTTCTTCCGAGTTCATAAAGAGATTATAGCTTTATTTTAATGGTCGCGAAGCATTAAAATAGTAGGTACAAGAATATAAGAACATCTAATATGATAAACAAATAATTGAATCAATTGTCTACTAAACAATCATATAGTTAGCTACCATAATCCTAGAACGGGAAGTTAAACTCCACATCGACATGGAGTAATTACAACAAATCATCCAAAGAAAAATGTAAAATAAATAATAAAGGAGAAGAAAAGATGAAACCAATATTCTCCGGCCTCCACGGTGGCTCCTAGCTCTTCGTAAGTCAAAAGTTGTGTAAAATTCGTGATTGGGGATGTATTTATAGAGTATGAGGAAAATAACCCCTTTTCCTACTTGGATTCAGAATAGAAGAAAGCTGGAAAATTTCCGGATTTGGTCTTGGCGCATTGCCCTAGGCACCAAACTGTGGTAGTTTTGGTCCTGGGGCAGTGCCCCACCATAGCCCCATTGCCTAGATTTTCTTCATTTGCTCTCTTTTTCTTTTGGAACGTTGCTAACTCCTTTCAAATACTTTTATGGTTTTCGTTTTAGCTCTCATGGGTTGTTTTTCTCCACATTCTCCATGTAAAGCATCTAATCACATATATTTGCTCACCACCATGAACATGCAAATAATCATAAGGATATACATGACTTTTACCCTCAAAACAAGGCTAAAATATGGGTAAATAAGGCAAGCGAGCGTATAAATACGCCCAAGATCAGCCCTTGACCTTTGCCTTTGATTACGAGGGGTGGTGATCCCCACCATATGTGCCTTAGGTGCCCAGTATATGAAATACTCATGCCTATTGAACTTAATTCCCCAAGCCTCACCTTGAGTGGCTTGATCACTGTAAGTGTAAGTCAAGATCAATCTGTAATCCTTCATTCATGATGCTCCTGCTCCCGCTCTTTTCTTTCAGTGAATCTGGTTTAGGTTGTTATAAGCGTTAGAGGGGAAGGCCTTGTAGTAGCCTAGCTGGGAGGTAGTAGATTTCTTTTCCTTGATTATCTTACTTGTTCTACCTTGATTTCTAGGTGTGGATGAATTGTGAAGTAAGGCTTATTCTTGCAAAATAATTAGATGAGGAATTTTAGTATGTCCCTCTTTAGAAGTTCTTGAAGTTGTGACTCCTAATTATGCTAGGGAAGAGGGGAGAAGTCTTGAATAGGGTAAGCTACAATACTATTAAGTGAACATAGTTATAAGCTTGAATATGGATCCTTGTTTTGTGCAACTAGTGAACCTTTGGTTGGGAGCCCTAGGTTAGTTGGTTGTTGTGATAAGAGAGAATACTATACTTAGAAGATGTTCTTGATGCAAGAGATCTAGTCGATATAGGTTTGAACATGGAGAATCAGGTAGTTAGACTCAGACCTTAATACTTTTATGTGCGCTATTGAGGTTGTTAGTTGCGAATAGTAGGGGTGGTATTTAGAAGAGAATAGTTTTCCCGTATATCTACTTCTCTCAGTTTGGTGTCCCTTTAGGTTAACTGCGATTCCTAAAGCATGTTTATTTTTTATGAGTTTTAGCTGTGTTCCTACTCTCGTCCCAGACCAGTTATCATGTTGGATATCCAGTTCATGTCCCATTAGTTGTTCTTACATTCTCAGCATGCATACGTGTCTCATGAATCCAACTCTGTTTTTATTTCAATCAGAAGTCAGTTACCACGATAGTACTTCAGCTTTTACAACTCAGTTGAAGGAGCTACTTGGGAACCACAATCATCCCTGAAGGCCAAGTACCCTCGTCCTTTTCCTTCCGATCCAGCTTCAGCTTGAGGTAGTAATTTTATCCTTAGTATGTCCCTCCGATTCTATTCCAGCAGTTTCTCTCATGAACCTATCATGTATTCATATTTCCGGAGTTAGTTCCATTATGTTTTGAGAGGAGAAGTTAGTTTTCATGCTTATTCCTCAGTTTTCATGTTTTGGTTTTGGTTGGGTTGTTTTCCCTCTAGGGTTCCCTTGCTTAGTCTTCATTTGAGGATGAATGATCCCAAGGGGAAGATATTCCAACACCTCGGAATTTCAAATCAGCTTTTAAACTTTAAGTCTCTGAAATTTTTTAACTTTCCAAGAATTACGGGGCCAAACCACATGTCGTGAGTAGTATGAAGATCCGGGTTATGAACATGTTTATGAACAAGTTTTGACATCTAGATATATCATATGTATGTGATCCTCGTGTTATGTTTTGGGAGTAGTATTTGCACAGAGTTGGACCGGGTGAGAGTACCCTTAGTCCCAGAAATACGTGCCACCGTAGGTTCCCTCTGTAGCTTATGACAGGATCCTAGTATGACATGGTTCTAACTTTGGTTGGTTAGGACAACCTTTTTCGGTGTGGGTGCATGACACTGGACTCCATGTAGCTCATTATTGTTTATGTCGGTTAAGAGAAACTCCCGTATGATTATTTCCAAGATATGATGCTCTATGATACTCTACTTTGAATCTTGACTTAACTTCATGTTTTATGTCATATATTTTGATATTTACTTATGATTTATTCTATTTATGCATCAACTCATTTTTAAGCATGCTTTCCAATATATTTTATCATGACACATGCATATATCACATACTCAGTACATTCCATAGTACTGACTGTATACTTCTTTGTGTTGCCTCTTATTATGATGTAGATCCTATTGCCCACTCCCAGATCCGTGGCTAGTAGATCAGCAACACATCCGTCCAGCTTGGTGAGTCCTCCTCATTTGAGGACTTGGATTTTAGCTTCATTCTAGACTACTAGTTTTTTCATTCAGTATGTCAGTATTTAGAGTTAGCTGGGGTTCTGTACCAGCAACTCGCCAGTAGTAGAGGCTTTCAGATATAGAGTCAGATATTCAGCTATATTCAGATCTTAAATCTTAGACTTTATTTATATAACAGATTAAGCTGTTCATTACTTCAGTTGAACTTCCGTTCCTATGTTTTGTTCAGTTTTTAAGTCATGCTAAGGCCGGAGGGTTATCTTGAGATCACTTGTAATCTTGGGTCCCGTGTTATATCCGGGGGTAGGCTCGGGGCGTGATGCCTACGATGGAAACATAGTTTTGGGACTTAAGGGTACGCTAAACCCAGTCCAACTCAGTGCTAAATACTACTCCCGAAACATACATATAGCTCATATATAACATGTGACAAATCTAAATGTCAAAACTATTCGTAAAGCATATGGACATATCTAGATGTCTTGATACTCATAAATTCATATGTCTTAAAACATAGCATAGCCATAATTCAAAACACACTCTTTTCTAAAATTCATAGCTTGAAGAACTAAGCATGAAAATTTCATAAATACTTGAGCTCATGTTATCTAAACATGCCAATTTACCTTGAAACATGCAATAGGGTGAAATCACACTAGAAATCATTCTCAATTCATGGGCTTTTGAAACACTTGAAGAATCTAATATCAAATCATTGATAAGGGATTAGAAAGCATATTACAATGTAAATAAATAGCTATCATAGGAAACATCATAATTGGGTAAGAACTCTAATTCTTCAATTTCATAAAATCAAGGTAAAAAATCACAGGTTTTGGATATAAGCATGGAAGGATACCCCTATTGAATACCCACATACTTGAACCCAAAGGATTTTTTAGCAAGAATCTGAATATGGAGACTTGGAGATGAAAACCTAGGCCTTGGAGCTTGAGAGAAAAATCCCTTTCTTTCATTTGGAACTTGACTTGAGAGAATGAATGAAAATATGACTAAGTGGGACTAAAGACCCCTTAATTTGGCCTAAAATTACATAACCTAGGAGTTAATGAGTGGGGAATTACAAAAATATACCTGGGAAATAACCTTGAAAATCTATTGAAGAAACTCAGCTCAGGCATCCACGGACACCAACCATGGCCTATGGACTGAACCACGGCTCGTGGTTGAGGGTCGTGGTTCCTGGCCACTTTGCATTCTTACAAGTCTAATTTCCACAGACAGAGTTCACATCCCATGGAACCTTCCATGGCTTGTAGAACCCCTTCGTGATTACTAAGGAAATGGATGACCGTGGTTTAATCCATGACCTATGAAACCTTGTCATGATTTTAGACCCAGAGGAGGGGTCTGCAAGATTGATTCCATGAAGGCTAGTCCACGTCTCATGGTCCACTCCATGGCCCGTGGAATTGGTCTATAATTCCTAGAAATTTCAGAAAGTTTGAAAATTCTGAGTTTGCTAGCTGGTTCTAATTCAAGGGTGTTACAATATCTCCCCCTTAGGATCATTTGTCCTCGAATGAACACTAAGTAATTAAGTTTATAGGGAAAGAGCTGCAATCCCTACCAACAGAACATCAAAACTGAAGTATAGGCACACTGATTGAGTTCTAATTTGGCATGACTGAACTGAATTTGTAAAACATGAAGGAATGCTAGGATCATGAGAACAACTGATGGAATAGAATTGAAGGGACATACTTAGGAGGAAACTATTACCTCAAGTTAAAACTAGATCGGAAGGGAAGAGATGAGGGTACTTAGTCATTATGGTTACTTCTGCTTCCCAAGTAGCTCCCTCAAGTGATTTGTTCCTCCAACAAACCTTCACTGAAGAGACTTTCTTATTCCTCAACCTTTGAATCTGACGATCAAGAATATCAACTGGAACTTGTTCATAGGTGAGACTATCCTTCATACTCACATTCTCTAATGGCACAACTGATTCTGGATCACCAACACACGTTTTCAACAAAGAAACATCGAAGACTGGATGAACCGCTGTTAACTCGATTGGAAACTCTAATTCATAAGCCACACTACCAACTCTCCTCATAATCCTATAAGGACGCACATATCAGGGACTAAGATTTCCCTTCTTACCAAATCTCATCACACCCTTCATGGGTGATACTTTCAAAAACACCCAATCATCCACCTCAAACTCTAAGTCTCTCCCTCTCACAGCTGCATAGGACTTTTGTTGACTCTAAGTAGTCTTCAACCTCTCCCTAATAAGCTGAACTTGTTCCATAGTCTCATGGACTGAATCTGGCCCTATCAATGTTGCTTCACCTACCTTAAACCAACCTATAGGTGATCTACACCTCTGCCAATAAAGTGCCTCATATAGAGCCATCTGGATGCTAGAATAGAAACTGTTATTGTAGGCAAACTCTATAAGAGCTAAGTGATTGTCCCAATTACCTTTGAAATCAATTACACAAGCCCTCAACATATACTCTAAAGACTGGATAGTACACTTTGCCTGACCATCTGTCTGTAGATGAAAAGTTATGCTAAGATTAGCTTGAGTACCAAGATCCTTTTGAAACAACCTCCAAAACTAGGAGGTAAACTGAGTGCTCCTATCTGAGATGATAGAAAAAGGAATCCCTTGCAACCTGACTATCTCACAGATGTAGAGCCTGGCATAATCCTCTGCTGAATCAGTAGTCTTGACAGGCAAAAAGTGGGCTGACTTAGTCACCTTGTCTACAATCACCCAAATGGAATCATGTTGTTGGTGAGTATGCGGTAAGCCTGTAATGAAGTCCTTATTGAGCACTTCCCACTTTCAAGTAGGAATGTCAATATCCTGAGTCGTACCCCTCGGTCGCTGATGTTCTACCTTCACTTGCTGATAGTTGGGACACTTTACCATAAAATTTGCAATGTGCCTCCTTATGCCATTCCACCAATAGACTTCTCGTAGGTCATGATACATCTTGGTGGCACCGGGATGAAAAGAATAATTGGAGATATGAGCCTCTGTCAAAATCCGTTATCTCAACCTATCTATATCTGGAACACATAATCGGCCCTGGTAATGAAGCACACCATCTCCCCCTTGGAAGAAATCCTCTATTCTTGGCTGATGGACAACACTCTTCAGTTGTCTTGTTTCTCCTTCACTTCAACTACCAATAAAGATTCTGACCCATTCTGAACTATCACACCACCATCTGTTTAATATGTAAGGCAAACCCCTAACTGAGGAAGCCTATGAACATCCTTATCTAATTCCTTCTTTCCTTCTTTAACATATGATCCCAAGCTAACCCTTGGCCTTAACATGACTTAATCATAATATAGATATTCATAGCGGAAGCATAAGCTGAAGTAGTAAGCAAACTAAATAATCACAAATATCATGGTCTAAGAATATCAAAATCTGAAACATCAAATACTGATTGTCTAGCTGTGTTTGAAAATCCTCTAAAACTGATAGAATGCGTTGCTAGGACAAGACCCCATCTAATTCTAGGTATTGAATGGAAGATATAAAAGCTAACTAAGAATCATAACTAGCCCTTAAATGATGAGGACTCACCAACTCTGAATAGAAATCCTGCTGGGTCTAGCCATGAGTCTGGGAGTGAGCGTCTGAATATGAATCATAATAAGATGCAACACAAAGAGGTATGGGGTCAATATTATGAATGTACGGAGTATGCGAGATATGCATAAACCATGATAAGACATGCCTTAAAATATAATAAAATCCAAAATCATGTAACGATAGTAAAATCTGTAATGTAATGACTTAATGCAATATCATAAGCTGAAAACATGTTTATATTTGTAAGTCATAAGTACTAAGGTCAAAACTTAAAACCAAAGGGTCAAATACATTTAAAAGCTTCAAACTATTTCTATGGGAGATTCTCGTAACTGACATATACCATGTGAGCTACATGAAATCTAGTGTCACACACCCACACTAAAAAAGGTTATACTAACCGGCCAGAGTTAGAACTATATACATAAGTATGCTGAAGTGATCCACAGAGGGCAACCTATGATGGCAAAATAGTTTTGAGACTTACGGGTATGCCAAACCCAGTCCAACTCGGTGCTAAATACTACTCCCAAAATATACATATAGCTCATACATAACATGTGACATATCTAGATGTCAAAACCATTCGTACAACATATGGACATATCTAGATGTCATGCTACTCATAAATTCATAAGTCTTAAAACATAGAATAACCATAATTCAAAACATACTCTTTTCTAAAATTCATAGCTTGAAGAACTAGGCATGCAAATTCATAATTACTTGAGCTCATGTTATCTAAATATGCTAATTTACCTTGAAACATGCAATAGGGTGAAATCAAGGTAAAAATAATTCTCAATTCATTGGCTTTTGAAATACTTGAATAATCTCATACCAAATGATGGATAAGGGATTAGGAAGCATATTACAATGTAAATAAATCAATTTCATAGGAAAAATCATAATTGGGTAAGAACCCTAATTCTTCAATTTCATAAAATCAAGGTAAAATCATAGGTTTTGGGTATAAGGGTGGAAGGAGACCCTTATTAAATACCCACATACCTGAACCCAAAGCTTTTCTTAGTAAGAATCTGAAGATGGAGACTTGGAGATGAAACTCTGGGCCTTGGAGCTTGAGAGAGGAATATTTTTCTTTCTTTTGGAACTTGACTTGAATTAATGAATGAAAATCTAACTAAGTTGGACTAAAACCCCCTTAATTTGGAATTAAATTAGGAGTTAAAAGAGTGGGTAACTACAAAAATACTCCTAGAAAATAAGCTTGAAAAACTACTGAAGAAACTCGGCTCAGGCATCCACGGACACCAACCATGGTCAGTGGACTGAACCACGGCTTGTGGTTGAGGGTCGTGGTTACTGGCCACTTTGCACCCTTGTAGGTTTTGTTTCCACGAATGGAATTCACGTCCCATGAAACCTTCCATGACTCATTGAACCCCATCATGGTTACTGAGAAAACTGATGACCCTCAAGTCTGATTCCATGAGGGTCAATCACCGAACCGCAGTTAATCCATGACCCGTGAAACCTTGTCATGGTTTCTGACCTAGAGAAGGTGTCTGAAGGACTGATTCCACGAAGGCTAGTCCATGGATCATGGTCCACTCCATGGCCCGTGGACATAGTCTGTGATTCCTTGAAATTTATGAAAGTTTGGAAATTCTAAGTTTGCTAGCTGATTCTAATTCTGGGGTGTTACAGTTTTAAATTCGTTTATTTCATTATGAGAGAACTGTGCATGATTTAATAGACTACAAATTGTTTTCAACATAATTTAGTAACTTTGGTCTCATGACCTCAATATTCAAGACAATTTAGCATGACTAGTTCAGTATTACAAAATTCAGCAAAAACAATTATTTTACTAGTTCATGTTTTTTTTCAACAGACAGTTTATCTAGTATGATCAAATAGTAAATATAGTTTTGGGAGTAGTATTTAGCATCGAGAGGATAAGGGTCTTTCGCCATATTAGATTGACACCTTTTGCCTTTTGGGCTTAGTTTAGTCAATTCACGCCAGTTAGGTTCTATACCTTTGGCCGGGTATAGGGGACCCTCCCAACTGGGATTGTACATTGGACTCCATGTTAGCTCACATGGTTTATGTTGGTTATTAGAAACTCCCCAAATATTAGTTTTACTTATGTTTAAACAATATGATTTCACAACTTTATGGCTTCAGACTTGTTTTGTATTCTCTTTAGTAAATGAGATTATGCCTTATAGCTTTGACTTATGCATTCCCAAAACTTTATACTTAACCCAGTTTTTAGATTATATTTTTAGCATATATGTGTTTGTCATGATTATCTCGCATACTCAGTACATTCTATAGTATTGGTCGCATACTTTTTTTGTGTTGCATCCTTTCATGATATAGATTCAGCAGCCCACTTCCAGACTCGTGTCTAGTAGTGCAGCAGCATACCCAACCATCTTGGTGAGTCCTATTTATTTGAGGACTTGGATTTTAGTTTACTTAGTTAATTATATCTTTCATTTTAGACAGTTTAGAGCTAGCTGGGGGCTTGTCCCAACAACTCCTCTTTTCAGTAGTAGAGTCTTTTAGACATAGTTAGACATTTTGGTTTTATTCTATTTTCAGATTGTCATATTTCTCAGAAACTCAGTCTATAAAATTTTAGTCCTGACCATTTACATGTTTTTAAGCTTTCGCTCAATATTAGTATGTTATGTAGTATTATGCTAGTGTCAAGGGTTAGCTTGGGATGACTTGTGGTTCCATTTACCATTTTACTATCAGGATATAGATTCGGGTCGTGACAAGAAACTCAGAAACTCATTCAAAACTCTCCATTTCACAACACAACCTCGATTTCTAGACATCATGAATCATTCCAACACAGAAACAATCATAACCAGAGTTCTATGAACTCGTTTATCATTCCAAAACTTCCTATGGGACCCTACACCATTCGACTATCCATAAATGGATCCAACTCTATCATGTATTACACCATGAGATACAAATAATCTCTAAAGCTCATGACACCAGATTTTTGTCAAAATCTATCCTAGCTAGAGATTTTATCAACTCTCATCCTAAGGGTAACTCTAGTTGGGTACTTACCTCCAAACAACACTATGATGATGAAATAGATTATTACATCAGATAGTAATTTAATAAACGTTTGTTTTCAAATGAAAACAAGAAAAAATGGGGAAAAATAAAGAGTTGCTTGAATTGACAAAACGATGTGGGTACTTGTGATGCATTTCTTCTTTGGTCTCCCTAGTGGCCTTCTAATAGGACATTTCCTCCATCGAATCTTCACGGATGCAATCTCTATAGTCCTTAGTTTCTGGACATCTCTATCAAGAACAATAACATGTTTCTCTTCATAAGTTAGGTTTTCATCTATAAGGATCGAATCCCAATGAATGATGTAGTCACCATCTCCATGATACTTCTTAAGCATCAAAAGATGAAACACAGGATGAACTCCCAACAAACTCGGAGGCAAAGCCATCTATAGGCCACCGGTCCTACACTCTTAAGAATCTCAAATAGTTTAATGTTCCTTGGACTTAGTTTACCATGTTTACCAAATCTCATGACACCCTTCATGGGTCACACCTTTAGCAATACTTGCTCACCTTCCATGAAATGCATATCTCTCACCTTCCTATCCGCATACTCTTTTTGCTTTCTTGGAGCGGCTAAGAGCTTCTCTTGGATGAACTTTACCTTCTACATAGAATCTCTCAGAAGATCAGCACCCCACGGTCTTCCCTCAAACTCATCAAATTAATCAATAAGAGATCTACACATCCTCCCATACAATGCCTCGAATGGATCCTTATCTATGCTCGTATGATAACTATTATTATATGCAAATTTAACCAATGAGAGATATTGGTCCTAATGACCTCTAAAATCCATCTCAGACATACGAAGCATGCCTTCCAACACCTGAATCATCTTCTCATACAGGCCATCGGTCTGAGGGTGAAAAGTTGTACTCAGGACCAACTTGGTACCCAACTCCTCATGCAACCTTTGCCAAAAGTTAGAGGTAAACTGAGTACCCCTATATGAAATAATAGAAATAGGAATACTATGCAACTGAAAAAATTCCTTGATGTACACCTTGGCCAACTTTGTTGCATTGTAAATCACCTGAACTTAAATGAAGTGCATAGACTTTGTCAGCCTATCCACAATTACCCAGATTAAATCGCAATTTAGCAAAGTCTTAGGGAAACCAAATACAAAATCCATTTCTATCCTCTCACACTTTTATTCAGGCATGGGCATCCTCTAAAGAATACCACCAGGTTTCTGGTGTTCATAATTCACCTGTTGGCAATTCTAACACTTAGCCACAAAATAAAGTTATCTCTTTTCATTCGAGTCCACGAATAGTGTTGCTTCAAATCATGATACATCTTGGTCAGACTAGGATGTATAGAATATTTTGAACAGTGAGCCTCAAAAAGAATAGTAGGAATCAAGTCATCAACACATGGTGCACAAACTCTCCCCTTGAGTTTTAGAACACTCTCATCATTAATCATGGCCTCCTTAGCCTCACCCAGCAAAGCTTTATCGTGGATTCTACTCAACTTAGTATCTTTAAACTGTTTACCCTTAATCTGCTCAAGGAATGAGGACCTTGCCTCAATACATGCTAACAATCCACCCCTCTCAGACACTTCAAGACTTGTGAAACTGTTAGCTAGATTCTAAATCTCTCTAGCCAATGGATGTCTAGTAGCCTTCAAATAGCTACCCATACTTTCAGACTTCCTACTCAATGTGTTGGCCACTACATTAGCCTTAATTGGATGGTATATAATGGTAATATCATAGTCTTTGAGCAACTTCATCCATCTCTGCTGTCTCAAATCCAAATCCTTCTATGTGAACACATGTTGCAAACTATGGTGGTTTGTGAACACTTCACAATGTACCCCATATAAGTAATGCATCCATATTTTAAGAGGGAAGACCCGAGAAACTAACTCTAAGTCATGAGTAGGATAATTCTTCTTATGCACATTCAATTGCCTCAAAGCATAGGCAATTACATTCCATTCCTACATTAATACAACACCTAAACCAGATCATGAGGCATCACAATATACAATGAAATCCATACCCTCCACTAGCAATGCAAGAATGGGAGCAGTAGTCAATAAGGTCTTGAGTTTTAGAATATTTCCTTACATTCATCCGACTAATGAAATGGTACCTCTTTCTGAGTTAACCGGATTAGATGAATAGCAATAGATGCGAACCCCTTCATGAACTTACCATGATAACTATCCAACCGCACAAAGATACAAATCTTAGTCACCAAAGTGGGACTAGCCAAATTCTTAACTTCCTCAATATTTTGTAGGTATACCATCACCCTCTCCTTCAAAACTACATGTCCTAAGAAGGACACAGAATCTATCTAGAATTCACACTTAGAAAATTTCACATAAAGCTCCTTTTCTTTTAACAAACCCAACACAATTCTCAGGTGATTCTTATGCTCTTCCTCACTCTTAGAATAAGCTAAGATGTCATCAATAAAGACAATCACGAACGAGTCCAAGTAGGCCTTAAGTATTACATTCATGAATCCAATGAAAGCGGATGGGGCATTAGTTAGTCTGAAGGACATCATTAGAAATTCATAGTGCCCTTATCTAGTCCAGAATTAGTCTTAGGGATATCAGCAGGATGAATTTTTAGCTGGTAGTATCGAGCCTCAAATAAATCATACAGAAGACTGATGTACCCTGCAACCAGTCAAATAGATCATCGATATGGGGAAGAGGATACTTGTTACGAATCATAACCTTATTCAACTTTTGGTAGTCTATGCACATACATAGACTACCATCCTTCTTCTTCACAAACAAGACTGGAGCACTACATGAGGACGCACTCAGATGAATGAAACCCTTACCTAGCAACTCTTACGATTGAGCCTTTAGCTATCTCAATTCAACCGGTGCCATTTTATAAAGGGGAATATAAATGGGATGCGCATTTGGCTCTAAGTCAATATAAAAGTCAATGTCACAGTCCGGTGGCTGGCCAGGAAAATCCACATGAAATACCTTCTAAAACTCACGCACTATGGGAACTTACTCGATAGATGAGACCTTTGCAATGGTGTCTCGGAGATGCGCTAAGAATGCCAAATACCCCCTTCCTATCAAACTTTTAGCATGAACAAAAGATATTATATTCATAGAGAATGACTATTATTACCCTCCCACTCAAGTCTATCAATATCTGGCATAGCCACAGTTACTATCTTAGCATGACAGTCTAAGATGGCATAGTGAGGAGACAACCAACTCATTCCTAGAATAATGTAAAAATCTACCATGTCCAAACTTAACAAAATCAACCCTGGTTTTTTCCCCCACAAATGTGACCACACAAGCATGATAAACTATATCAACAACCATAAAATCACACACCTGAATAGACACATGAATAGGAAAATCAAGCAATTCGCAAACCATGTCTAATCCAATAACAAAACCAGCAAATACGTATGAGAAATTAGAACCATGATCAAATAGAGTTGTAGCCTTGCGGTCACAGACAAGAATAGTACATGTGATCACCACATCCGATGCCTCTGCCTTGGGCCTGTCATGAAATGAGTAAAAGTGATTCTTACCACCTGCCTGCGTGCTACCCCTACTTGGCTGATTACCACCTCTGCCAGCATTTCCACTGCCATAATTAGGATGGGTGCCACCCGTACCAGCTGCATGACCACCCCATTCTCCCTAAGGGCAATCCTTACCATACCCATTACCTCCTATACTTATCGAAGCCGAAGCTATAGGAGCCTGCGGCTAATTTGACTTTCAATATCTAGGACAACTTCTCCAAATATGACCAACATTAGTGCACGAATAGAAAGCATGGTCAAAGGTAGGTCGCTGAACTAGAGAAGACGAAATAAGGTATCCACCAAAATATGAAAAAAGTTGGTTGGCCTCTAATGAACCCCAGTAGAAACATGCATTGCAGACTGAATAGGATGTGCAGGGTATCCCTGCAAACTCTAACCCTTATAATATTGACCACTCAAGTTGCCCCCTATATAGGTCTTCTTTGAAGCCATCTTTGAATAACCTTCTTGGTTCACACATTCAACATTTTTCACAAACTCAATCACCTCCCGAAAAGACCTGTCAGAGGATACCATCTATAGAGCTAAAATATGAAGCCCCGTGTTCAACCCTTTCATTAAAAAGTGAATTTGTTCCTCTTTGGTATTGATCAACTGTAATGAATATCGGGAAAACAAATAAAATCGAGCCTCATAGGCTACAATTGATAAATTCCCCTACTCAATACTAGGAAAATCATCTTTCTTCCTGTCTCTCATAGTATGCGGAACGTACTTCTCTAAGAACACCTAATAAAACTGACTCCAAGTCATTAGGAGTGACACAATAGACTTACACTCCACCAAAGCCCTCCACCATATTTTAGCGTCACCCTGAAGCTAAAAAGTGACAAACTCAATTCCATAACTTTCAAATATCCTCATTATGTGTAGTAACTCATGGCAATCAATGATAAATTTGTATGCATACTTGGATTCTAAACCATGAAAGATCGGAGTGTCATAAGATTTCTCGGTCATGATGGCACCTACAACCCCCCTCCCCCTAGTAGGAGAACCAATTCTCGTAGCTCGATACAGCTAGTAATTAGCTACTATCTAACAAGCAAGCAAAAAAATGATAAAAGTAACGGAAGCAAAGGGAATAAATGAAGATATAGACAGCAGGAGTATATATATATAGATGGAAACTAAACAAAAACCCCAAAACCTGGTATCATAGTATACAAGTCAGAACTACATCAACAGAGTACAAAAGGATCCAAAATAAGACATACATATTTATCTCCGAATAACGAAAAGAGAACAAGATGCAAAGAATGAGCTAAAACCTAAGCTCGGCCGTCAAGAGCTCGCCTTCAGCCTCGAATGGTCTAAAGTATCAGCCCGCACGAGTCTCATCAACGGTGATGGCCCATACTAGGATCTGCACCAGAAGATGCACAGTGTAGTATGAGCACAAATTGCTAAGCAACGAGTACCCAGTAGGTATCATAGGCCGACTGGGTGAATATAAGATATAAGAGCAGTAATATAGCAAAAGAGAAGAAAGTAGTCACAGAAAATAATGAATAAGTACATGGAAGCTAGCACAAAAGGATACAAGAAGAAAACAACATGCTTGGCTAGCTACTATATATATATATATATATCACAGACACAGGTGAAAGAAAGTAATAACGCACCTGGGATCCTCGCAACAACAATATATATATAGAAAGTTCTAGAAATAGGTGGTATACCGGTAACTTGGAGGAAGAATAATGATAGCATGCTCGAAAACAAGATTTAATAACCAACCCATGCTAGTGATACTACTCTTAAGTCAGGAAATAATCAATCTCTAGCCCAAGTATAACTATCAAGAGAACCAATAGTATAAGATACAACCCTCAATATCCAATCATCATATGAAACCACACTAAGGATTAATATCGCGATAGAGTAATAATAAGTCTACCTACAGTCCCTGGGCGACCATACACCCGAGGATTACAAATAAGTGAAGACAAACCTTCTGGCATCCCAT
This sequence comes from Jaltomata sinuosa, assembly GCA_003996215.1. Taxonomy (NCBI): domain Eukaryota; kingdom Viridiplantae; phylum Streptophyta; class Magnoliopsida; order Solanales; family Solanaceae; genus Jaltomata; species Jaltomata sinuosa. The sequence goes on from QJPP01007250.1 coordinate 68,450, forward strand.
ACTACAGGAGTGTACACTCAACAAATAGCAAACAAGGGTGGAATCTCAAACAAATAGATGATATGATATGATATGCTAAAACCAAGTGATAGTAGTGCCGTATATTACCCCCTCGGTACATAAAAGGCCCAATAGAGGTAGGATCCATGAAAAGGATTCCCTCGAGCATCTATACTCTGTCGTACACCCTCCTCCGGTCACCCTCGGCCCGTAGCTCTTGGTATGGAATGGCAGGGTCCATGAAGGTCTACTCGTAGACCACATACTAAGACTCAAGCCTCGATATAACAGTCCGGAGTGCAATCAGATCCAAAGTAGTAACCAAAATCTCAAGAATGCATGCCTGAAGTCTATCCAGGTCTAAATTAATAAGATAAGTATCAACCCCCCCCCCCCACCAAGGGTTCCCAAGGTATTCGAGTCTAAAAGAGTAGTAAAAACTAATCTATGGCTCGATCCGATCGAGTCCAGTACCATCTCAATCAATAGGAAGACAATTCTAGCACTATGGCCTAGCCAAGTCGAGTATAAGTATGAAAAAAATGCAATAAAGTCACCATTTACTTTTTCTTACCCAAAGAAGAACCATTAAAATCAGTACCAAACCTTTTTCAACCATTTTTAGTGAAAATGGGCCCTCGGGGCCATGCAAGGTTTGGAAGATCAATTATAGTAGGCCTAAAGCCAAAACTATAGTAAAACATGTGAAAACCTCTTTATATGCATGATAATGGCATGCTCAATCACAAATAGTAGCCCAATGGCTCACAATCAACCTATCAGCCCTGCACAGGCTCCAATCGCTCTATAGCACAGATAACCAACCTAAGATCCCAATATCAATGTATGGGACTCACAAACATTCCCAAATAACCCACCATCTATGGTCCAAAGGCAGTAAAAGGTCACACAGGACCACAAAGGTGCTAATATCATCTACCACAAATACTACAATCATCGGGGAAAGAAAAATAAGTCGTACATAAAGAAGCGGACAAGGTCTAGGGTACCAAGCTAATAAACTCAAACAAGGGATGCTATTTAGTACAATTATATCCTATATATTCGAAGTCTCAAAGGGTTAGACCGTAACCTACCTGTCATCCGATGACAAGTTGTAAGAATGACGATGTACAGGCTTGAACCACTCAGAGAAGTCCTAAAACGTAATCACACTATCATAAATGCAAACTACACATCAAAATGAGACTAACGGTACCCATAATGCTATAATTGTAGCCGGATCAAAATTTGGGTCAAAAAGGGCCCCCGGGGCCCACAACCTGAAATTGAAAATGAAAAGAAGTACGATAAACATACAACTCCCGTGAGCGCATGCTCCAATTTTGAGCGAATTTGGTCAAGAAAAATTTCTCAAAATAGCCCGCTCAAAAGAGAATTTAAAGAGTGACGATTCTAGAATAAAACTCGAAAATTAATCAACAGATACTTACCACGATGGGAGAAAGAAGCTAACGGACTGAATTCCCAGCAATTGCGAACAATCAAGCCAAGAAGAGGAGCTATAAACTAAGAAACTCAAGCTTTAAAGATCACAATAATGGAGGTTTGCTACAATGGAGAAAAGCAACTCTGGGGAAGAAGGGGACTTACCAATCGACAAAGAAGCAAGATTTCTCAACAATAAAATGAATTCTCCAAGCTTAGAACTAAAGGGAGCACTTTGATAGAGAGAATACTGAATTTGGAGTTAGGAAAATATAGAAACAATGATGGAACAATGAAGAGGAAAAGATTTTATAGCTGCTGGATGCTAGTCAGCGCCATTGGCACTAAAACAGCGCAATCGCGCAGGAGGAGGCCAAGCGCTGAGGCATCATCATGCCAGACGAGCGCCATTATGCTGGCGGGCGGTAGTCGCTGAGGTGCTATCGCGCTGAAGGATGCCTGCAACAACAAAACTTGCAATTCTAAAAAGTTCTACGGGGCATTCCGGGCACAATTGGAACCCGATACTCAAAAACCAATAATGCTAATGGAGTAGAAAAGACGTTCCGGACTCACCGAAATCGATGAAACTTCTATACGAGGTCGTTCCATAGAAATGTTGACCCAAGTAAACACTAACTAACAAGTAACCAAACACCCAAAATATGCCCGTCTTACTCGAGACCCAAACCAACCACCAACCTAACCCAAACTCATCATTCCGGAGCTGATGGATTCGTCAGATTTTGAATCTGATGCTCAGATCATCAAAAGTTGACCAAAGTCACACTTTTAATCCTAAATGGCCTAAAAATAGAAAAAAAACACAAAAACCACACCAGAAGTTCTCAGGCCTCGACTAAAGGTCCAACTAGACCAAACTCCATGCCCTGGAGCTAACAGAACTGTCAGAATTTGATTACGAACAGGTTAGCTAAGAATATTGACTAAAGTCAATAAATTCCTATGTTAAAGCTCTAAAACAGGTAAACAACCATAATGACCAAACAAAAAGCGAGGGCACTGAACCACCGATCCCAGTAAGACATAAATGACTTGGAGACGCTATAGGCAAGCTCTAACAGTGCCAGAAAAGAGTAAACGCAGGAATGACCGGAAGGGTCATTACATCATCCACTACTAAATAGGACTTTTGTCCTCGAAAGTCAAGGGCAAGGAAGTACCTGAAGGTTCAAACATTTCTGAATACTGAGCCCGCATCTCTCTCTAGGACTCCCAGGTAGCCTTCTCAAATGGATGGTGCATCCATTAAACTTTCACAACCAAAAACTCCCTAGATCTCAACCTCTTGACATCTCTAGCCAAAATAGCTATCGACTCCTCAACAAAGGCTAAACTCTCATCCAACTTAACCAAATCCCAATGCAATACATGAGACTCATCTGGGACATACCGTGTCAATATTAAAACATAAAACATGGGGTAGATAGCTGAAAACATCAAAGGCAAAGATAACCGATAAGCAACACTACCAACCCACTGAAGAATCTCAAATGGCCTAATGTACCTGGGGCTAAGCTTGCCCCGCCGACCAAATCTTACCATGCCTTTCATGGGCGACACATGAAGGAATACCAAATCACCAACACTTAACTCCATGGCATAAAGTCTACGATCAGCGTAGCTCTTCTGCCTACTCTGAGCTGCTCGAAGTCTATCCTGGATCACTCTGACTCGGTCTAAGGAATCCCGAAGTAAATATGTACTCTATGGCCTAGAATCCAAACCATCAAACTAACCAACTAACGATCTGTAATGCCTACCATACAATGCCTCAAAGGTGCCATGTCAATGCTAGAACAAAAGCTATTATTATACGCAAGCTCGGCCAAATGCACAAACTGATCTCAAGAACCTCCAAAGTTAAGAACATAGGCCCGAAGAATGTCCTCTAGGACCTGAATAGTCCTCTCGGATTGGCCATCTATCTGAGGGTGGAATGCGGTACTAAGCCGAACCTCTGTACCCAAGTCTCACTAAATAGCCCTCCAGAACTGAGATGTGAACTGAGTGCCGCGATCTGAAATGATAAAAGTTGGGACCCCATATAACAGAACAATCTCACAGAGGTAAATCTGAGCTAACCTCTCTGCACTGTAAGTAGTCTGAACCGGCAAGAAGTATGTTGACTTAGTCAGCTGATCCATAATCACCCAAATAGAGTCAAAACCCCTAGAAGTATGAGGCAATCTAACTATGAAGTCCATAGTGATCCCTTCCCACTTCCACTCAGGAATGGGAAGTCGTTGCATCAATCCACCAGGTCTCATATGCTCAAACTTCACCGGCTTATAGTTCAAGCACCGAGATACAAACTCCGCCACATCCTGCTTCATACCACTCCACCAGTAAATCTATCTCAAGTCTTTGTACATCTTGGCTGCACTAGGATGGATAGAGTACCTAGAACAATGAGCCTCTCAAAGAATCAACTGAATCAAATCCCCAACTCTTAGAACAAAAGATGACTATCAAACCTCAAAACTCCATCTGAATCTAGTGTAGCCCGGCAGGCCTCACCCTGAACAACCTGATCACGAAGGTCACACAACTGTTAATCCTCAAACTGACGGCTCTGAATTTGATCAACCAAGGTAGAACGAACCTCAATACTAGCGAGAATTCTACTAGGATCCGACAAGTCAAATCTAACCAAACGGTTAGCTAAGGACTGTATGTCCAAAGCCAACGGTCGCTCTGAAACTAAAAGTGAAGCTAGGCTACCCATACTCACTGCCTTCCGGCTCAAGGAATCTACTACCATGTTTGCCTTGCCTAGATGATACAGAATGGTAAATTCATAGTTCTTTAGTAGCTCGATCCATCTCCTCTTCCTCGAGTTTAGCTCGCACTGAATCGTGATGTACTAAAGACTATAGTGATCAGTGAACATCTTGCAGTGATCCCCATATAAGTAGTCCCTCTAAATCTTGAGCGCAAAAACTAACGCTTCCAACTCCAAGTCATGAGTGGGGTACTTACGCTTGTGAACCTTCAGCTGCCTTGACGCATATGCTATCACATGACCCTGTTTCATCAATAAACAACTAAGACCAACCCCTGAAGCATCAAAATATACCGAGAAACTCTGACCTTTAACTGACAAAGTCAACACATGAGCTGAAGTCAACAAGGCCTTAAGCCTCTAAAAGCTAACATCGCACTGATCCAACCACTGAAATGGGACATCCTTCCTAGTTAGCCTAGTCAAAGGTGTTGCTATGGAAGAAAACCCCTCGACGAACCTCTGATAGTACCCTGATAACCCAACAAAGTTGTGAACCTTGGTAGGAGTAGTAGGTCTCGGTCAATCATGAACTGCTGAAATCTTACCTGGGTCCACTAAAATCCCATCCTTAGACACCACGTATCCTATAAATGCAACTAACTCAAGCCAAAACTCACACTTTGAGAACTTGGCATAAAGCCAATGATCTCTCAAAGTTTGGAGTATAATCCTCAAGTGTTGCTCATGCGCATCTCTACTCCACATGTATATCAAGATGTCATCTATGAAAACTATCACAAATAAGTCCAAATACGGGCTAAGCACCATGTGCATCAAGTCCATGAAGGTCGCGAGGGTATTAGTCAACCCAAAAGACATCACCAGGAATTCATAGTCGCTATAACGTGTCCTGAATGCTGTCTTAGGGATGTCCTCTGCCCTAATCCTCAACTGGTGGTATCCTGACCTCAAATCTATCTTAAATAACATGGCTGAAACCTGGAGTTGATCAAACAAATCATCTATGTGTGGCATTGGATACCCATTCCTCACAGTCACCCTATTTAGCTGCTGATAATCAATACACATTTGCATCGACCCATCCTTTTTCTTCACAAACAGAATAGGAGCACCCCAAGGTGATATACTTGGCCTAATGAAACCCTTAGCTAACAAGTCTTGGAGCTTCTCCTTAAGCTCTGTCAACTTAGCTAGAGCCATACGGTAAGGAGAAATGGAAATGGGCTTGGTGCCCAACTCTAACACAATAGCAAAGTCGATATCTCTAAGGTGGGAGGCCTGTCAGGTCGATAGGGAACACATCTAGGAAATATCTAACCACATGAACCAACTCAGGGGAAGAAGTGTTTGCACTAGCATCTCAGACATATGCTAGATAAGTTAAACACCCACAAGAAATCAACTTCCTAGCTCAAAGACAAGAGATGATCCCAGACGGTGCGCGGCTAATAAAATCCTGCCACACAATCAGGGATACACTTTGCATAACTATGGTAATGGTCTTGGCAAAATAATCCAAAACTGCACGGTGAGGGGATAACCAGTCCATACCCAGAATAACATCAAAGTTTAACATATCAAGAATCATCAAATCACCCCAAGTCTCAATATCTCTAATAGAAATCATACAGGACCTCACAATCTGATCCACTACTAAAGAATCTCCTACTGGGGTCAAAACTAATACAGGCACAGATAATGGCTCACTATCCAACCCCAAAAAAGGAAGATAGTAGGAAAAATATATGAGCAAGTATATCCAGGATCAAATAAAGCATAAGCTAGTCGACGGCATACAGAAATCATACTTGTGATCACAGCATCCGAGGCCTCTACCTCTTGTCTCCCAAGGATCGCATAAAACTGACGATGACCACCACCTAACCGACCACCATCCCAACCACTTGTCCTGCCATGCAAGGCACCACCTCTAGGCTGACCACTACCTCCTCTAGTCGGTGGATGAACTGCATGGATAGGCTGAGCCAACTAAGCGACTGGTTGAACTGTACCCCGCTGGGGGAAATCTCTGGAATAATGACTGACAACACAATAATCATAGCAGGGCCCTAACAGCCTAACTATCGAGATGAACTAGCAAAACCTGTATGGCCACCATGGCCTGATGCCCCAAAAGTTTCACCCCTCGAAGACTGACCACTATAGCCTGGTGGCTACTCTGAACCTGCTCAAACTGAGACCCACCAGAAGACTGAAGCAAAGTCTAAACCAGTTGACTAGACTAACCCTAGTGCTGTTCTAGCTGATACCCTCAGCCGCACTGGTGCGAACCTTTACCACTATGATGGGAACTATTATAGCTACCCTGATGTCGAGGCCTCTTATCTCTAGCCCTCGAGTCATGATAATGTAAATCCTCCAGGGTACAAGCATAGTCTACAATAGTCTGAAATGATCTACCATTGGCGACTAATATCTCAGCTGTCTCTCTAAGCTCTGCCCGTAACCCCCAATCAAACGTACAGACTCTGTCGGGCTCGGTAGGCATGATCATAACCCCAAATAGAGAAAGCTGGTGGAAGCGAGTCTTATACTCTGATATGATCGTAGAACCCTGCATAAGTCTAGTGAACTTCTCCCTATGATGCTCCATGTTGCTCTGTGGCAACAACTTGGCAATAAAGGCCTCATAAAACTCTAACCAAGACAACGGAGGTGACGATGATGGTCTGCAAGCAACCTGGGCCCTCTACCATAACTTAGCTGGTCCCTCTAGCTGATAAGCAGTATACCCTATTCCGTGAGTCTCCAATAAGTAGAAATGGTGTATCATCTCCTCACAAGTAGTAATAAAATCATGTGGATCCTGACCAGAAGTACCAGCAATCCTCGGAGGTGCCAATCTCAAAAATCTACCTAACGCCTTCTACTCCATCTCTATCATAGCTGGGCGAGGAGCAAGAGGTTGTGCAATAGATTTTACTAGAATAACCTCAGCATGGGAAGCCACAGTAACAAGCTGCGCTTCTGAACTCTGAACACCCAGGGTTCCCCCCTGAGCAGGTGCCTGTGCTACCTCGATAGGATTTCCCTGATCATACCCAACAACTGTAGAATTAAACCCCGAATACCTGAAGACTGAGCTGATGCTGAAGCTGGCACAAAAGTTGGTGCTGGAGATGGTGGCACCTGGGTTGTCCCCTGGTCCATAGGCTGCTGCTCGAGAACAAACTCGGGCTCATACTCGGCACTAGGAGCTCTAGCTGGTGCCGCTGCTCGGGCACATCCCCTAGCTCTACCTCTACAACCTCCTCGGCCCCTAGCTATTGTCGGAGGTGCTGGAGTCAATAGCTTGCCCTTGCCTGATGTCGATGATCTCGTATGAACCATCTGCGGGAGAATAAACTAGAACAAGTGAGATTTCAAGAAACTTCCAAGGATACTACGCATGAGATAGAAGCAAAAAATGGTCCATGTTTCCTAAAATGCCATTGTAGCCTCCCGAAGATTGAGTACGAACGTCTTCACCCTGATCTGCAGGACTCTATTAGACATTGGCCCCTATAACGATGATACCAGTGAACCTAGACTCTGATACCAAGCTGTCAGGATTTGATTTGTCAGTCATGATGGCACCTACAATCCCCCCCTCCCAAGTAGGTGAACCAATTCCTGTAGCTAACAAACAAGTGGAAGAATGATTAAAATAGCGGAAGCAAAGGAAATAAATGAAGAAATAGACAACAGGAGTATATACATAGACAGAAACTAAACAAAATTCCCAAAACCTAGTATCATAGTATACGATCAAGAACTACATCAACAGAGTACAAGAAACAAAAGATGAGCTAAAAGCTAATCCCGGCCGTCAAGAGCTCTCCCTCATCCTCGAATGGTCCAAAGGATCAGCCCGCACGAGTCTCCAATGGATCAATGGCAATGGACCACACTAGGATCTGCACCAAAAGATACACAGTATAGTATGAGCGCCAATTGGCTAAGCAACGGGTACCCAATAGGTATCATAGGCTGACTGGGCGCATATAAGATATAAGAGCAGTAATATAGTAGAAGAGAAGCAAGTAGTCACAGAAAACAATGAATAAGTACATGAAAGCTAGCACAGTAGGATACAAGAAGTAAACAACATGCTTGGCTAGCTACTAGAATATATATATATATATACATATATATACATATATATATCACACTGATACAGGTGAAAGAAGAGAATAACGCACCAGGGATCTTTGCAACAATAATATATATAGAAATTTCTAGAAATAGGCGGTATACCGGTAACCTCAAGTAAAAAAGGAAGGAGGATGGAAGAATAACGACAGCATGCTCGAAAACAAGATTTAATAAGCAACCCATACTAGTGATACTACTCTCAAGTCAGGAAATAATCAATCGGTATCCCAAGTATAACTATCAAGAGAACCAATAGTATAAGATACAACCCTCAATATCCAATCATCATATGAAACCACACTAAGGATCAATATCGCGATAGAGTAACAATAAGTCTACCTACAGTCCCAACGGGTGCCCATACACCCCAGGAACACAAACAAGTGAAGACAAACCCTTTGGCATCCCATACTACCTGAGCATACACTCAGCAAATAGCAAACAAGGGTGGAATCTCAAACAAATGGATGATATGATATGATATGCTGAAACCAAGTGATAGTAGTGATGTATATTACCCCCTACGGTACCTAAAAGGCCTAATATAGGCAGGATCCATTAAAGGGATTCCCCCGAGTACCTCTACTCTATCGTACACCCCTCTTGGAAGGGTCCAAGGAGGTCTACTCGTAGACCACATACTAAAACTCAAGCCTCAATATAACAGTCCAGAATGCAACCATATCTAAACTAGTAACCAAAATCTCTAGAATGCATACCTGGAGTCTATCCAGGTCTAAATCAGTAAGATAAGTCTCAAAAAGCACCCACCAAGGGTACCCGGGTCTAAAACAGTAGTAAAAACCAATTTGTGGCTCGGTCCGACCGAGTCTAGTACCATCTTAATCAATATGAAGTCAATTCTAGCACTATGCCCTAGTCGAGTCTAGTATAAGTATGAAAAACTACAATAAAATCACCTTTTACTCTTTCTTACCCCAAGAAGATCCATTAAAATCAGTGCCAAACCTTTTTCAACCATTTTTATAGAAAATGAGCCCCCAGGGCTATGCAAGGTTTGGAGAATCAATTATAGTAGGAACGAAGTTAAAACCATAGTAAACCATGTGAAAACCTCTTTATATGCATGATAATGGCATGCTCAATCACAAACAGTATCCCAATGGCTCACAGTTAACCTATCGGCCCTGCACAAGCTCCAATCGCTCTACAGCATGGATAACCAGCCTAAGATTGTAATATCAATGTCCGAGACTCGCGGACATTCCCAAATAACCCACCATCTATGGTCCAGAATCAATACAAGGTCACACAAGACCATAAGGGAGCTAATATCATCTACCATGAATACTATAATCATCTGGGAAAGTAAAATATGTCAGACATGAAAAAGCGGACAAGGTCTAGGGTACCAAGCTAATAATCCCAACCCAAGGATGCTATTTAGTATAATTATATCCTATATATGCGACGTTTAAGAGGGTTAGACCATAACCTACTTGTCGTCCGACGATAAGCTGATAGAACAATGATGTCCAAGCCCGAACCACTCTGAGAAGTCCCAAAATGCAATCACACTATCATAATTGCAAACTAAACATCAAAACAAGAATAACGGTATCCATAATGCTATAATTATAGTCGGATTGATATCCGGGTCAAAAGAGGGCCCGCGGGGTCTATAACCCAAAATTAAAAATGATAAGAAGCACAATGAACATACAACTCCCATGAGCACATGCTCCAATTTTGAGCGAATTTGGCAAAGGAAAATGGCACAAAATAGCCCGCTCAAAAGAGAATTTAAAGAGGGACGATTAAGGAATAAAACCTGGAAATTAATCAATAGATACTTACCATGATAGAATAAACAAGATAACGGACTAAAGTCCTGCAGTTGCGAAGAATCAAGCCAAGAGGAGCAGCTACAAACCAAGAAACTCAAGCTTTAAGGATCACAACAATGGAGGTTTGCAACAATGGAGAAAAGCAACTTTGGGGAAGAAGGGGACTTACCAATCGACAAGGAAGCAAGATTTCTCGACAATAAAATGAATTCTCCAAGCTTAGAACTGAAGAGAGCATTTTGGTAGAGAGAATACAGAATTTAGAGTTGGGAAAATATAAGAAACATTGCTAGAAAAACAAAGAGGAAAAGATTTTATAGCTGTTGGACGCTGGTCAGCGCCATTGGAGCTAAAGCAATGGCATCACGAAGGAGGAGGCCAGGCAATAAGGGGCCATCGCGCCAGAAGGGAGCGATCGCGCTAGAGGGCAGCAGGCTGAGGATCTATCGTGCTGGCCTTGGCGCGATCGCGCTGAAGGCTGGCTGCATTAGCAAAACCTGCAATTCTAAAAACTTTTATGGGACATTCTGATCACGATCAAAACCTGTTACTAAAAAATCAATAATGCTAATAGAGTGGAAACAACATTCTAGACTCAATGAAATCGACGAAACTCCCATACGAGATCATTTCGGAGAAATGTTGACCCAAGTCAGTACTAACTAACAAGCAACCAAACACCCAAAATGAGCTCGGTGCACCCGCAACCTAAACCAACCACCAACATAACCCAAACTCATCATTTCGGAGTTGATGGAATTGTCAAATTTTGAATCTGTTGCTTCGATCATCAAAAGTTGACCAAAGTCACACTTTTAACCCCAAATGGCGTAAAAACAAAAAAATCAATGCAAAACCCATACTGAAAGTTCTCAAGCCTCAACTAAAGGTCCAACTAGACAAAACTCCATGCTCCGGAGCTAACCAAACTATCAGAATTTGATTCTGAGCACGTTAGCTAAGAATGTTGACTAAAGTTAATGAATTCCTAAGTTAAAGCTCTAAAACAAAGAAACAGCCATAACAACCAAATGAACGGCTAGGTCACCAAACCACCGGTCCCAGCAGGCCATAAATAACTTTGGGCCACTACAGACAAGCTCTAACAGTGCAAGAAAAGTGTAAACGCAGGAATAACCGGAAGGGTCATTACACGGAGGCTTAATCTTGACAAAGATATGAAAAGATAATGCTTATCACCAGTCATTACCAGACTTGTAACCAATCGTGGAAAGATACCTATCTCTATGGCCTCATCTATTCGAGGAGCTACAGCAGAAGCATGATGCACCCCTGGATTTTGTACAGTGGGAACTGCAGGTGTGGTTCCAATTCCTGCCAGCCCATTCAGAAAACTCAAGACCTGTTGAATTATAGGTGACAATATCTGAATGATGCTACACCTTCCTGAACTACTGTTGCCTCATTATTCTGAACTTATATTGCTTCATCCTCTTCAACCTCAGAAAGATCCTCGTGTGAGAGAGGAGATTCTGACCTCTCTCAAGCCGATGTTGTGGCCCAAGACCTGCCCCTAGCAGACACTTCCATCCTTCACCTACCTCTTCTTTCTCTTGCCAATCCCCTACCAAAAACTGCAGCCCCAACAACTATTTTGGGCACCTATGCTCTTGCTTTTGAAGCACGTGTTCTTATTGTTTGCAAGAATAAGAGTGAGAGAGTAAGATACCTATTTGGATTGATTGATACCAATTAGAATCAAGTAATAGCATAAAGGAAAGAAGAAGTTGAGTTTTCCTAATATCGTGTAGCCTATCAAAGAAAAGTATAAACGTTTCCATATTATTCCACAAGACTCTACTGGACATGTTCTTGTATGACAAGATCGACTAACCTAGGACTCTGATACCAACTATGTCATGATCCAAATGGCCGTGAGTGACACCCACACCAACCCTTCGGTGGGAGAACCATCCAACCCAAGTCTTAACCCATTAATTTAACAAATTTTAGATGAGATTATAATGAAACCTACTTTAATTAACAAGGAATAAATGAATACTAATAAATTATAAGTGCAAAAATATTTAACTATCTTTTACATTTTCCAAGACCCATAAGTCATCGTACAAACTCTAAAATAATCAAATATGTCTAAGATGTCCAAAACTCATCAAAATAAAGAGTTTCATCATCTGAAAAAGGACAATAGTCCAAAGAATATCCATGGAAGCCTGGAAAATGAGTGCTCATCCTTGGATAATAATCAACTTTCTAGCTAGAGGTGAGGTCGCTTCTGACCCACTATAGCATGGTCTGCACTTAATAAAAGAAATGTACATGATAGTATCAGTATAAACCAATATGTACTGGTACATATCATAGACTTACCCAATTTAGAACAAGTATACAGTTAAATCAGATAAAAAGTAGCATGGAACTTCAACACTTAGCACGTAGTTTAGTCAATATATAATCACCTCAAGTCAAGCCAACAAACTCTATAACAGAAATCATATAAGTCATTGAATATCATATAACAATTCATGTACTCACATCTCAGTGGTCACATCACATGGGATCTATGTTCGCTCACTTTCACAAATATACTTAGTACTCTTAATTTTATCTCAATATGCCATTTCATCTCACATGATCTAACCACATATAAAAGTCAATATAAGTGTGTACACACATGCTAAAGAAACTTATTTTTGCCCAACTAATCATGACCTGGAAGGGACGCACTAGAGTCTATGTACCGTACTAACTCATGGTACCCAATCCATAGCAATACAGTTAACATCAATGTTTTTACCAACTTGTGGTATCCGAATCCCTAATACAATCACCATATTCATAACAGCATGGTACCCGACCCTATAACCAATGTGAACCTATGGTTCTAAGTCCTTATCTCTTAGGAAATAACATAGTACACTAATCACACGTACACGTTATCATTTTGAACTTCTTTAATTAATTAATTATTTATATAAAACATAGCTTATTCATTCAAGCATTTACATAATCACAATCATCAACACAAGTATATCTGAAGGCCAATCATAAGTCATTTAATTCAAACACATACAAGTACTAAATTAAGTCTCAAGTCAAATTAAAATTTAAACCTACCTCAACTGAAGAATTCCAACTCAAGAAAGTTTAATCGTCGAAGCCTTTCCTTTCTTTATTGCCTCAACATGTTCAAGTCTATAAACAATATTTACAAGAGTAATTAATCATTTACTCTTTAATTTTAGGCATTGAAAATTCAAATCGACTAGTTCTACCCTTACAGGAGGTTTGTAGCGTTCTTCAAGGTTCAATTAATCATCACCTAGACCCACATTATACATATGATCACTATTCGTGGAGTTTCTACTCTAATTCCCCTTTTTAAGCTATTTTTATGCTAAAGGTCATACCTTTATGGAACTCAAGGTTCCTAACTCATCCAAAAAATGTTTAGAAACACTAAATTCACATTAGGAAGCATTAAATAATATTCTAGTATCAAGTCCTGGTGAAATTACACCTACCATAGGGTTTTTCCAACTTTTCATACCATCAGGGCTCTAAGCCCACAATTCCACTATTAATCCATATTTCTATGATTCTACAATTGAAAGGGAATTCAATGTTGATATAACGGATGAATTACTCACTTTAATGGAGGAAAATCACCTAGCCCAGTCAAAAAATCGTCCCAACAATTCTAGAATGAGACTTTGAGTTTTAGGAAATAAAGCTTAGAAAATTTATTTAAGTCAGGCTATCTGACCCCGTCTCTCACTGGACTGGTTACTCTCTCACTATAGTGAGACCCCTATGATAAGTCTTGGCTCACTATAGCAGCTCTGATGATTTTTCCAAGCTCGTTACAGCAAAAAATGTACCACTAAGGTGGACTCACTGCAGCGAGATTTTGTCCGCTACAGTGGACCCCAAAAATAGAAACTTGGGAACTCGCCCAAAACTCTCCATTTCACAATACAACCTTGATTTCTAGACATCATAAATCGATTCCAACGTGGCAACAATCATAATTGAATTTCAATGAACTCATTTATCATCCCAAAACTTTCTATAGAACCTTACACCACTCGACTATCCATAAATGAATCCCACACTATCAAGTATTACATCATGAGAAACAAATTATCTTTAAAGCTCATGACCATATTTTTATCAACACCCATCTTAGTATGAGATTTTATCAACTCTAATCCTAGGGAAAACTCTAGTTGGATACTCACCCCCAAAAAACACTATAATGATGAAATGGGTCATTATATATTAACATTTTTAGATCCATTCAAAGAGAAAAGAAAGACTGAATATAAAATTAGAAGTATGTGAGACTGAAAGAGATCTTATTTAAGAAGAAAAGTATGAATTTCAACTACTATTACATGGCATGCGCAAATCCCCTAGTCAAAGTCAAACAGATCTGATCAGTTGATCCACTCAAATAAGTCAACTGATAAAGGATCTATAAGTGACCTGCAATTCGTCGACTTGCATTAGTAAGTCAATTGAACCTAAGCCTCAAAGAAAAAATCCTAGTTCAAGCAAGTTATCTAGATAAATCACTAAAGAGACATTTTCTCAAAGTATGTTATTATTGTGGTAGATCCGGTCATAAGCATTATAATTGCAGATTTCATTCTACTAACTCTCCTAGATCGGTTTGAAAATTCAAAATTGGTTATGCTATTCTTAAGTATAACTCCAAAGGACCCTAGACCACTTGGATACCTTAAAGGAAGTAATATATCTATTTTTCAGGAACACCACAAGAGGACACAAGGTAAATGATATTTTGATAGTGCACGTTCAAATCTTATGACAAAAAATAATAATTTATCAATTGTAGATTTTGAAAAAGGGAACATTCGATTTGAGACAACTCTAAAGGAATAACAATTGATATTGAAACTATTACCGTTAATGAATCATGTCACGTTATTAATTTGTAACTTGTGAAGGTTTTAACATACAATATCTTGAGTATAAGTCTGTTGTGTGATGCATACCTCAAAGTGAGGTTCATAAAAATAGGATGTGTGATAGAAGATATCTCTGGAAATACTCTACTTTCTGAAAACAGAGGCAAAAATATTTATGTTTTAGATTCTGTCAAAAGTTCAGATGAACATATCTTTCTAGCCTCTATCTCTAAAGATCCATGGGTATGAAAGAAGAAATTTATTCATGCATGTATAAGAAACTTGTGCAAGCATGAGCTAGTGCTTCGATTGTCTAAGCTAGATTTCACAAAGGATCATATCTATGATGCATGCCAAATGGTAAAACTTGAAACTCTTTTATTACTAAAGATATTATGTCTACCTCTAAACCCTTGCAGTTACTCCATATGGATCTCTTTAGTTACACTAGAATCACAAATATTGGGGAAAAAAGATATGCCTTTATTATTATTAATGACTTTTTCTGTTTTACTTAGGTTATGTTTTTTGCTGATAAGATGATACTTTTAATTTTTTTAAGTACAAGAACAAAGAGACAGGGGCTACTACATCACCTATACAAGAAGTGATCATAGAGGAGAATTTGAAAATAGAACTTTTGAAATATGTTGCTATGAGCAAGGCTACACTCATAATTTTTCATTACCAATATCTTCTCAACAAAATGGAGTCATTGAACAAAAAAATATGTATCTTCAAGGCATGGTAAGGACTATGATTTGTGAACATTCACTGCCACATCATATCTAGACAAAAGAGGTCAGTACAACTTGTTATATCTTAAATGGATGTCTAACCATTTTGAAGAAGACTCCATATGAACTATAAAATGGAAAGAAGCCAAATATTGGATACTTCCATTCATTTGGGTGCAAATGCTTTGTGCACAACAACAATAAGGAAATTGTGGTAAGTTTGATCCACGAAGTGATGAAGGTATATTTCTTGGTTATTTAAATTTTAGCAAATTTTATAGAGTCTCTAATAAATGTGCTTCATGCATTGAAAAATTTATCCATGTTATATTTGATGATACTAATTGAATTATTGAAAAAAAGTAGTATAGATGATGAAAAAGGAAAAAATCTTCAAATTATTAGTGTTTCACCCAAAGAAGTCAACTGATCAAAATCAGATGATACTCAAAATAATTAATTTGCTATTTAAATATTTCCATACGAATGGAAAAGTGAACGACTACCCAAAGAAATTCATCATTAGAGATCCAAGCAAAGGAATAAAAAATAGGACTTCAAGCAAGAAAAATATAGATATAGCTCTCATATCTCTACTTGAGCAGAAGAAGATTGATAAAGCTCTAAATGATAGCCAATGGGTAAAAGTGATACAAAACGAACTAAATCATTTTTTTAAATAATCAAGTCTAAATGTTGGTTTCCAAACTTGAGAAGACATCAATTATTTGAAAAAAATGGGTCTTTAGAAATAAATTAAATGAATCAGGAGAGATTATTCATAACAAAGCTCATCTAGTCACTCAAGGATATTCTTAACAAGGAGGAGTCTACTATGATGAAATATTTTCTCCCATAGCAAGGTTATAATCTATTCGCATTCTACTTGCATATGCTTTTATAAAGGTTTCAAACTATTTCAAATGGATTTTAAAAGGGTTTTTTAAACGGTTTCATTGAAGAAAAGATTTTTGTAAAACAATCCCCTGGGTTTTAACATTCAAAATTTTCTAATCATGTTTTCAAATTATCAAAGATTTTTTACGGTTTTAAGCAAGCTTTTCCTGCTTGGTATAATCTTCTAAGTACCTTTTTAGTTGTGTTGACACTCAATTTTTATCCTCCACATTACAAATTAATTTTGAGCCTTTTTTAAATTTTAAAAAAAAATCGAAATAATTATTTTGTGAAAAGGATAAAACATTTCTCAAATCAGTTTTATAATAGTCTTGAATAAGAATTTATATTTTTCATATTTCATTATGTGGAATTTATATAAGTTTACTTAAAAAACTATTTTAAAGTCTAATTTCATAAGAAAATCCTTTTTA
Organism: Jaltomata sinuosa; assembly: GCA_003996215.1. Taxonomy (NCBI): domain Eukaryota; kingdom Viridiplantae; phylum Streptophyta; class Magnoliopsida; order Solanales; family Solanaceae; genus Jaltomata; species Jaltomata sinuosa. The sequence continues at coordinate 85,616 of QJPP01007250.1, forward strand.
AAAGATTAAATGCTTGATTTCCTCCAAATTGATTAAAATTAGAAGTTAATTGAATAATTAATTTTATAATTTTGAAATTGAGGTAATTATGTGTTAAACATAGTAATTATTTCAAATGGTTTTTGAAATCTAAAGAGAAAAAAAAGCTCAATGGTTATTGTTTTTAATTAATTCATCTTTATTTCTATGTTAGCCTATTTCTTTAAAATCATTTAAAATTCTAGCCGAATTCCATCCATTTGCTCTCAACTTGGCTATCTACTTAATTCAAAGTGGTCACATTTTTTGCAAATGTGGCGATATCTGCAACAACATTATAATAACCCTCATAACACTTTGTTTTAGCTAGTTTTTGGGCTCAAATCTTTGTGAGCAAGAGGCAAGAATAGAGTTCACCTTTAGGTTTCTTTTCTTCTTCCTTTTCTTAGTCATACTTTGGATGAAATCAATATTATCTTTGTTTTTTCATTGTAGCATGAGTGGCTAAGAACCCTTGTTCTGGGGTTATGGCTACAAATGCATGACTATTTAGTATTGAATTTGGATTGATTGTTCATTTGCCATTGTTAGTTGTTCTTATATTCCTGTTTTAGTATTTTGATGTTTGGCCGCCATTAAGATAAACATATAACCTTGTTGTGAACTCGAGAGAAGAATCAACAAGGTAGACCGAGGAATATAAAGAGCAAGACCTCTCTTTTGTAACGTAAGGGGTAGGTTAGCGACTAGGATAGAGATATACCTAGAACGCCATGCTTGGTCATACGGGAGAAAATCTAGATGCTTTTAAAATAAGATATCACATCCCCGCTCAACGATGTAGTTGTGATGCTATTTTGAATAGGCAACTAGAGGCTCGAGAGACCATAGTTGTAATATCAACCCCAAAATCAACAACTAGGCGAATGAACAAGTCAATTCAAGTGATTACTACTTCGGATTGCGTAATAAAGCTGTAACCCTGGAATTTTCTCTAAACTTGGAATCAACACAATTATTATTTTCTTGCATGTTATTCTGTCAATTTATTTTAATTACTCAATCACTGCAAAACCACACTCTTGTTACTGTCATACTTGTTTATTTTAGTTGTGTACGAATAAGGTGGAATATTTGCTAAGTCACAAGTCTCTTGGGTACGATATTCGGACTAACCAGTTCCTATTACTTGGACGACCACATACACTTGTGTGTGAGTGGAAATCGCCTAATAAGTTTTTGGCGCCATTGCTGGGGATTTAGAAATTAGCAAATTTCTAACTTTTCTTATACGGATTTATTATTCAAGTATTGACAACTTGATCTTAGCGTTTGGTAAAATCTGCAGGTACAAACTTTGAGCTTTCAACAAACTGGAAAGGAAGAAGGATTTGGTAGAGCCACACCCTGAGCTTGAAAGACTATTTCATCAGCGAAGAAGGGAAGCAGCTCTTTATCCTATCAAGTTTCAGGAGGTGGCAGAGGAGACAATCCCGTTAGTTAAACAACCCAAAGTTGTTATCGCAAAAATGGCAGCACCAAGGCCAGTGCGCGATATGGCAATCCCACTCTTGACCAATGTTACTAACAACATCTGGAAACCCAAATCGGGTGGTTGTTTTGAGCTCAAACAGAGTATGATGCAATTTTTGCACACCAATGGTCAGTTCACGGGCTTATCACATGAGGACCCGCAAACACACATCCAAATTTTTTGGAAATCTATGATACGTTCATACCAATAGGGGTCACAGTGGACTACGTGAGGATGACATTGTTTCCGTTTTCTCTACTTGAGGAAGCGAGGAGATGGTTAAAAGCAGAGCCACCGAACTCCATCACTTCATAGGATGATTTGGCTCAAAAATTCTTGACGCGTTTCTTTCCCTCCGGGAAGACAGCCAGGCTGAGGAGCGAGATTCTGAGTTTCAGGCAGAAAGATGGTGAAAATCTCTACACAGCTTGGGAGCGATTTAAGTCCCTCCTTATGGTATGCCCTCATCATCAGCAGACTAATGAGGTATTGGTACATACATTCATTGAAGGGCTTGAGCCTCATTCGAAGATCCTATTAGATTGTGCAGCAGACGGGCAGGCACTTGAGAAGACATATGACCAGTTGGATACTCTTCTGCAGAGGATGGCACAGAGCAACTCAGAATGGAACGGTGATGTTAGCAGAGCCACACCTAAGAAGGTTGCCAGAATACTTGAGGTAGATTCCAACACGGCTTTATTTGCCAAGGTGGAGTCTATGGCTAATCAGATGAGCAACATAGCTATTGTTCTCAACAAATTGACTCTTGGGAATAATCACGCGTAGGTTAATGCAGTTCAGCCATCAAGTAGTTAATTTTGTGATACTTGTGGAGGTGACCATCTATCGAAAGATTGTGCAGCAAATCCAGATTCTGTAAACTTTGTTGGTTATGATCAAAGAGGTGGAAATCAGAATTATGGAAATGCATACAATGCAAATCTAAGAAATAATTTGTCATATGGGAACAACCAAGGCTAGAATCAATTCAGGCTACAAAGATAGAATCAACAGTTTGCTGGAAACAACAAGCCTGCAGCCATGCCTAGCAATATAGAAGACATGCTGAAGTCTATCATGGAGAGCCAATCTAAATATGAAGCAACTGCCAAGGATCACTCAACTGCCATCCAAAATTTAGAAAAGCAAATGGGGAAGCTAGCTGGAGCACAAAATATGAGACCACAGGGTAGTCTTCTGGGTGATACGGACCCAAACACAAAGCAGGTGAATGCAGTCACTACTAGAAGTGGGTTGGAGCTGAAAGAGTTAGCATCAAAACAAGCAGATCCCAAGGTAGTTGAGGTTACAACCGGAAAGGCTAAAGATGGGACTGAGACAGAGATAAAAGAATATGAAGTTATTGTAAAGCCTCCTCCACTATTCCCACAGAAGTTGATCAAACAGAGTGAATATGTTCTTCAGGGAGTCTCGAGGCAGGTACACCTTAATCTCCCATTCATAAATGTTCTTCAGGGAGTCTCAAAGTATGCAAAATATATCAAGGACATTGTGGCAAATAAGAACATGCTGATTGAATATGCCACAGTTTCTCTTACAGAGGTATGCACTTCTCAGATTCAGAACAGGTTGCCCACCAAGTTGAAAGATCTGGAAAGCTTCACTATTGAGATCACTATTAGCCAGAAAGTTATAGCTCGAGCACTATGCGATCTTGGGGCAAGTATTAACCTTATGCCATCTTCAGTCTTCAAAAATATGGGGTTGGGTAGTCATCGCCCCACTACAATTGTTCTGCAGCTGGCAGACAGATCTTTGGCTAGACATGAGGTCATTATAGAGGATGTATTGGTGCAGATTGGTTCGTTGATCTTTCCAGTGGATTTTGTGATCTTGGACTTTGAACCAGACCCGGAAGTTCTATTTATTTTGGGACATCCGTTATTGGCTACAGAGAGAGCATTATTTTGGGACATCCGTTATTGGCTACAGAGAGAGCATTATGCCCTACAGAGAGAGCATTATGCCCTTCCACAATCTCCTCCGCCATTTCCAATATGCGCCGGCTATATTTCAGAGATGTATGATGGTTATTATTTCTGACATGGCGGAGGAGATTGTGGAAATATTCATGGATGACTTCTCAGTGTTTAGAAAGTCATTTGATACTTATCGGCAGAATCTGGATAGGGTACTGGCAAGGTGCGAAGAGATGAATTTGGTGCTTAATTAGGAGAAGTGTCACTTTTTTGTCACGGAAGGCATTGTCCTTGGCCATAAAGTGTCGAAGATGGGGCTAGAAGTATACCGCGTGAAGATAGAGGTTATTGAGAAACTACCACCTCAAGTTTCTGTACGAGGAGTTCATAGTTTTCTTGAACATGCAGGTTTCTACAGACGTTTCATCAAAGACTTCTCCAAGATATCCAGGCCAATGTGCAAGTCTCTCGAGAAAGAGGTGAAGTATGAATTCAGTGATGACTATGTCAAGGCATTTGAAAATCTAAAGAAGCGCTTGATTGAAGCTCCTATATTGATTGTTCCAAATTGGGAGCTACCTTTCGAGCTTATGTGTGATGCTAGTGATATTGCAGTTGGAGCTTTGTTGGGTCAGAGAGTCGACAAGGTATTTCATTCTATCTACTATGCAATTAAGACTCTTGATTCAGCTCAGAAAAACTACACAGTCACTGAAAAAGAGATGTTGGCGCTGGTATTTTCTTTGACAAGTTTTGCTCCTATCTTGTGAGGACAAAAGTGATTGTATACACAGATCATGCTGCTATCCGGTACTTATTCAGCAAGAAGGAGGCAAAGCCAAGACTTATTCGGTGGATTTTATTATTGCAGGAGTTCGACTTGGAGATAAGAGACCGAAAGGGCACAGAGAACCAAGTGGAAGACTATTTATCTATACTTGAGGATTGGTCTCATATGCCCAATGAAGGACATATCAGAGAAGAGTTTCTAGATGAAAAACTCCTAGCCCTTAGTATTGCTGAGCTTCTATGGTATGCTGATCTTGTCAATCTAGTGGTGAGTAGGATGAATCCCCCGGAATCCACTACTCAACAGAAGAAGAAGCTCTATCACGACTCTCAATTCTATCTATAGGATGAGCCTTATTTGTTCAAGCAAGGTCTGGATCAAATAATTAGAAGATGCATTCCGGAAAGTTATGTGAGGGAGATCTTAGAAAGTTGTGATTCTTCTCCTTATGGGGTACATCATGGAGGAGAGCGCACCGCCCATAAAGTGTTACAGTCAGGCTTCTATTGGCCTACTATATTCAAAGATGTGGCAGCTTTCGTAAAGAGTTGTGATCAATGCCAGAGGACTGGAGCTATATCAAGAAGGCATGAGATGCCTTTGCAGAATATCCTTGAGGTGGAGATTTTTTATGTGTGGGGAATTGACTTCATGGGACCCTTCCCACCATCCTTCAGCAATAAGTACATACTTGTTGGGGTGGATTATGTGTCCAAATGGGTAGAAGCAGTCTCCCTTCCGACCAATGATGCAAAGGTAGTATTGAAGTTTGTCAGAAAGAACATATTCACAAGATTCGATACTCCACGAGCTATAATCAGTGATGGTGGGACTCATTTCATCAATAATTGGTTCAGCAAATTGTTGGCTAAGTATGGGGTGCATCACAAGGTGGCTACAGCATACCATCCCCAAACGAGCGGGCAGGTTGAGGTATCAAATTGGGAAGTGAAGCAGATTCTGGAGAAGACCATGAATGCACAGAAAAAGAATTGGGTTGAGAAGTTTGATGATGCAGTATGGGCGTACAGAATTGCCTACAAAACACCCATTGGAGCTTCTCCATATCGGCTTGTATATGGTAAGGCTTGTCATCTACTAGTCGAGTTGGAACACCAAGCCTATTGGGATATAAAGAAGCTAAATCTGGATGACGAACTGGCTGGGCGGAAGAGGCAAATGCAGCTTAACAAACATGATGATTTTAGGTTGCAAGTATATGAGAATGCCAAGCTCTACAAGGAGAAGACGAAGAGGTGGCATGACAAACATATCCTTCCACGCTCGTTTGAACCTGGCCAACAGGTCCTCCTATTCAACTCAAGGATGAAGCTTTTCCCCAAAAAGCTTAAGTCTAAGTGGTCTGGACCATTTGAGGTAGTGCGGATAACTTCGCATGGCATAGTTGAACTTCGAAAGAGCAACGACACGGTTATATTCTTGGTGAACAGTCAAAGGGTGAAGCATTTTTGGTATGAGGATGTGGACAGGGAGAAAACCTCAATTACCCTGTAGGATGAGTCATCTTTGAGGTTGCATAGTGCCGCGATGTTAAATCAGGCACTGCATGGGAGGAAACCCATGAATGTATTGTAATAGTTAGGACAAAAATATCAAAAAAATAAAATGTACAAAAATATGAGTTATGCCACGACAAAACTAAGGCGCTAGGTGGGAGGCAACCTACTATTTTTCTAATGGCTTGTTGTTTTTGTAGGGAGGAAAAGGAAAATGCTAGCCAAGAACGACATGGGGAAAGGTAAGTACCTAAATTTTTGAGTCCTAGGGGTTGGGTGAACTGCAGGTGCGCCTCCCAGTGACCAAACTACCAAAGAGGCAGTTTGGCGCACTGCCGGCATGACATGCCAAGCCAATTCCCAGATGGGCACAACACGGGCGCACTGCGCCTCATAGAAACCTAGCCAGGCACGTTACCAGCACGCCGCCCTAGGACCATAACTCTCGAGCGCCAACTCAGGCGCAATGCAGGTGCACCGCACTATAGGACAAACTATCGAGCGCCTTTGTTGGTGGGTCTCTGGCGTACCGCGCCATTCGAATACCCAGGGGGGCACTTTGTGGGTGCATCGCGCCTTGTGCCGAACTGCTGAGAGCCTTTGCTAGCGCGTCTCGGGTACAGCCACCCACGTATTTTTTGGGCAGTGAACTCGGTCAAGGGTCAAAGGTCAACTGACCCAAGACCCAAAATCTTGACCACAAGTCTTTTAAAAGACCACCTAAAGCCTAAAATTTTCTCTTCACCTTTTCTTTGGAGCACCGCCCCCTTCCCTTCTCTCCCAAAAATCTTCTCTTTTCCTCCATTGTTGTCCATTGCAAGCTCAAACAAAGTCCATAATTTCTCAAGGTAATTTCTCCCTTTACTTTCTGATGCTTTCTACTTCTTCTTTATGCTTTTCATGGTCAAGATTGGTAAGTGTAATCTTTGTTTATCTTGTTGGAAGAATTTGACATTTTTTCCACCATTGATGAAAGCTTGAAAGCTTAAAATACACCCACAAAAGAAGATTATTTTTCGTAGTTTCACTAATGTGGTGGATTTCGAATTTTGTCTCTTGTTTTGTGTTGGGTCTTGGTTTATGGAAAGCATAATAAGTAGTAGAAAGAGATGGGTCACCTTAAAAACTTCAAGAAAAATTGTGATGAATGTGTAGTACATGGAATGAAGTGGTGCCTTTGAATAGTGCTTAATCTTTAAAAAAGGGTAGAGGATCCTAGAGAATTTTATGGAATGTACGTGTGTAAATAATTTGGTGGATATGGTGTCTTAGGTTGACGGAATTTAAATTGTATTGAAAAAGGGAAGTCTGAGTACCTCATGTTAGCAACCTATAGACACCATTGCTAGCAAAATAAGTGTGGGGTTGTCATGATCCTATGAAAAGGGCTAATTTGTGTAACTTGTGTGTTATAGGTACAATGCCACCAAGAGGAAAGAAACCGGCTACTGAGGGCACCGGGGGCAAAACATCCCGGAAAGGGGAATCCTCTGGAATGGCAGCTCCCTCAAATCTGTGGGCACCCCCATGATAGTTTGGGAAAAGAACAGTGAATACTCGGAGGCTTGACTGGTTTGAGTCCCAAAAAGAAGCAAAATATCACGGAAAGAAGCATGTCGATGAGGCATGGTTGCAAAGGGAATTCCCCCAAATTCACGAAATGGTCTACCGATTAGGCATACAGTATATCTTCCAGGATCAAGGAGCATGCAACCTTACTATGGTAAGGGAATTTTACGCAAACTGGCACACAGATGAAGGACAGAGCCAAAAAAGTGGGAATCTGAGGAAAGGTCATCCGATTTACCACACGGGTCCTAAATGAGTTCTTAGCGACACCACATATTGATGGAGCACCTTACCTGGAGATGAGAGAAGAGCCCCCATATAGATACATCTGCCACAAACTTTGTGGGGTGAATTCCATGGCTCATTGGGCACGAAGTACAGACACAGGGAGACATGCCACCCTGCACTATGCCTATTTCAATCAGGAGGCTAGAGTTTGGTTAAAAATTGTGTGTAGCACTCTTTTACTGTGCAAACACACCACTACGTTGACCAAAGAAAGGGTAGCACTGGTGTACATGCTTATGAAAGGTTTTCCAATCAATGTAGCTTCGATATTAAGGCACAATATGATGAAGTTTTGCAACAATAAGAGATGGCGCTTTTGTTATGGAGGACTGGTGACCCGTTTATTAAGGCAGCATGATATTGAGGAAGAAATCCATGATGCGGTCCCTCCCCAAGTTTCGTACCTTGTGAGCCAACTGGTTGATGTGATAAAAACAAATCCCCAAGATGCTACACATGGGCCGGTGCTTTCCAACGCCGACCAACAGGCTCGTGATGAGAGTTGGATGGGGAGGATGTATGGCATGGAAGATTTGCAGCTGAGGTTGGTGGTCGGCCTACGACCGAGGAGGAGATGTTAGAATTGAATGATCTCTATCCATTGACAGATAGTGCGATGTACATGTGTAGGATGGGTGCAGCTTTTCAGGAGCCCTTGGACGATGATGAGCCAAATGCACATGACACTAATGATGATGAGGATGATGATGGTACTACACTAATGGCGGTAGATGATGCGACAGCCAACCAGGATCAGGAATTCATTCCTGATAATGATGATGACAACGCCTAGAGTCCTAGGGAGTTCCTTCTCTCACTCTTTACCCTTGTATTTATTTTAAGCACTGGGGACAGTGCCATGTTTTAAGTGTGGGGTGGAGAGTCGGCGGAGAAGTACTTCCTATTATTTTTCATTGCTATATCTTGAGGGTGATGAGGCATCGTGTGACTGGTTTTAGCTGATAGTTTGAGTTTGAGTTGATGGTTAGTTTTATTTGGTGTTGATATTTTTCTTAGGTTGGGTTCCTCGATTTTTATTTTTGGTTCTTTTCCTGAGGATAGTCCCCTTAAACCGGGTAGATTTTTTTTTAGGCTAGTTTTTTTTAGGATTCGTCATAGTAGTAATGACTTGTCCCGATGATGGATGGATGACGACCATCTTAAGGGAAAATTAGTCATAGGATTGTAGGAGTAGAAGCCTGTCCTTTGGAACATAGAAATCCCACTTGGAGCGTTAGCTAGACGTCATAGGTAGTTCATGAGAATTCAAGCTAAGGAATGAGAACTTCACAAGAGACACATAGGCTCTGTAACTAGACTCAAAAGATGTAAAAAATGGGCTTAATTGTGTAAGTGCACTCAATATGTTTGTGTATGAGCATGCAAGTGTCCTAGTCCTATACATGTATCATGGTGCCATGTGTGTGTGAGGTTTTGTTCGGTTTCTTGCATAGAATAGCATCTAGAACTTGCCTCGTGTGTGTGTAAATTGTACAAGCATGAATTTCATGGAATATGATTAAGGCATTTTCTTGAACAACCCATTTTGTTGTTTCTTTGATGATTGTTTGTGCCACCTGGACATTACCACTAGTGAAGCCCCCTTGAGCCTAGAAGCCTATTTCTTTGTTAAGCCGCATAATGATCCCGTCCACTTTGTTGATACCCCATGAATTTGATTCTAATGAAACTCCCTAGTGCACTATGACCTTTAAAAAAGGTGTGAAACAAAAGGAGAAGGGTAGATTAAAGTGAAGGTGAGTGTAGTAACTATCAAGGATGTAGAGCCCGTGCAAAGCTGTAACGTGCTTGTTGTTAGGTACCCAAAGAATTCGGAAAAAAAATGGCAAAAGAGAAAAGAAAAATGAATGAGGGTTATGCTAGCAATAAGTACGTGTCATATCAAGGGCAAATAATGGATAGAAAAGTGGTAGTACAAGAGAGCGTGAACATAAAAGAAACTTAAAAGGAAGGCTGAAGAAAAGAGTGAAAATGTAGTGTCATGTGCAATAGGGAAAAGAGTCACTTTGTACCTAAAAGTATCCTACCCGTCCCGAAGCCGATATTACAACCAAATGAAAGTCCTTTTGATTCCATGAATGTGATTGCTTTGTTGAATTTACTATACACTAAGGTCAAGCCTATGACATGTTGTGATATGTTTGAAACATCTTTTGAGAGAGTGAGCGCTTAAAGGAGTCAAAATGCCCCCCATTGAAAGGAAATTGTGTGATTGTAAACAAGGGCAATACTATATTGTGAGGGCACACATGACATGTATTTGGTAATTTTAGTACTTTCATTGTTCATACATAGATATGTTGGCCCGATATTGTGATAAAGAGTCGGTTATAGAGGGTGTGTTGTTTCAAGTGAAAGGTCTTAAGAGCTAAAAATGGTTTTTAAAAGTTGCGTGCTTAATGAACTATAATAACATGATTAAAAGTGTTTAGTTGCTCACAAGTGTGGATGGAGAGTTCCTTAGGTTTTTATGGTGAACCTTAGGATGGATGATAGTGAGTTGTTCGAGGACGAACAAAGGTTTAAGTGTGGGGTGGTAGTGTTTTTATTGTATTTTACCCATGTTTACCTTATGTTTTAAGAACATTACTCACTATATATTGTGTGTTTTGATTGGAATTGCTATATGTTGTACTAAGACACATGATTAGATATTTTCAGGTGAAATGACGCGGGAAATGACCATGGAAAGATGAAACGGAAGAGTAAAGCATGGAAGTGATGTAGCGGAATGCTTGAAAGCGAACAAGGAAGTAAAAATAAGCCGGGAGCAGCCTGTCGCACACCTGGCGTGGCACCCCAGGCCTTAAATTACCGCAGCGCATACCTGGCGCCTTCCAGGCGTGGCGCGCCAGCAAGCAAACAACTGACGCCCAATTTTGGTGCATCCATGGCGCAGCGTGCCAATGCCTAAACTTTCGCAGGATGATCCAGGTGCAGCAGGGGCGCGGCATACCAGAACCTAAACAACTGGCAGCCCATTCGAGCGCATCAGAGGTGCAGCGCGCCAGGAGCCATCCCGACAGATTTTTTGGCTTTTTCCTATTCCCGATTTCAAGAAGGAAAAGGGGTTATTTCCCAAACCCTATAAATAGAACCTTGTACATTTTTTTTTTGGGGGGGGGGTTCGTCATAATTTTTGAGAGAAAGAGGCAAGAATAGCGTTCACCTTTAGGTTTCTTTTCTTCTTCCTTTTCTTAGTCATAGTTTGGATGAAAACAATATTATATTTGTTTTTCGTTGTAGCATGAGTGGCTAAGAACCCTTGTTCTGGGGTTACGGCTACAAACACATGACTATTTAGTATTGAATTTGGATTGATTGTTCGTTTGCCATTGTTAGTTGTTCTTATATTCCTATTTTGGTATTTTGATGCTTGGACGTCATTAAGATAAACATATAACCTTGTTGTGAACTCGAGAGAAGAATCAACAAGGTAGACCAAGGAATATAAGGAGGAATACCTCTCTTTTGTAACGTAAGGGGTAGGTTAGCGACTAGGATAGATATATACCTAGAACGCCTTGCTTGGTTAATATGGGAGGAAATATAAATGCTTTTAAAATAAGATGTCACATTCCCTCTCAACGATGTAGTTGTGATGCTATTTTGAATAGGCAACTAGAGGCTCAAGAGACCATAGTTGTAATATCAACCCCGGAATCAACAACTACATTGTTGAGAGGGTATGTGACATCTTATTTTAAAAGCATTTATATTTCCTACCGTATGAACCAAGCAAGGAGTTCTAGGTATATCTCTATCCTAGTCGCTAACCTACTCCTTACGTTATAAAAGAGAGGTCTTGCTCCTTATATTCCTCGATCTACCTTGTTGATTCTTCTCTCGAGTTCACAATAAGGTTATATGTTTATCTTAATGGCAGACAAGCATCAAAATACTAAAACAGGAATATAAGAACAACTAACAATGGCAAACGAACAATCAATCCAAATTCAATACTAAATAGTCAGGCGTTTGTAGCCGTAACCCAAAAACAAGGGTTCTTAGCCACTCATGCTACAATGAAAAAACAAAGATAATATTTTTTTCATCCAAAGTATGACTAAGAAAAGGAAGAAGAAAAGAAACCTAAAGGTGAACTCTATTCTTGCCTCTTGCTCTCAAAAATTATGATGGAACCCCCCAAAAAAAACGTACAAGGTTCTATTTATAGGGGTTGGGAAATAACCCCTTTTCCTTCTTGAAATCGAAATAGGAAAAAGCCAAAATATCTATCGGGATGGCTCCTGGCGTGCCGCACCGTGCCTCTAATATACCCGGATGGGCTGCCAGTTGTTTAGGTGCTGGTGCGCCGCGCCCCTGCTGCGCCTGGATCATCCTGTGGAAGTTTGGGCATTGGCGCACTGCACCACGGATGCGCCCGAACTGGGCGTCAGTTGTTTGCTTGCTGGAGCGCCATGCCTGGAAGGCGCCAGGTATGCGCTGCGGTAATTTAAGGCCTGGGGCACCATGCCAGGTTTGCGCCAGGCTGCTTCCGTTCTAATTTTACTTCCTTGTTTGCTTCTGAGCATTCCGCTACATCACTTCCATGCTTTACTCTTCCATTTCATCTTTCCATAGGTATTTCCCACGTCATTTCACCTGCAAATATCTAATCATGTGTCTTAGTACAACATATAGCAATTCCAATCAAAACACACAATATATAGTGAGTAATGTTCTTAAAACATAAGGTAAACATGGGTAAAATATGATAAACGGGCATATAAATATGCCCAACATCACCCGCCTAAGCCCACCTTCCAACTCGTCTGATCCTGTCCAGGCCCAAAACTCATACCCTTAATACTCGTCTTTCCCTTTTCTCTCTCACAACACACAAACCAAACAATCCCTAACTCATCTCTCTCTCTCTCTCTCTCTCTTCGTCTCCTAAACAGATGAACTAACCCATAAACTCTCCATCCATATCAGTACCAAACGACGACCATAACCCTTCCAAATGACTTAGTTTTCTCCAGAAAATCATCAACCTTCCATCAATTTCCCCTCACCTTCATCTAGTTGAACGAAAGGGTGAGCTGTACAGGTTCTAGAAGAACCCAGACGCTCACAGGTGGCATCCCTCACCTTGAATCATGGTGGATTTCCCTCCTAATCATTGTATCATGATTGAATTCATATTGAACAAGTACATACGTGTCTCAATCAAGAGGTTTTGGGTTTTTGATTTTCAAATTTCCTCAAAATTCTATCTGAAATCCCCAAATATTTCCCCTTTTTTCTCATCCATTGAGAGTCCCTAAATCCTCTTATATAAACCCCCATTCTCCACTATTGAGAGGTGAATTTTGGGGTAGCAAAATCTTGGAGAGTTCTTTTCTCTTATTTTGGGGAAACCTGAGAGTTCAAGCTGAAATAAAGCAAAAACATACTGGTTTATTTGAATTTCTTAGTAATTTCTTGACTCTCCTTGTTGCTGTGTCAAAATTACTAGCGTTGAATCATCGAAAAGTCATCGGAAAACTCAACTTGTCTCATCTCAGTCTTGCTTCTCGAAAAAAGGTAACAATCACCACTTATTTTTCTTCTTGTCGTCTCTATTATCAAGTTGGTTTGTTGAGGTTTATTCGTTTGAGTTGATTCTCATTGCATTTGCTAGTTGAACACTATTTCTGGGTTGGTCTTGTTTGGAATTGTTTGTCTATTGTGATGAGGAATGGAAGGTGAAATTCCACCCCTGGCTTTATTTTCTTGTTGTTAGCCTGTCTTTGCGTGAAATTTTATTGACAATTTGTTTGTTGGTTGAACAAAGTTTCTGAACTATCTAATTTAAAGGTGATGAGTTGAACGTTGGGGATTATTCGAGCTAGGGAGAAGCTTTGAACCTTCAAGTTTGGCTTCTCCCAGATGCTCTTAAAGACCCAAGGATCCTCATTCTTTCCCTTTGTTGTTATTCTTTCTATGTTGTTGAAATATGTGTTCTCTCTATTTTTTGTGAGAGTCGATGGATGAAATAGTTATCCAAGTAATGGATGACATTGTTCTATACCATATGCTTGAACTCCTATGACTTTCAATGACATACGAAGCATCAAGGGTCAAGTTTCAAGATAACTTATCAGTTATTCTCAAGAAACGCCCTTTAGAATATGACAAAAGTAGTGATTTTTATTCGTTTATTTGTTTTGGATAATTTTTGGGCCTGCCTTAGTTTGTAAGATCATTTAAAAATCTGTTTAAAGGTTTTTTCTTTTACTGATTTTGAAAAGTGTTCGAAATAAGTCATATCCATCACTACAGCTTAATTTTGTTCTCAAACCCTCCTTTTTACATCGTCCTTTGTTCCCTTTGCCATGAAGGACTTAGTCTGGACCAAAATTTAATTTTCTCTTGTATAAAATAGCCTATGAAAGTGTATATTTTGTTGTTGTGTGTTAATTGATCTACCATGAATAACTTGAGAATGATCAAAATCCTTGCTTTCATTTTGGGGGAAATCTGAAACATAGTTGCTGGTTTATTTGTAGTTAAAACAATCTCATTAAAAATCTCTTTCCTTGTCATTTTACTCTCCTTGTTCTTATGATATGTAGTTTCTCAAAGTTGTCTTGCCTAACATGTTAAGCTTTTCTCTGCTTGAATTATGTGTTTTGATCTTTTGTTTTAGTCATCATCAATTTCAAATAAATGGTGTTAGTTAAGCACGAGAGCCATGTGAATTCCTTACTAAGGTTGTTTAATTGTTGTTGTTGAGTCCTTGTTTATTGGTAAGTATGATCATACCCTTGAAATTTTCTTGTTAACTCGATGCTACTCTGTACCCTTCGAATCTTGTTGTTCTTGGCTTAGAAAGAATCAGTGTTCAAAAGAAGGTGTTTAAATGACCTTATTTTTAACCATGTCTTGGGGTTTCCATGGTTTTTAATATCGTGTGATGCTCCATGAACTAAGGTTTCGAATTTGTTTGTTGTAATCTCCAAAATATGAGCAGGATTAGATCTTTATGAGTAAAGAAGGGTGTTTATCTCTCTGTTAGAATTTAAGTTTGGAGATCCAATAGCTATTCTTACCTTTGGTATGTAGAAATATATATATATATATATATATTAAGAGTCACTATCCCATGTTCGTTGATTGAGTCTAAGCATGAATATCTCACTAAAGGTCACCTTCTAGTAGCCAAAGAGAGAACATGTTTATACCAGCAAAAGATCAATTTATTACTTTGGTGTTCATCTTGTTGATAGGAATAGATCAATTTGAGTATGAATATGAATGGCTTAATCAGGTGCAATTCTCAGGATGCTTTTTTTTTCCTTCCACTGTTCTGTTTCCTCATTTCGATAGGGGTTGATCTTTTCCTTGTCCCATTTGCTTTGGTTTAAGGATTCCTAACTCTCTAATAATGTTAAGTGTTTACTTGTGAAACGAAAATGATCTAGTAGTTAGGATGACATTGTATGTATTTAGTATAACCATTTAAATTCATTTATGTCACAACCTGATTTCTCGGTCATGATGGCACCTACAACCTCCCAGTAGGCAAACCAATTCCCATAGCCCAGAATGGTCAGTAATGGCTACTATTTAACAATCTAAATAGAAGAGCAGTTTAATAAGCGGAAGCAAGGGAACAAGATGAAGAAAATAGATAACAGGAATAATATATACAATGCGGAAGCTAAACCAAACCCAAAACCTGGTATCATAGTGTATAAGAGCTGGATCTACATAAGGAGTTCAAGGGTCCAAAACAATATATACAAGCTGCCTCCCAGTAGAAATAGAGTACATAATCAAAATATAACTACAAGCTAAGCTCCAGTCGCCAAGAGCTCACCCTCAGTCCAGAATATCACAAAAGCAGCTCCTCACACGACTCTCCATGAGCTAACGACGATGGCCCACACTAGGATCTGCACCAGAAGATGCAGAGTGTAGTATGAGCACCAAATGTGAAGCATAAGGTACCCAGTAGGTATCATAGGCCGACAGGGAAAATATAAGATAAAAGCGTAGTAACAGACAGAATAGAAGCAAGTAGTCACAGAAATCAACAAAAAGTACACAAGATCTAGCCCAGAGGGAAGAAAACAGAACAACATACGAGGCTAGCAAGCAGAATATATATACACATCAGGCACAGGTGAAAGCAAGAAATAACGCACATGGGATCCTTGCAATAACATCATATACATAATAAGTTTAGAAATGGATGGTATACCGGTAACCTCAAGTACAAGGAAATGAAGAGGAGAGTAAAGATAGGCATGCTCGGAAACAGGAATCAATAACCCAACTAATCATACCAATCTCAAATCCAACAAGTAACAACTTAGCCGTATATACTCTTATAAGTGTAACTGTAATAGGGAATAACACGCGATAAAGTAACAAGAGGCTACCTACAATCCCCCATCCGCCCATACAACCAAGGAATGCAAACAAGAGAAAACAAAACCCTCCGGCAACCCATACAACTGAAGCGTACACTCACAAATAGAAAACAAGGGTGGAACCTCAAACACTGAATGATATGATGCATGATAACCTCAGGGTGGAATAGAAACTCTGTATGTACCCCCTCCGATGCCGATTGATCCCAACAGGTAGGTTCCATGAAAGGACACTGCCAGTATACCTCTACTCCACAATATACCCTCCTTCTGGCACACGCAGCCCAAAGCCCCAGGCCAAGAACGGCAAGGTCCATGGAGGACCCGAACCCCATACTAAAACTCAGTATCAAAATATGTCATCCGGAAGCAAGTCCGGGTTCAAGATGGAGACCCAGTCTCGAATATGCATGCCCAGACCCTGTCCAGGACTAAAGTAGTGGGAAATATGTCTCAAAAATCCCTCCAAGGGTGCCTGGGCGTAACCGGGTCTAAACATTAGAAAGTCATCTCAGGTGTTCGGTCCGACCGAGGCTAAAATCATCCTAATTTAGTAGGAAACTCAACTAGCAACCCGGCCCTGCCGAGTCTAGCGTTAGTAATAAAACTTGTGATAGAAATCATACTTTAACTTTCTTTCACCCTAAGAAAATCCACAAGTTAAGTCAACCATTTACAATTCATTTCCATCGAAAATGGTCCCCTAGGGCCATGCAAAGTTTAGAAAACAATTCCAGTAGGCCCAAAGAGAAAACCATAGTAAAACATGGATAAATCCTCTTGGAAATAAATGATCAACACAAATAGTCGCCCAGCAGCTCACAATCAACCTGTCGGTCCTGCACAGGCTCCAATCGCTCTACAACATAGATAGCCAGCATAATATCATGATAACAATGCCCGAGACTCATGGGCACCTCTTGAATAACCCACCGTCTATGTTCCAGAGTCAAAACAAGGCCACACAGGACCATAAGGGTGATAATATCAACTACTAATGATACTACATACAACGGAGAAAAGAAATGGGGCGAATCATGGAAAAGCGGTCAGGGTTTGTAGTACCAACCTAATAACCCAACCCAAGGATGCCAGCTAGTACAAATTTATTCAATATATGCTAAGTCTAGGGAGTTTAGATCGTAACCTACCTGTCATCCGATGATAAGCTGCTGGGATAACGAAATCCAAGCCGGAATCGCTTCGAGAAACCCCAAACGATGATCAAACTATCAAGAACATAAATAATACATCAAGGCGAGTCTAACGATGCCCATAACGCTACAATTGTAGCCGGATCGAAATTCGAGTAAAAAGCAGGCACGCAGGGCCCACAACCCAAAACCAAAAATGAAAAGAAGCACAATGACCACAACGATGCCAAGAAGGCATGCTCCAAAATTGAGCATAATTGGCCAAGAGAAGGGCGCCAAAACAGCCCGCTCATGTTGAGGTTTAAAGATAGAATTTTAAGAATAAAAACCAAAAACTAGGCAAGGATTACTTACCAAAATGATGGAATTTTAAGCCAAGCGCATAACTCTTCAAGCCCACGAACATGCAAGAGCTAGGAGGCAGCCACTACAACAAATTTCAAGCTTTGGGTATGAGCAACAATGGTGGATTTTTAGAGAAAAAAAAAGGAAGTAAGTTGGGGAAGAAAGCTTACCAAGAATAGAAGAATCATGAATAATCGATGAACAATTGATTTCCCCAAAGCCAAGACTGATCTGGAGCAATTTGGGGGAGTGTATAAGAGTTTTAGAGTGAGAAAGGTTGAGAGAAATTGTTGGACAGTCGAACTAACAAGTAAGTTATAGCTGATGGTCATTTGTCAGCGCTATCGTGCTAAACCAACGTCATCAAGGAAGCCAGGCGCCAAGGCGTCATTGTGCCCGAAGGGCGCCATCGCACTGGCCGGCTGCAGGCGCTGAGCCGCGATCGCGCCGTCCTTGGCGCGATTGCGCTGAAGGATTGGCCTGCACTAAAATCTGCAACTTTTGAAAAACTCCACGGGGCGTTCCGAGCACAATCAGAAATTGATATTCAAAAACCAATAATGCGGACAGAGTGGAAATAACATTCTGGACTCAACAGAATCGACGAAACTTCTATACGAGGTTGTTTTGGAGAAATGTTGACCCAAGTCAACACTAATTAATAAGAACCCAAAGGCTCGACACCCGAGACCCGAACCAACCACCTTCCTAACCCAAACTCATCATTCTGGAGCTGATGGGATCGTCAGATTTTGAATCCGACACTCCGATCATCGAAAGCCATCCAAAGTTACGCTTTCAACTCCAAATGGCCTAAAAATAGAGAAAACAACACAAAACCCACACCACAAGTTCTCAGGCCTTAACTGAAGGTCCAATCAGACCAAACTCAATGCTATAGAGCTAACAGAACTGTTAGAATTCAATTCAGAGCACGCTAGCTAAGAATGTTGACTAAAGTCAATGATATTCTAAGTTAAAGCTCTAAAACAGGCAAATAGCCAAAACAACCAAACAACGACCAGGGTATTAAACTACTAGTCCCAGCAAGCCATAAATGACTTGGGATCGCTACAGGAAAGCTTTAACAGTACAATGAATGCGTAAACACGAAGATGACCGAAAGGGTCATCACAACATCCACTACTAAAAAGACTTCCATCCTCAAAAGTCAAGAAGAAGGGAGTACCTGAAGGCTCGAACAACTGCGGATACTGATCATGCAACTCACTCTTGGTCTCCCAAGTAGCCTCCTAGATTCGACAATGCCTCTACTGAACTTTAGCAACCGGAATCTCCCTAGATCTCAATCTCTTGATATCTCTGGAAAGAATAGTTATCCGCTCTTCAACAAATGACAAACTCTCATCTAACTGAACTGAATCCCAATGCAACACATGAGACTCATCTGGAACATACCGGCGTAACATCGAGACATGAAAAACTGGGTGGACAGCTGAAAACATCGGAGGGAAAGCTAACATGTAGGCAACACTACCAACCCTATATAGAATCTCAAATGGACCAATAAACCTGGGGCTAAGCTTGCCCCGCCGACCAAATCACATCACGCCCTTCACGGGTGATACTCGAAGAAAACCAAGTCACCAACACTGAACTCCAAAGCATGAAGTCTACGATCAGCGTAGCTCTTCTTCCTACTCTGGGCTACTCTAATTCTGTCCTAAATTAAATGGACTCAGTCCAAGGAATCTCTAAGTAAATCTGTACTCTACGATCTGGACTCTAACCTATCAAACCAACCAATCAGCGATCTGCAATGTCTACCATACAGATCCTCGAAAGGTGCCATGCCAATGATCGAATGAAAACTATTATTATATGCAAACTCAGCAAGTGGCACAAACTGATCCCATGAACCTCCAAAGTCAAGAACACAAGCTCGAAGCATGTCCTCCAGGACCTGAATAGTCCTCTCGGACTGGTCATCTGTCTGAGGGTGGAAAGCAGTACTAAGCTGAACCTCTGTACCCAAATCCCTCTGTATAGCACTCCAGAACTAAGATGTGAACTGCGTTTCGTGGTCTAAAATGATAGAAGTTGGGACCCTGTGCAACCGAACAACCTCACAAATATAAATCTGAGCTAACCTCTCAGCACCGTAGTAAGTCTGAACTGGCAAGAAGTGGGACAACTTAGTCAACCAATCCACAATCACCAAAATGGAATCAAAACCCCGAGAAGTATGAGGTAAACTGACAACAAAGTCCATAGTAATACCTTCCCATTTGCACTCAGGAATGGGAAGTCACTGCACCAAGCCACCCAGTCTCATGTGCTCGAACTTCACCTGCTGACAGTTCAAGCACCGAGATACAAACTCTTCTACGTCCTGCTTTATACCACACCACTAGTAAAGCTGTCTCAATCTCTATACATCTTTGCTGCTCCAGGATGAATGGAGTATCTAGAATAATGTGCCTCACGGAGTATCAATTGTATCAAATCACCAACACTCAGAACACAAAGTCGATTATCAAACCACAGAATACCATCAGAACCCAAAGTAGCCCAACTGGCCTCACCCCGAACTACCTGATCATGAAGGTCACACAAACCCTGATCCTCAAACTGTCGGCTCTGAATCTGATCAACTAGAGTAGAACAGACCTCAACACTGGCAAGAACTCTGCTAGGATCCAACAAGTCAAGCCTAACCAATCGGTTAGCCAAGGAATGGATGTCCAAGGCCAACGGTCGCTCAGAAACTGAAAGTAAAGCTAGGTTGCCCATACTCACCGCCTTCTGACTCAAGGCATCTGCTACCATATTTGCCTTGCCCGGATGGTATAGAATAGTGAAATCATAGTCCTTCAGTAGCTCAATCCATCTCTTCTGCCTCGAGTTCAGCTCTCGCTGACTCGTAATATACTGAAGACTATAGTGATCGGTGAATATCTCACAATGGACTCCATATAAGTTGTGCCTTCAGATCTTGAGCACGAAGACTACCGCCGCCAACTCTAAGTCATGAGTGGGGTAGTTGCGCTCGTTAAACTTCAGTTGTCTCATGCATATGCTATCACTTGACCCTACTGTATCAACACACAACTAAGGACGACCCCTAAAGCACCACAATACACTGAGAAACTCTGACCCTCAACCGGCAAAGTTAGAACTGGAGCTAAAGTCAATAAGTCCTTAAGCCTCTGAAAGCTATCCTCGCACTGATCCTCGCACTAGAATGGAACATCCTTCCTAGTCAGCATAGTCAAGGGTGCTGCTATGGAAGAAGATCCCTCAACAAACCGCCTGTAGTACCCGGCTAAACTAATAAAGCTACAAACCTTAGTAGGAAAAGTAGGTCTAGGCCAATCACGAACCACAGAAATCTTACCCGGATCAACCCTAATCCCATCCTTATACACCACGTGTCCTAAGAATGCAACTGACTCAAGCCAAAACTCACACTTTGAGAACTTGGCATAAAGTCAATGATATCTCAAAGTCTGAAGTACAGTCCTCAAATTCTGCTCATACTCGTCCCTATACCTTGCGTATATCAGAATATCATCAATGAAGACTATCACAAACATATCTTAGTACGGGCTAAGCACCCTATGCATCAAATCCATAAAGGTTGTGGGGGCATTAGTCAACCCAAAAGACATCACTAGGAACTCATAATGGCTATAACGTGTCCTGAATGTTGTCTTAGGGATGTCCTCTGCCCTAATCCTCAACTGATGGTAGCTGGACCTCAAATCAATCTTCAAAAACACGGCTGAACCCTGGAGCTGATCAAACAAGTCATCAATCCTCGGCATTGGATACCTATTCTTCACTGTCACCTTATTTAACTATCGATAGTCAATACACATCCGCATTGACCCATCCTTCTTCTTCACGAAGAGGACAGGAGCACCCTAAGGGGACATACTCGGTCTAATGAACCCCTTAGCTAATAACTCCTGGAGCTGCTCCTTAAGCTCTCTCAACTTAGCAGGACCAATACGGTTGGGAGGAATAGAAATGGGTCTGGTGCCCAGCTCTAACTCAATGGAAAAATCAACATCTCTCTCAGGTGGAAGGCCTGGCAAGTCGGTAGGAAACACATTTAGGAAGTCTCTAACCACAGTAACAGACTCAGAAGACAAAGGGTCAACACTAGCATCTCGGACATATGCTAGATAAGCTAAACACCCACGGAAAATCAACTTCCTAGCTCATAGACAAGAGAGGATCCCAGACAGTGCATGGCTAACAGAACCCTGCCATATAACCAGGGATACACCGGGTAAGGCTATGGTAAAGGTCTTGGCATAACAATCCAAAATCGCATGGTGAGGGGATAACCAGTCCATGCCTAGTATCACATCAAAATCTAACATGTCAAGGATCATCAAATCAGCCCAAGTCTCCAAATCACCAACAGAAATCACACAAGATCTCACAATCCGATCCACTACTATAGAATCTTCTACTGGGGTCAAAACAAAAACAGGAACAGATAATGGCTCACTAGCCAACCCCAAACAAGGCAGAAAGCAGGCAGATGACGGAAAATCAACTTCCTAGCTCATATACAAGAGAGGATCCCAGAAAGTGCATGGCTAACAGAACCCTGCCATATAACCAGGGACACCGGGCAAGGCTATGGTAACGGTCTTGGCATAACAATCCAAAATCGCATGGTGAGGGGATAACTAGTCCATGCCTAGTATCACATAAAAATCTAACATGTCAAGGATCATCAAATCAGCCCAAGTCTCCAAATCACCAACAGAAATCACACAAGATCTCATAATCCGATCCACTACTATAGAATCTTCTACTTGGGTCAAAACAGAAATAGGAATAGATAATGGCTCACTAGCCAACCCCAAACAAGGCAGAAAGTAGGCAGATATATATGAATAAGTGGATCCAGGATCAAATAAAGCTGCAGCAGACTGATGGCACACAGAAATCATACCTGTAATCATAGAATCTGAGGCCTCTACCATGCAGAGCACCATCCCTAGCCTGACCACCACCCCCTCTAGCCGGAGGCTGAACTGCTTGTAAAGGCTCTACCGGCTGAACTGTACCCTGCTGGGGGAAATCTCTACCAAAATGACCAATCACACCACAAGTAAAAAAATCCCCTGACAACCTACTCGGTCAAGATGAACCAGCAGAACCCGCATGGCCAACACGGCCTGATGCCCCAGAAGCTGTACCCCTCGAAGACTGACCGTTGTAGCCCTGATGGCTACTCTGACCCTGCTCGAACTAGGTACTACTGGAAGTCCGAAGTGAAGCCTGAATTGGTCGGCTGGACTGACCCTGGTGCTGTTGTGGCTGATAAACCCGGCCTCACTGGCCTGAACCTCTACCACCATATTGGGAACCATTGTAGCCACCCTGATGTCGAGGCCTCTTATCTCTGGCCCCAAAATCATGTCACTATAAGCCCTTCACGGTACGAGCATAGTCTGTGATAGCCTGAAATGACCAACCACCGTCAACCAAAATCTCAGCTGGCAGTCTAATCTCTGGCCTCAAACCCCATACAAATCTGCGAATTCTATCTGCCTCAGTAGGGATGATTATAGCTACAAATGGTGCTAGCTGATGAAAATGGGTCTCATACTCTGAGACAGTCATAGAATCCTGCATAAGCCGAGTAAACTGCTCCCTGTGATGCTCACGATCACTCTGAGGCAGGAACTTTGCCATAAAGACCTCATAGAACTTAGACCAGGTCAAAGGAGGCAATATAGAAGATCTGCAAGCAACATATGCCCTCCACCATAGCTTCGCTGGACCCTCCAGCTGATAGGTGGTATAACCAACTCCGTGAGTCTCCAACAAACCCAGATGGTGCAACATCTCCTCACATGTAGTAATAAAATCATGCGGGTCCTGACTCGACGTACCAGCAAATCTTGGCGGTGCCAATCTCAAGAACCTACCCAATTCCTTCTACTCCCCATCTGTCATAGCTGGCGAGGAGGAAGAGGTTGTGCAACTGAAGGGACCAGAATAACCTCGGCACGGGGAGCCGCAGTAGCAGGTTGTTCTCCAAAACTCTGAACACCCAGGGCTTCTCCTTGAGCGGGTGTCTGTGCTACCTCTGAAGGTCTCTCTCCAATCATACCTAATAGCTGAACAAGTAAACCCCTAATATATGAAGACTAAGTTGGGGCTGAAGCTGGCATAGAAACTGGTGCTGGAACTGGTGGCACCTGCGCTGCCCCTGGGTCCACATGTTACTGCTCTGGAGCAAACTCTGGCTCGTAGTCATACTTGGGCTCTACCTCAACTCTAGCATCTCTAGTTAGTGCCGCTGCTCTGGGGCATCCACGACTCCTACCTCTACCCTTGCGACCACCCCGACCCCTAGCTTGAGTCGGAGGTTCAGGGGCAAGAGGCTCTCCTCCGCCAAAAGCTGAAGATCTCGTACGAACCATCTGCGGAAGAGTGAACCAGAGTAAGTGAGATTTCCAAAAACTTTCAAGGATACTATGCATGAGATAAAAATAAGAGAAGTCCAATTTTTCCTAAGATGTCACTATAGCATCCCGAAGATTGAGTACGAATGTGTCTGCCTCGATCCGCAGGACTCTACTAAATATTTGCTCCTATACTAATTACACCGGTAAACCTAGATCTCTGATACCAAGCTATCATGACCCAATTTTTCGGTCATGATGGCACCTACAACCCCCCAGTAGGTGAACCAATCCCCGTAGCCCAGAACGGTCAATAATGGGCTACTATTTAATAATCTAAATGGAAGAGCAATTTAATAAGTGGAAGCAAGGAAACAAGATGAATAAAATAGATAACAGGAATAATATATACAAAGTGGAAGCTCAGCCAAACCCAAAACCTAGTATCATAGCGTATAAGAGCCAGATCTACATAAGGAGCACAAGGGTCCAAAACAATATATAATTATGGAATTTTAATCCAAGACGGATAACTCTTCAAGCCCATGAACATGCAAGAGATAAGAGGCAGCCACTACAATGAATTCCAAGCTTTGGGTATGAGCAACAATGGTGGATTTTTAGAGAAAGCAAAAAAGAAGTAAGTTGGGGAAGAAAGCTTACCAAGAATTGAAGAATCACGAATAATTGATGAACAATTGATTTCCCCAAAGCCAAGACTAATATGGAGCAATTTGGAGAGTGTATAAGAGTTTTTGAGTGAGAAAGGTTGAGAGAAATGGATGAAAAATTGAACTAACAAGAAATATATAGTTGATGGTCGATGGTCAGCGCTATCGCGCTAAACCAGCGCCATCACTCTCGAAGGGCGCTATTGTGCTGGCCGGCTGCAAGCACTGAGACGCGATCGCGCTGGCCTTGGCGCGATTGCACTGAAAGCCTGGCCTGCACTAAAATCTGCAACTTTTGAAAAACTCCACGGGGCATTCCGGGCATAATAGGAAACAGATATTCAAAAACCAATAATGCTGACAGAGTGGAAACAACATTCCGGACTCAATTGAATCAACAAAACTTCCATATGAGGTCATTTCAGAGAAATGTTGACCCAAGTCAACACTAACTAATAAGAACCCAATGGCTCAAAATGAGCCCGGCTCACCCGGGACAGAAACCAACCACCTTCGTAACCCAAACTCACCATTGTAGAGTTGATGAAATCATCGGATTTCAAATCTGACACTCTGATCATCAAAAGCCACCCAAAGTTACACTTTCAACTCCAAATGGCCTGAAAATAGAGAAAACAATACAAAACCCACACCGGAAGTTCTCAGGCCTCAACTGAAGGTCCAACTAGACCAAACACAATGCTAAGGAGCTAACGGAACTATCAGAATTCAACTCTGAGCACAATAGCTAAGAATGTTGACTAAAGTCAATGATATTCTAAGTTAAAGCTCTAAAACAGGCAAACGGTCAAAACAAACAAACGAACGGCCAGGGAACCGAACTACCGGTCCCATCAAGCCATAAATGACTTGGGGTCGCTACAGGAAATCTCTAACAGTACAATGAATGCGTAAATGCGAAGATGACCGGAAGGGTCATCACAATTTAAGTTGGTTGTTGCCATGGGTCGATTTCAATATTTTAAGCTTACAACAGTGTTAAATAAGTATGTTAATCCTTATCTTTTCTTCTTCTTTACATGAACACCCATTCGAGTCTCTTGGACTCTTACCTTGCATATTCCCCTCTAGAGTCAGGCTGGTATACGATGGTATATAGATGTTATACCATAGTATATCAGTCAAGGAAGCAGATATACAGTTTCAAAAAGGAGAAAAGTGGAAAGGGAAGTTGATATTCAAAAGAGCAAAGAAGACTGGTATACAGTGATATACCATGCGATATACAAAAATGGAAAATGGGCACAAAGTCCATTAAATTTCTAGTCCAAGTCTGGACAGATTTGATAATGGGCCTGAAAGCCCAATTTCTCTACTCTCCCTCTTATTTTATTTGTATTTAATTTCGTTTGAATTGTTTGTATTAATTCTAACTTGATTTAACTTAGTCTAAATATATTCCTTAAAGTATTGTCATCCTTGTGTTCTTCTTTTACTTGTTCGAATTTTCTTGTTTAGTTTGTACTCAAAAAAAGGGCAGCCCGGTGCACTAAAGCTCCCGCTATGCGCGGGGTCCGGGAAAGGGCCGGACCACAAGGGTCTATTGTACGCAGCCTCACCTTACATTTCTGCAAAGGGCTGTTTCCACGGCTTGAACCCGTGACCTCCTGGTCACATTGTACTCAAACGAATTAAAAATGAATCTTTTGTCGATTGCCTTCAACAAATAAAATGGGCCTTTCTCGAACACAAAAGGAATTTCCTTAAAAATTCAATTTTCGATATTAGTTGAAATAATTTTCTAGTTTGTTCGAGATAATGCCTTCAATTTTATTTTTTTGTAAAATAAAATCACCCTCTTTCAAACTTTTTTCTTAAAAATCACTTGTCCTCATATTATTTTGTATCATTTAGTGTTTATTCAAATCTTTCTAAAAATTCATTTTTTTTTAAATAAAGTTTCTTTTAATTGGTTGAAATAAGTTCTTTTAGAAATTCTTGGCTCCAAAAAGAGATTTTTTCAAGTTGAATAACCTTTACTTATAGTTGCTCTTAAATAAAATTTCTCAAATTTGATTCTTTTCAAATAATGAATTTTCTTTAGTTGAAATAAACTATTTTTGCCTTGAATTGAATAATAACATTTTGCTTCAACCATTTTCATCTATAAATCTCAAATATTTTTCAATTCTTTCAAAATTAGTCATTTTTAAGTTAGTCAAAATAGTTTGGGTCAACTATTTTTAAACGGACGTTCTTAAGTGCCTTAAAATCCTTCTTAAGACGTTACTTGAACCCTTACCCATTTTCTCTAATTTTAAAAATTTATTTCTATTTTTAAGTCTTTGAAATATCTTTAAATTTTCTTAATTTATTTATAAAAATTAAGTGACGACTCTGTTTTGTTTTAGAATTATTTTGAAATTTTCTTTAAGTTTTGAAATAATTTCTTAAGTGTTTAAAATCATCTTCTTTTCTTTTAAACCCTCAAAAAAATCCGAAAAGGGATAAATTAGAAATGGCGATTGGGATTTGTTTAGGTTCTAACCAAAAACTTGAACTATTTTGACTAACTTTATCTGACTAACTATTCAAAATATTGTCATAGCTAGTAAATTCCAATTATTATTTGCTTATGTGTTTATTTATCGCAAATATATTGTCATTGCATTTCATAGCATATTCCACCACATGACATACAATTTTCTATTTTAGGAGGCTCACGATCCCGTGGCCTCTCGCTATAAATAAAACTTTCTCGAGAATATGATAGTTTACGGGTACGTCATGCATCAAATGGCTATCATATTTTCAACCCAAGTTTTCCGCTTGGGACTCGATCTATTTCGAAGAAAGCCCACTCTAGACGCCTAGCGTAGAGCTAAACCAAAACCCTATTTTTAGGCATTGGCCTAGGACGACCCAATACCTATCGGGTATTGAGCACATTAGAAAGACCACCTTGCGTCTATTGACCACGAGTCAATAACAGACGATCATCCATACTTGTTTAAATTTGAAGGAGTATATGCCATTTGAATTAATCAATTATCATCCGGGAGGGGGGGAATCTTACTTGATTTATTTGTTTTGTAGGATGACTTTACCGTGTCTCGCTAGAAGATTCCGAATGGTAACAAAACCGGAAGATTTTATGAAGGTTTGGTGGGAACACATGGGCGAGGCCGATAAGAGAATAGTCCGAGAGCATATTGGATATCTACCCTCTCTTATAGATATGGAGGCATGGCCCAAAATAATTCAAGTTTTGACCACATTTTGGGACAAGAAAAATATGGTTTTTCGATTTGGGAGTGTGGAGTTGACCCCAACCATCGAGAAAGTAGTTGAAAGTTATGAAAGTGTGGGTATGTGTGATGAAGGAGAAGATCGACGGATAAGGACATCCTCTTTCCAAAAGAATGGGACCGATAACAAATTAAGGAAGAATTTTTTATCAAAGATGATAGTTGGCTTGGGAGGATTGATGGGCCAAACATACCTCTTCGGAAGTTATTCTATAGGATCGAACGCTTCAATGCCTTCCAAAAGTTTGGCCATGAGTTTGAATCCAAAAAAGAGTGGAAAAGTCGAAGAACCATTGCATTCGCCGTATTCCTTCTCGGATCCATGGTATTTTCTCAAGGGCCAAAAGGTACTATTCATTCGAGTGTAATCATGGTCACACATTCTATATTATATGGAATCAAATATGGGACATCCATCAAATTTCATACCCTAGATCCCATGATACTTGCGGATATTTATCGAGCTTTGGGTAAATGCCAAGAAGGTGGGTGATTCTTTCAAGAGTGCAATTTAATTCTACAATGGTGGAGGATCAAGCATATACTCAAATGTTCTTACACCGAGGAGTTGGACCATTCTATGAGGTTGGAAAATTTTTTATCCCATAGCATGTGGCTCACTATAAATAAATACAAGCAAACACCCAACCAAGGGTTTTGGTTCACTCAGTTTTGTGGCTTGAAGGATGACAACATTCAATGGGTGATCAGAGATCTCCATCCAGGAAAATACATCACTCGAGGTGAGACACTGCCTTTCTTAGTGCTTATAGGCCTCAGGGGGACCCATCCTTATGTCCCCTCTAGAGTTCCCTCATATCTCCACACCCATCCAGGGAATATCCCTCCTATCTCCACACCTAAACCTTTCAACAAACCTCTCACCAATAACCCTCTCCATATCGGATCCTCGTACCAAATCCATACTCCTCCTGTCTAGCACGCTAACCAGAGCAATAACCCAAGTGCCTACCTTCCACAAAACCTCTCTGTAAACTACCAAAATACACCACCAAATACCTACAACTCCCAAAATAACCATCCCAATATCACTAACCCACACAATTATACCCCCACATACCTAAATTCCATTCCACATGTATAGCCTCCTCCTGTATAGAACGTGCCACCTACCACTTCCCACGCTATGGTAGAACCATGCACCGCCCTCCCAAAAAGCCCTGAGCTTAACCACTATGAGGAGAAAGAGAAAGAACTAAGGGCCACAAATAAGAGGCATGATTATGACATGGCGCAGATGAAAGAGGAGATAGCCAGGATCAAGGAGTTTTGAGGTTTGTCTTAAGAAAAAGGCTATGACTAAGATAATCTTTGTATCCATCCAGAGATGGACCTGCCTGACGGATTCAAGATTCCTAAGTTTTAGACCTTCGACGGTGTTGGGAATCTCGAGGTTCATTTGAGAAGCTAATGTGACAAAATGGTCAACGCAAGGAATTACGATGCTTTATTGATGATAATGTTCAGTCGGAGTCTAAGAGAGAAGCCCTGGAGTGGTTCACCATACAAGAACTAAAGAAATGGT
This sequence comes from Jaltomata sinuosa, assembly GCA_003996215.1. Classification (NCBI taxonomy): domain Eukaryota; kingdom Viridiplantae; phylum Streptophyta; class Magnoliopsida; order Solanales; family Solanaceae; genus Jaltomata; species Jaltomata sinuosa. The sequence goes on from QJPP01007250.1 coordinate 115,003, forward strand.
CTAGATGGAGTGATCTGGCCCGAGACTTTTCTCAAAGGTTTGCATATAATGTGGAAGTTTTCCTGGATCGGTACTCTCTAGGTCGTATCAGGCAAAAATCAAATAAGGACATCTGAGATTATGCCTATTAGTGGACAAAGGAGGCGGCGAGAGTTCAGCCTCCTATGACCGAAGAGGAGATAAGCACAGTGTTTATGCACTCTCAAGAGTTGGAGTTCTACGACAAAATGATATCAATAGTTAAAGAAAAATTCGCCGACCTAGTTAAGATTGGTGAAATTATCGAAGAGGATCTTCGTAGCAGCAAGATTACCAAGGCCTCGGCATCCTCAGGATCGATAAGATCTCCAAAGAAGAAGAGGGAAGAGTTATCTTCAGTATCTTCCAGTCCTAGCACAAAACCGAAGAAACCCTTCAGAGCCAACCATAAAATATCACTTGTTCCAATAACCCCTCCCTCAGCTCCACAAAATCCTTAACCAATTTTCTATACTCAGCCTATTTACCAAGCTCCACAACCAAACTTGCATCCCATATACCAATCTCCACAAACAAATATGCAACCCACTTACCAAGATCCTCCTCAAAACTTCCAAGTGTATCAAAAGGCTCCCTTGAATAAAAACATTCGCCAGGTTCTACCTCCCGCTAATACCAATCTCTCTCACCCTAATCTAGAAAAGAAAGTTCCTCAAACTTTTACTCACCTGGATGAAACCAAAACATAGTTGTATGAGAGATTGAAGGCCTCCAGATTTATCCAGCCCATTCCACCCAAACCTGCAAATACAGACTCTCGCTTCTATAAAGCCGATCGATATTGTGCTTACCGTTCTGGGGGAGCTGGACATAATACTGAGGATTGAATTAATATGAGGCATAGGATTCAGGATTTGATCGATCAAAAGGTGGTCACACTTCAGACAGTGCCACCAAATGTTAACAATAACCCACTCCCAAATCACGGGGGAGCCGCCGTGAATATGATCGAAATAGGCAAAGACTGGGTCGTGAGCAAGTCCATAGTGACAGTCAGTCTTGGAAAGCTAGGAGAGTTAGAGAAGTCTGTGACTGCCTTGAGTATTGCGGAGAAGCTGTAATTCATTGTGTTATCATCACCTCAGCAAGCTTTTGCTTTGGTACCAGCAGAAAAAGAGTTCACGGTTGAGGCCACCGCAGCCCATGGTATGACAAGGTCGAGAAGATGTTATATTCCTGACAACCTAGCAAATGATTCTTACAAGAAAGACCACCAAAAGAGGCCAATCACCGAGGGTGAAGAAGAAGAATTCTAGAGAAGGGTGCAATCAAAAGAGTATTCAATTGTGAAGCATCTAGAGAAGACCCCCAATCAAATTTCTATTTGGGAATTACTCATGGGTTCCCAATACCACAGAAAGGCATTGCTCAAAGTCTTAAATGAAGCTTATGTGCCGATAGGTACGAGTGGGAAAATCTGACTATCATGGTAAGCCAGGTCTTGGGATGCCACCATATTTGCTTTGGTGATGACGAATTGCCTTTTGAAGGCATGATGCACAACAAAGCCTTACATATCACTATCAAGAGTGAAGAGAAGATTGTGAACAGAGTGTTGATTGATGATGGATCAGGCCTGAACATCTGTCTATTGTCCTCACTTACCCAGTTGGAATATAATCTGGGAAATATTTACCAGAGCAGGGTCAACGTGAGAGCCTTTGACGGCGGTTAAAGAGATACTATTGGGGAAGTCAGCCTATACATCCAAATGGGACCTGCCAAATTTCGTATGGAGTTCCAAGTCATGAAAGCCTCCTTATTTCAAAAATATTTCCCATTCCTCATTATTTGTGTTTACTTGTTATTGTCTAACCTATTTTGTTTTGGTTTCAGTAATAATAAGTTAAAACCTGCCACTGTCATATCATGTCAAGAGCTTAACGAACAAACCAAGCTAGACGATAATGATTTTGAAGAGTATGATGAAGAAACCATAATTACTGAATAGTTGACAGAGAAACTAAAAGACTTTGAGAACCGAGAAAGGCCCAACCTAGAGGAAACTGATATGATCAATCTAGGAGACGGCCAAGAGGTCAAAGAGACCAGAATCAGTGTCCATCTGACAGAAGCACAGAAAAGGAAACTCATCAAATTTCTCTGAGAGTACACCAACATATTTGCGTGGGACTATAGTGACATTCCAGGGTTAAGCACAGACATAGTCTCTCAAAGGTTTCCTTTCAATCCAGGGTTTGATCCGTTCAAGCAGAAGACTCAAAAGTTCAAGCCAGATATAAGCCTGAGAATCAAAGAAGAAGTTACCAAACAGATACAGTCTGGAGTGGTAGAGGTCACAAGGTATATGAATTGGTTTGCCAACATTGTCCCAGTTCCTAAGAAAGATAGGAAGATCAGAATCTATGTCAACTATCGAGACCTGAACAAGGCCAGTCCCAAGGATAACATTTTGTTGCCCAATATCCACGTCCTTATTGACAACTGTGCGAAGCATGAGATTCAATCATTCATGGATTGTTTTTTTGGGTACCATCAGATCATAATGGATAAAGAAGACACTGAGAAAACAACATTCATTACACCTTGGGGTGTTTATCATTACCGGGTGATGTCATTCGGCCTTAAGAATGTAGGTGACACTTACGTGCGAGCCATGAAGACTATTTTCCATGACATGAAGCATAAGGAGATCAAAGTGTACGTGGATGATGCAATTATTAAATCCTGCGAGAGTTCGGATCACTTGAATCATTTGAGGAAATTATTTGATCGACTACGAAAGTACAATTTGAAGCTGAACCCCACCAAGTGTGCTTTCGGGGTGCCAGCTGGCAAGTTGTTAGGATTCATAGTCAGTAGAAGGGGAATCGAGCTCGACCATTCAAATATCAAAGCAATTCAGGAGTTGCCTCCCCCGAAGACCAAGAAAGAAGTCATGAGTTTCTTGGGAAGGATGAATTATGTTAGCCGGCTCATAGCCCAATCAACGGTCATCTGTGAACCCATCTTCAAGTTGCTGAAGAAAGATGCATCGACCAGCTGGACTAAGGAGTGCCAACAAGATTTTGACCGTATCAAAAATTACTTGTCCAGTTCATCGGTACTAGTCCCTCCAAGAGAAGGAAGTCCGTTGTTGCTATATCTGTCAGTTTTGAAAAACGCATTTAGATGCGTCCTAGGGCAACATGATGAAAGTGGAAAGAAAGAAGGAGCAATTTATTACTTGAGTAAGAAGTTCACTCCATATGCGGCTCGTTATACTCTATTAAAAAGGACTTGTTGTGCTTTGACTTGGGTATCCCAGAAGTTGAGACATTATTTGTCATCCTACATGACGTATCTCATTTCCAGAATGGATCCTTTGAAATACATATTCCAAAAGTCCATGCCCATGGGGAAATTGCCCAAGTGGCAAATGCTGCTAAGCGAGTTTGACATCGTGTATGTGACTCAAAAGGCAATCAAAGGACAAGTCTTAACGGATCATTTAGCGTAAAATCCGGTTGATGAAGATTATGAACCACTCCAAACTTATTTCCCAGATGAAGAGATTATGTTCGTAGGCGAGGATATTGCAGAAGCATACCCTAGCTGGAGATTGTTCTTTTATGGAGTAGTCAATTTTAAAGGTTCAGGCATTGGAGCAGTCTTGGTATCAGAAACTGGTTAGCATTACCCAGTGACAGCCAAACTCCATTTTCCATACACTAACAATATGGCCAAGTATGAAGCTTGAATTCTCGGCATTCAATTAGCTATTGATATGGACGTTCGAGAACTATTAGTTATTGGTGACTCTGATTTGCTGATTCACCAAGTCCAAGGCAAATGGGCTGTGAAAAACCCCAAGATTGTGTCTTATGTAAAACTAGTCAAAAGTTTATGCAAGAGGTTCAGAAGGATCGAGTTCAAGCATACTCCAAGGATTCAGAATGAACTTGCTGATACTTTGGCGACCATATCCTTCATGATTCAACATCCCGACCAGAATTACATCGATCCATTGATGATAGGTCTGAAAGAGCAACCTGTGCACTGTGTGCAAGTTGAAGTAGAACTAGATGGAAAACCATGGTATTATGATATCAAGAGGTACCTAGAAGTTGGAATCTATCCAGAGGATGTGACCGTCAATCAAAAGAAGACAATCCGCCGGATGGCCAACAACTTTTTCCTAAATGGAGATATCCTTTATAGAAGGACTCCAGATCTTGGGTTCTTAAGATGTGTTGACTCGATCGAAGCCACAATGTTACTAGAAGAAATACATGACAGAGTGTGTGGGCCTCATATGAATGGATTCACTTTAGCCAAGAAGATCTTGCGAGCCAAATATTTTTGGATGACCATGGAAAATGATTGTAGCAAGTTCGTACAGAAATGTCACAAATGCCAGATTCATGGAGATTTGATTTGAGTCTCTCCTAGCGAGCTTCATGCTATGAGTTCACCTTGGCCTTTTGTAGCATGGGGCATAGATGTCATTGGTCTGATCGAGCCTCCTGCCTCCAATAGACACAGATTCATTTTAGTAGCTAATGACTATTTCACCAAATTGGTGGAAGCTGCTACTTACAAATCCATGACCAAGAAGGTCGTAGCTGACTTTGTCAAAAACAATTTGATTTGCCAATTTGGAATCCCTGAGTCAATCATCACGAACGATGGAGCAAATCTAAATAGTCATCTGATGAGAGAGATATGTGAACAATTCAAGATCACTCACCAGAATTCAACCGCATATCATCCATAAATGAATGGAGTTGTGGAAGCCGCCAACAAGAATATCAAGAAGATTTTAAGAAGGATGGTCGATGGCTATCGATCTTGGCATAGATGTTGCCTTACGCTCTATAGGGATACCAGACGACCATCAGGACTTTGACTGGGGCAACTCTTTATGTGTTGGTGTATGGTTCGAAAGCAGTGATACCGGCAGAAGATGAAATACCATCCCTTAGGATCATTCAAGAAGCTGGACTAAGTAATAAAGAATGGGTTCGTGCCTATCACGAGAAAATCATGTTGATTGATTAGAAAAGGATGAGTGATGTATGCCACGATCAATTATACCAGCAATGGATTATTTGTGCATTTAACAAGATAGTAAGACCTTGCATGTTTACCATAGGATAGTTGGTCCTTAAGCGCATGTAACGAACGGGTACGTCGTTATGGGTAGTCCAATTGTGCCAAGTTTTAGAGTTAGAAAACTCTGGGTTTGGGACTTTGAAATTCTGGGCTAGGCTAGTCTCGACCGATTTACGAGCGAGGAATGGTCTAGGGCCATCCAGGTAAGGATGGGGTTGGATGTCTTGTATTGAGCTAGTTTTCCCCATAGCTAACACATAAAGGAGTTCGGGGGACTTTTTAGAATCAAATTTGGGTAAGCAAAACTCCCGGAATCGAGGTTGACGTGAAGGGGTTATTTTGGGACATCGGGAAAATAAGTGTGTTGTAAAATGGACTAGTTTTGGAGATTTTATGACTTTTTGTCCCGTGTCAACCGCTATGGCGGTTGACACTCCGCCATAGCGACTTCTGCTGTAGCGGAGAAATTACTGCTGTAGCGATAGTCAACGTCGGTCAGCCTCCATCATAGTGAGCTTCTCCACTACGGTGGTACCGCTATAGTGGAGCAGACCGCTATAGCAGGCTCAATGGGTTTTAATGCTGAAACATTCTCCAAAACATTCAGTTTTCACAAATTTATTTTGGAAGAAGGGCAAGGCGATTCCAGGCGATTTTCCTCCATTTTCCATCGTTTTTCTTCCCTAAGGTAAGGTTTCTACTCCTCAGTCTTCGCAATACTTTTCCTATGCAGTAGAATTTCTAGGAGGAAACTTGGGGGAAGGTTGTAATAACCTAGGAATGGTAGAATCTGGGGAAGGAAGGGGATTCAAAACATGAATGTTCTTGGATATTGTTGAAAGTAAGATATTACGATCATAAGTTGTTAAATTCTCTATTTTTATCCGTAAAAATGATAAAACTAGGGAAATTAACGGTGGAAAGCCCGGGAAAAGGGTGGAATGGTCATGGGTGGCCTGGGGTTTTGGGATTCTCTGTAATCCGGGTAATGTGCATGCCTTGTTTGTTAATTTCATGTACTTGTATGTTATATAAGACCAAGAACGAGAAAGGAATCTGAAACACGGGAAAGCTCAGGTTGAGTAGAGCTTGGATCATTTTGAGGTAGGTGATGGCTTACGATTCCTGTGAGTATTGTATGTTTTGTACTCCTATCTAAGTGTTTGTATGAATTGCATTGCTTAGATAAATTATGTAGAATGTTTAAGGGTCCTGTCTTATAGTCTGTGAGTTGAACGGGTTGTTACATGTTGGTTTACAAGTTGTGTGTTCATTATTTGAATGTGGATTGTTGACATTCAGTTGGCTAGGGTACCATGCATGGTATAGGTATACTAACAGTTGGCACGGGTACCACGCCTGGTACAGGTATAACAAATAGTTGGCTTGAGTACCATGCCTGGTACGAATTACTAACGGTTGGCTCGGGTACCACGCCTAGTACGGGTTTATTTTACTGTATCATTGCATGGTTATTGATTTCATTGCACTGAATATAATTGGTTTCGTGAGTGGACCGGGCTGCTTTGTTGAATTGTGATATTAGTTGGTGGTCCTTGAGTGACCGAGAATCATGTTATATTTGTTAAATTGGTCTTGGTTTAGGTCGGGTTATTTGTTAACACTTAGGTGTTGTTTAGAGGGGATCCCAGGGTGGGTCCAGGCTAGGCAGAAAGGATGGTTATTTGTTTATCACTGTTGCTTATGGTTATTAGGGTGGATTTCATGCGGGAACAAGTTAGGTAGAGATTTGTATTCTAAGGGAGCCTGTTTACTGTTGCATGTTTTCCATACTTGTACTTGATTGTTGTACTGAACTTTACACTATTTATTTGGAACTGGCTGATGATCCTACCAGTACACAGTAGTTGTGTACTGATACTGCACTTGCTTTTCTTTCTTGTGAGTACAGGCAATCTTCCAATGGCTGAGACGCGACCTCATCTGTAGTACCAGCGTTCCCAGACTTTAAGGGTGAGTTGTTCGATCAAGCTGCCTTGGACTTATCATTAGAGTTGTAGCCTATTTGTTTCGAGCTTAAACTATTTCCTTTATGTTTTGGGGTTGCATCCCCGTACTCTAGAGATTGGTAGATTATTTGGTACTGCGACTTTCAGATTCTAGGGGGTAATTTCTGCAGGTTAATGTTAATGAAGTAGTTTCCTTATTTATCGAATGCTAGTTTACTTTCTGCACTTGGTTTTGAGATGTTAGAACGGTTAAGTTTGGGGAAGTGATGGTTTGCTCACCCAGGGGTTGGGTAAGTGCCACTCATGGTGGTCTGGGTCTTTACAAAGATAGTATCAGAGCCCTGTGTTCGTTGATCTCGTCATACCAAACAGGTCTAGTAGAGTCTTGCGAAATGGTGCGGAGACGTCCGTACTTTTTTTCGAGAGGTTATGGGGCTTTAGGAAAAACTATCTCTTCCTTCTTTCCTTTATGCTGTAACTTCATTCCAATTGGTATCTAGTGATACAAATTGGTATCTAACCTCATTCGCTCTTCTGTCCACGGATGGTTACTACAAGGAAAAATGGAGCAAGGCCAGCGGTCCCGGCAATGAGCCCGGCAGTTCGTGGCAGAGGTAGGGGAAGGGGCAGGGGATAAGCTAGAGCCACACCCGCCAGGGGTGGAGCTCAAGCTGCTGCTGAAGTTCGTGAAGCAACCCCTCCCCCACCGTATGATCATGTTGAGAAAGATGTAGAAGTGGTTGTAGAGAATGAAAGGGCGCAGGCGGAGGCGGCACCGGTTGGGGGTGCAGGCCTTCCTACTATGACACCGAAAGCCTTTCAGCAGGCTTGGAATATTTTGAGTGGGTTGGTTGGTACTGGAGCCATACCCGCGGCATTTGTGAATCAGGCCTTGGATACTCAGCCAGCAGTTACTATGGTGCCTAGAATTGATGCAGCTTCAGGCACCAATGATTTCTTCAGGTCAATGCTAGGTCCTGTGAAGACAGGGAATGAGCATGAGTTGCTGACCAAGTTTCTCAAGCTAAAACCTCTGACATTTCAGGGTACAGACAAGGAGGATGCCTATGAGTTCATCCTGAATTGTTATGAGAGGTTGCACAAGTTGGGTATTGTACGTCAGCATAGGGTTGAATTTTTCACTTTTCAGCTGCAGGGTGATGCCAAGCAGTAGTGGAGGTCTCATGTTGAGTGTCGGTCTTCTGTTCTACCTTCACTGAATTGAGAGCAGTTCCACGCTTTGTTTCTAGAAAAGTATGTCCCCCGTCCTTTGATAGACCGGAAGAAAGATGAGTTCTTGAACTTGGAGCAGGGAGGCATGTCAGTCTCGGCTTATGAGGCTAAGTTCCCTACTTTGTCTCATTTTGCTACACAGATGTTGGGTTTTGAGGAGGAACGGGTATGGTTGTTTGTCAAGGGTCTGAATACTAAACTGAAGGTGTTGTCAGTTCATATGACTTCTTCATGAAAGGGCTTTAATGATGTGGTGGATTATGTGAAGAAGTTAGAGGGAGTTAGGCAAGCGGGGCAGGCTAAGGAGCCTCGAATGAGGGAAACTATGGTGGTTCATACTCCAAGGGCTAAAATCAGCAGGCTTACTTGGCCCGTCCTATTCAGTAAGCTTTGCTAGCTACTACAGGTGGTCATCAGGGAGCTCAGTCTTCAGCTCCTAGAGGCCAGGGAGTTTCATATACATCAGATAGCAGACCTACACTTGACCGTGGTTGCTTTTATTGTGGTGATCTCGGCCACTTTAAGAGGGAGTGTCCACATAGGCAGACAAGTAATCAGGGTCAGCAGCAATTTAGAGCAGTGGTCCTAGCAGGCAGAGGCGGTAATACTAGGGGCCATCCACAGGGTGGACAAGGTAATTTTCAGGGAGGCCGGGGAGATAGGGGAAACGGCGGTGCAGGCAATGGTGCAGCGCAGTCGACCTGGGAAGTTGCCTGGATTAATGATCGGGCTCATTTCTATGCTTTTTCAAAGAGGACCAAGGCAAAGCCTCAGATGCGGTGATCACAGGTACCATTCTTGTCTACGATAAAATAGCTTCGGTATTATTTGACCCAGCTTCTACATATTCTTATATGTCTGTGAGTTTTGCGTTGGGTCTGGACCTAATTTGTGATATCCTTGATTTCCCTATCCATGTTTCTACCCCGGTTGGAGTCTGTAATTGTGACTCATGTTTATCGTGACTTTTCTGTGGTATTTGTGGGGTTGCATACTTGGGTAGACTTGGTAATTCTGGGTATGGCTGATTTTGATATTATCTTAGGTATGACCTGGATATCTCTTTATCATGTTGTGTTGAACTGTAACACCAAGACTGTGGCTCTAGAGATTCCGGGTAAGGATAGCCTAGAGTGGGAAGGTGTGTACAGGCCTAGGCCAGTTAAGATAATATCGTTTGTTCGGGCTAGGAAGCTAGTAGGGAGGGGGTGTCTAGCCTTCTTGGCTCATCTCCGGGATGATAGCATGGAGGCCCCGTCTATTGAGTCAGTTCCGGTGGTTTCTAAATTTGTAGAGGTGTTTCTAGCGGACCTGCCTGGTATGCCTCTGGACAGGGATATAGATTTCTGTATTGATTTGGAGCCAGGCACTCGTCCCATTTCCATTCCTATGTATCGTATGGCTCTGGCAGAGTTAAGTGAACTTAAGACTCAGCTGCATGAACTCCTAGATAAGGGATTTATACGTCCCAGTTCTTTGCCTTGGGGTGCTCCAGTTTTATTTGTAAAGAAAAAGGATGGTAGTATGTGGATGTGCATAGACTATAGGCAGCTGAACAAGGTGACCATCCAAAATAAGTACCTTTACCCCATATAGATGATTTGTTTGACCAGCTTCAGGGTGCATCGGTATTTTCGAAAATTGACTTAAGGTCAGGGTACCATCAGTTAAAGATTAGGCCTGAGGACATTCCAAAAATGGCTTTTAGGACTCGGTATGGGCATTACGAGTTTCTAGTAATGTCATTTGGTTTGACCAATACGCCGGCAGCATTCATGAGTTTGATGAATGGGGTGTTTAAGTCATACTTGGACTCCTTCATTATCGTGTTCATCGATGATATTTTGATCTACTCTAAGATAGGGAGGAGCATGCTAATCATTTTCGTATCGTGCTGGATATATTGAGACGCCAAAAGCTTTATGCAAAATTCACTAAGTGTGAGTTTTGGTTGACTTCAGTTGCATTTTTGGGGTATGTAGTGTCAGAACAGGGGGTGATGGTAGATCCCCAGAAAATTGAGGCAGTCAAGAGTTGGACCCGGCCTAGCTCGGTGACAGAGGTGAGGAGTTTTGTTGGACTCACAGGGTACTATCGGAGATTTGTTAAGGATTTTGCTTCTATTGCTACTCACCTAACCAGGCTGACACAGAAGGATGTACCATTTATATGGTCTTACAAGTGTGAGGAGAGCTTCCAAAAGCTCAAGACACTTCTGACCATGGTTCCTATATTGTTCTTGTCGGTTGAAGGTAAAGACTTTATTGTGTACTGCGATACTTCACATTCTGGTTTGGGTGCTGTGTTGATGCAGGATAGGAATGTGATAGCCTATGCATCTAGGCCGTTGAAGGTGCATGAGAGGAACTACCCGACTCATGACTTAGAGTTAGCAGCAGTGGTCTATGCTCTCAAGATTTGGAGACACTATCTTTATGGTGTCAACTGTGGAATGTTCACAAATCATCACAGTCTGTAGCATATGTTCACTCAGAAGGATTTGAATTTGAGGTAGAGAAAGTGGATGGAGTTATTGAAGGACTATGATGTGATCATTCAGTACCATCCGGGTAAGGCTAATGTGGTGGCAGACACATTAAGCCGGAAAACAGTTAGCATGGGTAGTTTGGCTTGTTTGGGGGTATCCAAATGACCACTAGCAAGGGAAATTCAGGCTTTGGAGGCCAAGTTAATGCACTTCGGGGTTTCAGAACAAGGTGGTTTATTGGCCAATATTGAGGTCAAAGCCACTTTCATAGAAGAAATAAAGGCCAAACTATTTTAGGATCCAAAACTGAGTAAGCTTTGAGGTAAGGTAATATCCGAGGAATCCAGGGATGTCACGCTAGACTCTGGTGGAGTGTTAAATTTTAGAGAAAGGATTTGTGTTCCTCGGGTTGAGGATATAATTCAGAAAATCTTGGCAGAAGCTCATGGTTTGCGATACTCAATTCATCCGGGTGTGACTAAAATGTACAGGAACTTGAGGCAGCGTTACTGGTGCCCCTGGATGAAAGGGGACATAGTTGATTTTGTGTCCAAATGTCAAAACTGCCAGCAGGTAAAGTATGAAAATCAGAGACCTGCAGGACTACTTTAGAGAATGCCAATTCTAGAGTGGAAGTGGAAAAGGATAGCCATGGATTTCGTGGTGGGTCTTCCCAACACACTGGGGAAGTATAACTCAATTTGGGTCATTGTTGACAGGCTGACCAAGTCCGCTCATTTCATTCCGGTCAGGGTAGATTACAATTCGCAGCAATTGGCTAAGATCTACGTGAAGGAGATTGTGAGATTGCATGGGGTGCCACTGTCCATCATTTCAGACAGGGGTACGCAGTTTACTTCCAAGTTCTGGGGCAAGCTACATGAAGATTTGGGTACACAACTCACTTTTAGCACAGCCTTCCATCCTCATACTGATGGTCAGTCGGAGAGGATGATCCAGGTATTGGAGGACATGCTGAGAGCATGTGTGATAGACTTTGGGGGTCATTGGGACCAGTTTATACCATTCTATTAATTCTCATACAACAATAGATACCACCCTAGTATTGATATGGCACCATTCGAGGCATTGTATGGGAGGAGCTGCAGATCACCGGTTGGGTGGTTTGAGGAAGGCAATGTAAAGCCTTTAGGAGTGGAACTAGTAAAGAAAGCACAGGAAAAGATAAGGGGCATTCAGGCCAAGTTGCTGGCTGCCCAAAGTAGGCAGAAGGAATATGCAGATTGCAAGGTCCGGGACATGGAATTTTAGGTTGGTGAACAAGTATTGCTGAAAGTGTCACTAATAAAGGGAGTTATGTGGTTTGGTAAGAAGGGCAAGCTTAGCCCTCGGTTCATCGGTCCGTTTGAGGTTCTTGAGATTGTGGGGCCAGTGACTTACAAGTTAGCACCGCCACCCAGTTTGTCGGGCGTCCATCCGGTATTCCATGTATCCATGCTTAAGCGATACCATAGGGATTGGGACTACATCATCAAGTAGGATGAGGTACTTTTTGATAAGTATCTCTGTTATGAGGAGGAACCAGTCTTGATTCTTGCTCGGAATGTCCGAAGGTTGAGGACAAAGGTCATTGATATGGTAAAGGTTCATTGGAGGCATCGTTTGGTTAAGGAAGCCACTTGGGAAACTGAGAAGGACATGCGGGGCAAGTACCCTCATTTGTTTGAGAATTCAGGTACTACACTCTCTTCCCTTTATTTTTCATAAATTCGGGTTTGATCATTCGGGGATGAACGATGGGTAAATTGGTATCTGTTGTAATAACTGGGTCTATCATTATGGGTAGTCCAATCGTGCCAAGTTTTAGAGTTATAAAACTCCGAGTTTGGGAGTTTGAAATTATGGGCTAGGCTAGTCTCGGCTAGTTTAGGAGCGAGGAATGGTCTAGGGCTCTTCGGGTAAGGATGGGATCAGATGTCTTGTGTTGAGCTAGTTTTCCTCATAGCTAATACATAAAGGAGTCTGGGGGACTTTTTAGAATTGAATTTGGGTAAGTAGAACTCCCGGAATTGAGGTTGATGTGAAGGGGTTGTTTCGAGACGCTGGGAAAATAAGTGTGTTGCAAAATGGACTAGTTTTAGAGATTTTACGACTTTCGGTCCTGTGTCAACTGCTATAGCGGTTGACACTCTGCCACAACGACTTCCGCTGTAGCGGAGAAATTACCGCTACAACGGTAGTCAACGTCGGTCAGCCTCTGCCATAGTGGGCTTCTACACTACGGCGGTACCGCTATAGCGGAGAGGACCGCTATAGCAGGCTCGACGAGTTTTAATGCTGAAACATTCCCCAAAATATTCAGTTTTCACAAATTTGTTTTGGGAGAAGGGCAAGGCAATTACAGGCGATTTTCCTTCGTTTTCCATTGTTTTTCTTCCCTAAGATAAGGTTTCTACTCCCTAGTCTCTGTAATACTTTTCCTATGCGGTAGAATTGCTTGGAGGGAACTTGGGGGAAGGTTGGAATAACCTAGGAATGGTAGAATCTGGGAAAGGATGGGGATTCAAAATATGAATGTTCTTGGGTATTGTTAAAAGTAAGATATTATGATCATAGGATTTTAAGTTCTCTATTTTTATCCGTAAAAATGATAGAACTAGGGAAACTAATAGTGGAAAGCCCGGGAAAAGGGTGGAATAATCATGGGTGGCCTGGGGTTTTGGGATTCGCTGTAATCCGGGTAATGTGCAGGCCTTGTTTGTTAATTTCATGTACTTGTATGTTATTTTAGACCAAGAACAAGAAAGGAATCCGGAACACGGGAAAGCTCGGGTTGAGTAGAGCTTGGATCATTTTGAGGTCGGTGATGCCTTATGATTCCTGTGAATGTTATATGTTTTGTACTCCTATATAAGTGTTTGTATGAATTGCATTGCTTAGATGAAATTGTGTAGAATGTCTAAGAGTCCTGTCTTACAGTCTGTGAGTTGAACGGGTTGTTACTTGTTGGTTTACAAGTTATGTGTTCATTATTTGACTGTGGATTATTGACATTCGGTTGCCTTGGGTACCACGCCTGGTACAGGTATACTAACGGTTGGCACGGGTACCATGCCTGGTACAGTTATAACAAATGGTTGGCTCGGGTACCACTCCTAGTATGAATTACTAACTGTTAGCTCGGGTACCACGCCTAGTACGGGTTTATTTTACTGTATCATTGCATGGTTATTGATTTCATTGCATTGAATATAATTGGTTTTGTGAGTAGACTGGGCTGCTTTTTTGAATTGTGATATTAGTTGGTGGTCCTTGAGTGACCGAGAATCATGTTATATCTGTTAAATTGGTCTTGGTTTAGGCCAGGTTGTTTGTTAACACTTAGGTGTTGTTTATAGGGGATCCCAGGGTGGGTCCGAGCTAGGCAGGAAGGATGGTTATTTGTTTATGACTGTTGCTTATGGTTATTAAGGGTGGATTTCATGCGGGAACAAGTTAGTTAGAGACTTGTAGTCAAAGGGAGCCTATTTACTTGTTGCATGTTTTCCATACTTGTACTTGATTGTTGTACTGAACTTTACACTGTTTATTTGGAACTGGCTAATGATCCTACCAGTACACAGTGGTGGTGTACTGATACTGCACTTGCTTTACTTTCTTGTGAGTACAGGCAATCTTCCAGGGGCTGAGACGCGACCTCATCTGTAGTACCAGCGTTCCCAGACTTCAAGGGTGAGTTGTTCAATCAAGCTGCCTTGGACCTATCATTATAGTTGTAGCCCATTTGTTTCGGGCTTAAACTATTTCCTTTATGTTTTGGGGTTGCATCCCCGTACTCTAGACATTGGTAGATTGTTTGGTAATGCGACTTTCAGATTCTATGGGGTAATTTCCGCAGGTTAATGTTAATGAAGTATTTTCCTTATTTATCGAATGCTAGTTTACTTTATGCACTTGGTTTTGAGCTGTTAGAATGATTAAATTCAGGGAAATGATGGTTCGCTCACTCGGGGGTTGGGTGAGTTCCACTCACGGTGGTCTGGGTTGTGACAGCGCATTTTCCCTCACCAGGAAGAATACAAAGGGAAGTTTGCATCGAATTGGCAAGGATCGTATGTCGTCCAAAAGGTGTTATCAGGGGGAGCTTTGATTCTGTCTGAGATGGATGGTCAAGTGTGGCCCAAATCAATCAATTTCGATGTTGTGAAGAGATACTATATCTGAGGATAGTTTTTCTTTTATTTTCCTTTCGCTATAATCGCATTTTCTGATTGTAATTGTTTTGGACTTAGTAATAGCTTAAAATTCCCTATCCTCTTTGTATGAACTACTCTGACCTGAATTCTCAATAATGAGATATGTAGGCGGCCTGTGTCGGCTTCGATCACTCCTTTATTTATTTCCAACATTCTCCCACTTTAAGTGTGGGAACTACGTTTGACCTGATTCCTGCCTCTGCGGGATATGTAGGCGCCATAATTGCTTGATCATATTACCTAGGAAATGGAAACTGGGGCAGAATTTTCGAGAAAAGAATCTCGAAAATTCAGAAGGCGAATATCGTCTCCAAAAAGTCAGGATACGAAATGTGGTAAAGAGCAACTGAATTGAATCTCGAGAAAGGATCTCATAATCCCCACAGAGTTTCCTTCAATGGGATAAGATTCATCGTGAAACCTTTAACTGGGTAGAAATTTTGAGGAGGACCTCAAAATTTCCACCAGACTTCATTCAGGAGTTCAGAAACGAGCTCCGAAGAATTCCCCAGCACCGAGAGATCAGAGTCTACTTCAAAAATTCCCAGTTGTAATAAGTTCGAGATAGACTAATCCCCAGTTGTAACAGATTTTTCGAGAGATCATTCTCAAAGTTTCTAGCTAAGATGATTAAGGATCTCTAGTATAACACCCCGTACCTTTCAAAACCTATGTGACTAAGTAAATATCGACGAAGGTATTTGAGCTCGAGATTGTGAAGGGGTACTTTGGCCTAGAATTTGAAATGGTCAAATGTATATAAGTGTTAAGTTAAATTATAAGGAGGAGGGTTTTGAAAATGAGATAAAACAAGTGAGGTACTTGCTCGACTTATCTAAGCTCTTAGGTGACAAGTAGGTGCATCACCTACCTAAGCTAACGAACTAAGTTCCGAGGGCCGATTACGGGCAGCAACACCATGGATTATTAGACCTAATGGTAGCCCAAATGAAGCTTAAAGTTGGCCCATCAAAGCACAACAAAATCTGGCCCAAACAACTACAAAAGGTAGCCACCAATATTGACCACATTTTGACCCAAGAGAAGCCCAAAATCAGCCCCAAAACTTAACCCTTTTGAGGCCCAAGCAAAGGGTAATTTGGGCCCAAGTTTCTTGACCCATTTTGGCCCAAATATACTCAAAAAAAGTCGGCCAAAAAGGTCCCTTTATATAGGCCATTTGCTGATCAATGTTGATCACAAAAAGCTGGAAAATTCTCTCTTATCTCATTTCCTTTTTGGCAGCCCTTCTTTCCCTTTAGGGTTCTAAGAAGACCAAGATTAATTGAAGCTTAAGGTGAGTTAAACAACTTGTTATCTTGGTATTAATATACTACATATAGCTAGGATATCCTATGGTAAGAAATACATGAACTATGGCAGCCCCTTTCTTATGATTTAACACATGGAAATTGTGTAACAATTAAGAGATTTCTTCTTCTCTTGTTGGTGTATGTGTAGGGGGTACTTAAGCTTTAAAGCATCAATAAAAAGAGGATAAAAACACACCTTCAAGTTTGGTAAGTACTCTGCCCATAATAATATTTTTGGATTGAAGTTCGGATGGACAATTGTTGTTGAATTGTTGTTAAGAACTCACGGGACGACGATCGGAAGCCGTGGGTTCAATGTGTTGCTATTGTATTTCGGCATGGTGGGTTGTGTAGGGGATGTTTGATGTGTTTTGTATTATTGGAGGCAGTAGGTTGGTGTGTGTGTGATGTTTATTGGATAAGGGGAGGAAGGTGTGACGATACACCTTTAATTAATGCAAAATACGTAAATCTGCCCGGGAAATGTTTAGCTACTGTTTTGGGAGTGTTGCAGCAGGTTTAAGAGCTAATATTAGCTTCATTATACCCTTGTGTTGTAGATTAACTTAATAAAGGAAAGTCCAAGGTGTGGTAAGCGCAATCTTCGGAAGGAACGAGGTATGTTAAGGCTTCTTTATTCCTTATCGACATGAATCTAGAAATAGAACTCTAAATTTCCGAAAGAAGGAGTTTGAGTATTTGGTTGTAAGAGAGCTGATTTGGTAACTCAACAAGTCTTAAGGAACTAATTTATACATTATGGTGATTCAAGTCGCCTTCTTATAAAAATCTGATTCTTTTTGCACGAAATGTAAGTTATCCTTTTGGCAAGTTTCTTCTTTGTATTGTGATCTCTAATCAAGCTTTAGAAAGTATACAAGGAAAGTTAGAAAGTCAAATCCCCATTTATATGTGTTTGGTATGTTGATTCCAACACCTAGTAAGCCAAGGCTAAAGAAGTTATCTCAATGAACCTTCATAAATAACAAGAATAGCTTGAAGGTCAATCTAGTAATACACTTATTATGTGTGGTTTGCGTGTTAGTGTGCACCGAGGTGCTACTGCCATATTGAGGCTATTATATACATAGTGTGCACCGAGGTGCTACTGCCATATTGAGGCCATTATACACATAGTGTGCACCGAGGTGCTACTGCCATATTGAGGCCATTATATACATAGTGTGCGCCGAGGCGCTACTGGCATATTGAGGCTATTAAATATAGGGTGCGCCGAGGCGCTGTTGTGGTTCAGTGTGGGTTATAAAGAGTGAGTTGCAGCGTGAGTTAATGCATGTGTTGTGTTCTAAAAAGAATAAAGGAGAAAGAGCTTAATGAGTCTAACCAATTACAGTTTACAAGTTTCATATTTTATCTTGTTCAGATTTACTACTTGCGACTTGCTTTTATGCTTCTACCTTACATGCCAGTACATTATTATCGTACTGACGCCCCATTGCCTGGGGGCGCTGCATTCATGCCTGCAGGTCCAGACAGAAACCCAGATAGACCTCTTCAGTAGGAGTTGCGGAGTTCAACCCTTTTGGTAAGCTCCATTCTTCCTGGAGCTGACGAGTCAGAGGTCTAGCTTATATTTTGACCAGGTTATGTATATGTACAGCTTATGGGTAGTCCAGGGCCCTTTCCTGGATATGAGATATTTTACTTACTCCTAGAGGCTTGTAGACGTGTATATGTACATCAGTGTTGGGTATGGCCTTGTCGGCCTTGTTATTAGTTATCTACTATGATAATAGCCTTGTCGGCCTTGGGTTGCTTAACTACTATTGAGCTTTCAGTGTTTCCAATTGTAATTCTTAGAGACCTTGTCGGTCTCAGACCCCCAGCAGGTTCAACAGAGATACACTCTATTTTGGCACCCTCGGCCTTTTGGGGCTCCGGGTGTCGGTCATGCCTCCCATGGTTTGGGGCGTGACATCTAGAGTCCGCTAACAGTGTGTCAGAGATGTCGAAGCCTCGAGTAAAGAACGTTTGTTGAGCTAGTTCATGACATGATGGGCAGAGACCTTTCCAAAACTATCCATTTTCAAATCTTTGTTTTCAAAAGCATTTGTTTGAAAAACCTTTACAAAAAGATTAGTTTTTACTCCTTTATAATTTGATTTTGTATTATGTCTACCGTGACCTGGGGAGTCGAGGATGAATAGTACCTGAGAGTGGAAAGCATCCAGAAAGACAAAACAAGGAGCAGAGGATCAAAGGAGTTCAACACAAATCAGTTTTTACCGAAAACTAACAATTTTTTGTTGATGCAGGTTATCCTAAAAAGTATGTTAAAGATCAGCAAAAGTCCCTTGTGTTCAAAGCAACACAACAAGACCATATTCCTCAAATTCGGCGAGAAAAGCCAGAATAATGGGAAGAAGTCGAAAGAGGCAAAAACTCCTAGAACGGACAAATTTTCTTGTAGTTTGCAGGAACTACCAGATAAAGAGAGATCGACAGCATTCTCGAATCCCCAAGAAGATCAAGACATTTTGGTCAACTTCAAAATTAGGACACCAAATGAGAGATTGATGACGTTCTCCGTCAATCCCCAGCAAGTCAGAAATCACAACGAATAGACAATGTTCGAAAATGGTACTTGCAGCTATCCCCAGAAATGGGCACGACCATTTCATTTTCATTTGAAATGAAAGTTGTTTCGATCATCTTCATAAACGTCATCTTTTAAGTTTTTTTAATTTTGAATGTAGTCGCTAGTAAGAGCGACACTGTGTCTACTAATCATTTGCCTTGAGCACAGGTACCCACAAAGGAATTGACATGACAAAATAAAGACCAAAGGTGATGTTTTCTGCAACTGCTACGCATACCATTGCATGATCATCCACATCATTATCGTATTTTCATATCTAGTGGACCATGTCGAAAGGACCATGTCACAAGGACCATGTTGAGAGCACCATGTCAAGAGGACCATGTCACAAGGATCATATCGCAAGGACCATTATCATTAAAATTTCGCAGACACACATTTGCTGCAAAGATTATTTCCCTCTACCGGCCGGTTCTAAAGAGGATGACATTCAGAGGCATCCCTAAGTCGCACTTGGTGCGCAGGATCGACCCAAGAGCATATTTATATCTGATATCGCGTAAGATGACAGAGTCTGACATTGAGGATATTTGCACATGCATATTAATGCCACAGATGTTTATGTATCCTTATTATTATACCAATCCTGGCATTCAGCATATTTATATCCAACATCGCATGAGACGGTGGAGTCTGACGTTGAGTATATATTTTCTTCCTTATTATGTCAAGCCTGGAATTCAGCATATTTATATCCAACATTGCGTGAGACGGTGGAGTCTGACGTTGAGGATATATTTGCTTCCTTGATATGCCCAGCCTAGCATTCAGCATATTTATATCCAACATCGCGTGAGACGACGGAGACAAACATCGAGGATATTTATGCACCCTAATGAATTATCGCATAGAGACAATGAAGTCTCATATCGAAGAATGTTCATACATTCTGGAGCATCGATCGCCAGAAGATGAAGCTATATTTGATCATGTGGCAAAGGCCTCATCACTCTCGATAACCAAATTCTGCTTGCTATCGAGGTTGAAAGCATATAGTTTGAAGGATGTCTGCAAGGTGTCATCCAAATCGGACGATAAACTGGATCTCCCAAAATTGGAAGGCCAAAGGTTATCTATAAGTCACAACAAAATTTGAAATCGGATAGTGTGCAAGATTGCCCAAAACTTGATAGACTAAGAGTTATCTGTAAGACGCAGCGATATCCAAAACTAGATAGTGTGCAAGATCACCTGAAGATTGACAGTTCAAGAATAATGCGTAAGTCACGATAATATCTAAAATAGGATAAAGTGCAAGGCTACCAAACAATTAATAGTCTAAGGTTTATCTATAAGCCACGACATATCCACGTTGATATTGTGCAGGACTACCTAAGGGCTAAACAAGTCAAGGGAAATCTGTAAGTCGCATTGCATCCAAGATCGGATAAAAGTACAGGATTACCTATAAACTGGAAATTCAAAGGACATATGTAAGCCGCCTCTATCCAAAGTCAGATGATGTGCAAGATTACTCGAACGCTGACAAATTAATGGACATCTGTAAGCCACCTCTGTCCAAAGTTGGATGATATGCCAGATTACTCAAAGCCTGATAATTCAGGGAATATCTGTTAGTCGCGTCAATATAGATGATGTGCAAGACTTACCCCAAAGACGTATACAAAGGCTACTATCAATAGTCGCGAAGGCTATCACATTTAAGAGAATACCTCAATGGTTACGAGGGTCGTCATGTCGAACGTCCATGAAGGTCTTCATATTCCAAGTTTGCCACAAAGGCAATCCTATCCAATAGCTACGAGTGCTATCATGTTTGATTATCATGGAAGTTGCTATTTCCTAAGACAGAGACAGAAAAGGACGACATCTTCTTCAAGAAACAACGGACACGGAAAAATGAGGTGCCAAGCTATCTCTCCTTATAGAGCTACTTTACTACTAACAATTTTTCTTTGAAATATTGTCGAGAACATCCGAGAGGATGAAAATCTCAAATCAGAACAACAGGTATGAGATACATCAAAGGGTGTCACCACATGAGATTCGAACGTAACTCAAGGATGAGATGTTGTTGAGAGCATCCTAGAAGGATGAAATTCTCAAAACAAAATCACAGGCGCGGACTACACCAAAAAAGACGTATCACAACGTGGAACTTTTTCTTAGTAGCAAACTGGGACATAGTCCAAAGAGGAATATCAAACTCTTTGGGAGCGAGTTGAGAATCGACTTCTGCTTCAATCAAAGCACACCCTTATCGAAAGGCATGTAGGTATTTCCTATCGTTGGGTCTTACTTTCGCATCCAGGGTATTTTCTGAACTCACACTGGAATCAATATTCCCTCTATTCAAATCTGGGTGACAATACACCTCGAGCTTTGGAAATTATGTCCTGGTAAAATCTTACCTATGGGTGTGACGTGCACCACATTCATGGTTGAGAGGTTACAAACCTCTTTTCCATAACTCAATTACTTGTCACTCATCCCGAGCCAAAGGTTGTCTTAACATAAAGATCACCTTTTCCACCAATGAGTCAAACTACAAGCAGCCTGATTCCTAAGTCCTAGGATATGTAGGCAGGCTCTATGTTGAAAACTTGGTTGCATTCCAAACACCCCAATCTTTACTCCTCAGCTTTTCGGCCTCTCCTTAATATGAGACCGAAATAGTTTGGAATTCTTTAAAAATCACGCATAAAGTCAAGCGTTTTGAACTACAGGTGGCCTGAATTCTCATGTAACCTGAGATATGTAGGAAACTCGATACCGAAGTTCAGCCATGATTCCTTGAAATTCGTACTAGAACCAATCGATTTCTGAAGATGAATCTGTGATCGGATAAAATTGGGAACGTCAATTATCTTTTCCCAAGGTTCCTTGCATCCACCTACCCAAAGGGAGGGGCAGTTGTTGAGACCCAATTTTTACGAGCCTTTTTCAAATTTTAAACAATTTTTCAAAATAATTAGTTTGTCAAAAGGATAAAACATTTCTCAAATCAGCTTTATAATAGTCTTGAATACGAATTTATATTTTTCATATTCCATTATGTGAAATTTATATAAGTTTACTTAAAAACTATTTTAAAGTCTAATTTCATAAGAAAATCCTTTTTAAAAGATTAAATGCTTGATTTTCTCCAAATTGATTAAAATTAGAAGTTAATTGAATAATAAATTTCATAATTTTGAAAACGAGGTAATTATGTGTTAAACATAGTAATTATTTCAAATGGTTTTTGAAATTTAAAGAGAAAAAAAAGCTCAATGGTTATTTTTTTAATTAATTCATCTTTATTTCTATGCTACCCTATATCATTAAAATCATTTAAAATTCTAGCCGAATTCCATCCATTTTCTCTCAATTTGGCTATCTACTTAATTCAAAGTGGCCACATTTTTTGCAAATATGGCTATATCTGCAACAGCATTATATTGTAAGAACCCTCATAACACTTTGTTTCAGCTAGTTTTTGGTCTCAAATCCGCCCAACACCCGCTTAATCCCACCTTCCAACTTGCCTGACCCGGTCCAGGCCCAAAACTCATACCCTTAATACTCTTCTTTCCCGTTTATCTCTCACAACACACAAACCAAACAATCCCTAACTCTTTTTTCTCTTTGTCTCCTAAACAGACGAACGAACCCAGAAACTCTCTGTTCATATCAGTACCAAACGATGACCATAACCCCACCAAACGACTCAGTTTTCTCCAGAAAATCATTAACCTTCCGTTAATTTCCCCTCACCTTCATCTAGTTGAACGAAAGGGTGAGCTGTCCAGGTTCTAGAAGAACCCAGATGCTCACAGGTGGCATCCCGCACCTTGAATCACGGTGGATTTCCCTCCTAATCATTGGTGCATGATTGAATTCGTACTAAACTAGTACATACGTGTCTCAATCAAGAGGTTTTGGGTTTTTTATTTCAAATTTCCTCAAAATTCTATCCGAAATCCCCAAATATTTCCCCTTTTTTCTCATCCGTTGTGAGTCCCTAAATCCTCCTATATAAACCCCCATTCTCCACTGTTGAGAGGTGAATTTTTGGGTAGCAAAATCTTGGAGAGTCCTTTTCTCTGATTTTGGGGAAACCTGAGAGTTCAAGCTGAAATAAAGAAAAAAAATACTGGTTTATTTGAATTTCTTAGTAATTTCTTGACTCTTCTCATTGTTGTGTCAAAATTACTAGCGTTGGTTCATCGGGAAGTCATCAAAAAACTCAACTCATCTCGTCTCAGTCTTGCTGCCGGGAAAAAGGTAAGAATCACCACTTATTTTTCTTCTTCTCATCTCCGTTCTCATGTTGGTTTGTTGAGGTTTATTCGTTTGAGTTGATTCTCATTGCATTTTCTAGTTGAACATTGTTTCTGGGTTGGTCTTATTTGGAATTGTTTGTCTATTGTGATGAGGAATGGAAGGTGAAATTCCACCCCTGGCTTTATTTTCATATTGTTAGCCTGTCTTTGTGTGAAATTTTATTGATAATTTGTTTGTTGGTTGAACACCGTTTCTGAACTATCTGATTTAAAGGTGATGAGTTGAACCTTGGGGAATAATCGAGCTAGGGAGAAGCTTTGAACCTTCAAGTTTGGCTTCTCCCAGATGCTCTAAAAGACCCAAGGATCCTCATTCTTTCCCTTTGTTGTTATTCTTTCTAAGTTGTTGAAATATGCGTTTTCTCTATTTTTTGTGAGAGTCTATGGCTGAAATAGTTATCTAAGTAATGTATAACATTGTTCTATACCATATGCTTGAAATCCTACGACTTTCAATACCATACAATGCATCAAGGGTCAAGTTTCAAGATAACTTATCAGTTATTCTCAAGAAACGCCCTTTAGAATATGATAAAAGTCATGATTTTTATTCGTTTATTTGCTTTGGATAATTTTTGGGCCTGCCTTAGTTTGTAAGATCATTTAAAAATCTGTTTCAAGGTTTTTTCTTTTACTGATTTTGAAAAGTGTTCAAAATAAGTCATATCCATCACCATAGCTTAATTTTCGTTCTCAAAACCTTCTTTTTTACATCGTCCTTTCTTCCCTTTGCCATGAAGGACTTAGTATGGACCAACCTTTCATTTTCTCTTGTATAAAACAGCCTATGACAGTGTATATTTTGTTCCTGTGTGTTAATTGATCTACCATGAATAACTTGAGAATGATCAAAATCCTTGCTTTCTTTTTGGGGAAAATCTGAAACATAGTTGCTGGTTTATTTGTAGTTAAAACAATCTCATTAAAAATCTCTTTCCTTTTCATTTTACTCTCCTTGTTCTTATGATATGTAGTTTCTCAAAGTTGTCTTGCCTAACATGTTAAGCTTTTCTCTGCTTGAATTATGTGTTTTGACCTTTTGTTTTAGTCATCGTCAATTTCAAATAAATGGTGTTAGTTTAGCACGAGAGCCATGTGAATTCCTTACTAAGGTTGTTTAATTGTTGTTGTTGAGTCCTTATTTACTGGTAAGTATGATCATACCCTTGAAATTTTCTTGTTAGCTCGATGCTACTCTATACCCTTCGAATCTTGTTCTTCTTGGCTTAAAATGAATCAGTGTTCAAAAGAAGGTGTGTAAATGACCTCATTTCAAACCATGTCTTGGGGTTTCCATGGTATTTAATATTGTGTGATGATCCATGAACTAAGGTTTCAAATCTGTTTGTTGTAATCTCCAAAGTATGAGCGGGAATAGATCTTTATGAGTAAAAAAGGGTGTTTATCTCTCTGTTAGAATTTAAGTTTGGAGATCCAATAGCTATTCTTACCTTTGGTATGTAGAAATATATTTTTTTAAGAGTCACTATCCCATGTTCGTTGATTGAGTCTAAGCATGAATATCTCACTCAAGGTCACCTTCCAGTAGCCAAAGAGCGAACATGTTTATACCAGCAAAAGGTAAATTTATTATCTTTGGTGTTCAACTTGTTGGTAGGAGTAGATCAATTAGAGTATGACTATGAATGGCTTAATCAGGCGCAATTCTTAGGATGCTTGTTTATTTTTCTTTCCACTGTTATGTTTCCTCATTTTGATAGGGGTTGATCTTTTCCTTGTCCTATTTACTTTGGTTTAAGGATTCATAACTCTCTAATAATGTTAAGTGTTTACTTGTGAAACAAAAATGATCTAGTAGTTAGGATGACATAGTATGTAGTTAGTATACCCATTTAAATTCATTTAAGTTGGTTGTTGCCATGGGTCAATTTCAATATTTTAAACTTACAGCAGTGTTAAATAAGTATGCTATTCCTTATCTTTTCTTCTTCTTTGCATGAACACCCATTCGAGTCTCTTAGACTCTTACCTTGCATATTCCCCTCTAGAGTCAGGCTGGTATACGATGGTATATATATGTTATACCACAGTATATCAGTCAAGGAAGCAGATATACAGTTTCAAGAAGGAGAAAAGTGGAAAGGGAAGCTGATATATAGGTTCAAAAGAGCAAAGAAGACTGGTATAGAGTGATATACCACGCGATATACAAAAATGAAAAATGGGCACAAAGTCCATTAAATTTCCAATCCAAGACTGGACAGATTTGATAATGGGCCTGAAAGCCCAATTTCTCTACTCTCCCTCTTATTTTATTTGTATTTAATTTAGTTTGAATTGTTTGTATTAACTCTAACTTGATTTAACTTAGTCTAAATAAATCCCTTAAAGTATTGCCATCCTTGTGTTCTTCTTTTACTTGTTCGAATTTTCTTGTTTAGTTTGTACTCAAACGAATTAAAAATGAACCTTTTGTCGATTGCCTTCAACGAATAAAATGGGCCTTTCTCAAACACAAAAGGAATTTCCTTAAAAATTTATTTTTTTTAAATATTCATTTTTCGAAATTAGTTGAAATAATTTTCTAGTTTGTTCAAGATAATGCCTTCAATATTTTTTTTGTAAAATAAAATCACCCTCTTTCTAACTTTTTTCTTAAAAATCACTTGTCCTCCTAAAATTTTGAATCATTTAGCATTTATTCAAATCTTTCTAAAAAATTATTTTTTTTAAATAAAGCTTCTTTTAATTGGTTGAAATAAGTTCTTTTAGAAATTCATGGATCCAAAAAGAGATTTTTTCAAGTTGAATAACCTTTACTTATAGTTGCTCTTAAATTAAATTTCTCAAATTTGAATCTTTTCAAAGAATGAATTTTCTTTAGTTTAAATAAACTATTTTTGCCTTGAATTGAATAATAGCATTTTGCTCAACCATTTTCAGCTATAAATCTCAAATATTTTTCAATTCTTTCAAAAATAGTCATTTTTAAGTTAGTCAAAATAATTTGGGTCAACCGTTTTTAAACGGACGTTCTTAAGTGTCTTAAAACCCTTCTTAAGACGTTACTTGAACCCTTACTCATTTTCTCTAATTTTAAAGATTTATTTTTGTTTTTAAGTCTTTAAAATATCTTTAAGTTTTCTTAATTTCTTTATAAAAATTAAGTGGCCACTCTGTTTTGTTTTAGAATTGTTTTAAAAAAAATTTAAGTTTTGATATAATTTCTAAAGTGTGGAAACCATTTTCTTTTCTTTTAAACCCTCAAAAAATTCTGAAAAAGGATAAAAAAAAACAGAAATGGCGACTCTGCTGGGGATTTATTTAGGTTCTAACCAAAATTTTAAACTATTTTGACTAACTTTATGTGATTAACTATTCGAAATATTGTAATAGCTAGTAAATTCCAATTATTATTTACTTATGTGTTTATTTATCGCAAATATATTGTCATTGCATTTTATAGCATATTCTGCCACATGGCATGTGATTTTATATTTTATGGAGGCTCACAATCTCGTGGCCTCTCGCTATAAATAACACTTTCTCAAGAATACGATAGTTTATGGGTTCGTCATGCGTCCAATGACTATCGTATTTTCAACCCAAGTTGTCCGTTTGGGACTCGGTCTATTTTGAAGAAAGCCCACTCTAGACGCCTAGCGTAGAGCTAAACCAAAACTCTATTTTTAGGGCCTAGGACGACCTAATACCTAAGGGGTATTGGGCCCATTAGAAAAACCACTTTGCGTCTATTGATCATGAGTCAATCACAGACGATCATCCATACATGTTTAAATTTGAAGGAGTATATTCCATTTGAATTAATCCATTATCATCCCGGAGGGGGGGAATCTTACTTGATTTATTTGTTTTGTAGGATGACTTTATCGTGTCTCGCTAGAAGATTCTGAATGGTAACAAAATTGGATGATTTTCTGAAGGTTTGGTGGGAACGCATGGGTGAGGCCGATAAGAGAATAGTCTGAGAGCATATCGGATATCTACCCTCTCTTATAGATATGGAGGCATGGCCCGAAATGATTCAAGTTTTAACCATATTTTGGGACAACAAAAATATAGTTTTTCAATTTGGGAGTGTGGAATTGACCCCAACCATCGAGGAAGTAGTTGCAAGTTACGTAAGTGTGGGTATGTGTGATAAAAGGAGAATACGCTATATAAGGACATCCTCTTTCCAAAAGAATGAGACCGACAACAAATTAAGGAAGCATTTTTTATCAAATATGATAGTTGGCTTAGGAGGATCGATGGGACAAACATACCTCTTCAGAAGTTATACTATAGATTCGGACGCTTCAATGCCTTCCAAAAGTTCGGCCACGAGTTTGAATCCAAAAAAGAGTGGAAAAGTCAAAGAGCCTTTGCATTCGCCGTATGCCTTCTCGGATCCATGGTATTTCCTCAAGGACCAGCAGGTACTATTCATTCGAGTGTAATCATGATCACACATTCTATCATTTACGGAATCAAATATTGGACATTCGTAAAATTTCATACCCTAGATCCCATGATACTTGCGGATATTTATCGAGCTTTGGGTAAATGCCAAGATGGTGGGCGATTCTTTCAAGGGTGCAATTTAATTCTACAATAGTGGATGATCAAGCATCTACTCAAATATTCTTACACCGAGAAGTTGGACCATTCTATGAGGTTGGACAATTTTGCATCCCATGGCATGTGGCTCACTATAAATAAATACAAGCAAAGACCCAAACAAGGGTTTTGGTTCACTCAGTTTTGTGGCTTGAAGGATGACAACATTCAATGGGTAATCAGAGATATCCATCCAGGAAAATACATCACTCGAGGTGAGACACTGCCTTTCTTAGTGCTTATTGGCCTCAGGGGGACCCGTCCTTATGTCCCCGCTAGAGTTTGTAGGCAATTTGGTTTAAAGCAAGAAACACCCCAAATATGCAAAATGGCCAAGTTCATGACCGATCACAAGGATGTTGTGGTAGAATTCAAGGATATGGATCATCGAGAGTGGAAGCAAAAGAAGGTTGAGGTACCTAATGCCGAAGACAGATTGGAGCCACCATGTAGTGAGACATACAAGGAGTAGGTGAAGAAGAACCTTGCTAGGACTATTGAACCAGGTCCGAATGTGCCTTATCGAGTGGTTGATGTTTAGTCCGAGCACCAGATCCGACTTCATAGGCTCCAAGAGCAATGCACAAGGAGTGAGGTGGCACACCACCTACGACGCAAGGAAGATGCTATGACCATACAATATCTGAAAGAAGAATTGAAGCAGACTAGGCTAGAGTTGGGGGATGCTAAGCATTGTTTGACCGAGTTAGATGATCGCATAGGTAGGCAAATTGAGAGCATAGAAGGTATGGACTTCGCAAGCAGGGCCCTGATGGTTGGAGCTCATTTGATTATGGATAGATACTTCATATGGCACGAAGTGGACAAGGCCAAGAGAGCGAGGACTAATGCAATACCTTCTGGGAGTTAGAGTTATCTATCATCATCCCCTGCGTGGGATTGCTTATTTTCATCTCCTGTGCGGGATCATTTATTTCTTGCATTTTCCCATTCCCTAAAAATTATATCCCCATTTGCTATTTAGTTGTAAAGACTTTGTCTCTTTTTACTATTAATGAAAGCATATTTCGGGGATAATGGATCGATTTAAAGGCATATATCTCCTTCAAATACGCTAGGCCTACCCTTGGCACAAAAGGGTCACCCAAGTTAGGACGCGACATCTCTACATGACTATTATACTCTTGTGTGATCATAATTGTTATTATGTGCTATGTGTGGTACTTAAATCAAGGATAAATTGGTTTTCTCCTATTTTAATTTTTAGAAAACCGTAAGCAAAAAACAAACCCACAAGCACAAAGTCCGAACAAAATTACTCCTCAAGTTTCTCAAGTTTCCCAGAAAATCCAAAATCCCTTTAAACAAGCCTAAGAACTTCTCTCCTATCCCTCAAGAAGGTTGACTCGCTATGGACACTGAAGAAGCAATGCGCAAGAGAATGGAAGAGATTGATCAGGAAATCAATGAAATGAAGGAACAAATCAAGGAAGCTAAGAAAGTGGAAGGAAATTTGATAGCCAGGTCCGCAGAAGTGGATAAAGAAATAGCCCTTATGGAAGAAACGTTAGCCAATGTTGACACAAGGATAGCCCGAACAAAAGAAATCATCAACCAAATGGATCAAAAGTACCAATTGGTGCTCAAGAGATCAGCATCGGTCATAGGGAATGATGAAGAGTAAGTGGGAGAAAATGACGAACAAATCCAGCCTTTTAACCGAATCTCAGATTATTGGGCTAACATTAGGGATGACCCCGTTTGGCTAACTAGGTTCAAGCCGGGAAAAGGAAAGATCATTCTTAAAACTCACACACGGGAGAACGGCCGGAGGCCCAGAATTGTTACATGTTCAGTCATCTTCCTAGCTCTAGAAATGAAGGGGATCGTGTAGCCTGATCAAACTCTGGGTTTTTGGTATAACCCCAGGGATAAACAAAAGAGGTGCGCTTACCACCCACGCCAAAGGGGGCATACCACCAATGAATGCACCATGCTAAGGGTTAGGATTCATGAAATGATCAACAATGAGTAAATTAGCCACATGTGGGGACCTCACTCCCTACTAATTTGCGATAGGGTGAGGCCAGGCATACCAATCACTCAAAATACCCTGATTTGCCAATATGACTTCACCATATTTTATGACACGTACCTCGACATCTACTTCAAGCTAGTCCATGCTGGTATCATTAAGCCAATTGAAAAAAAGGCAGGGAAAATTTTCTTAGATTGGCACAGTTGCAAGGAAATATGCCTCTACCATTAGGAGCTGGAGGGCATGACATAGAGAATTGTCGCACTTTCAGGATTGACCTGGAAGATCTCATAGATGCAGGAAGGATCCACATTGAGTTCCCACCATATCATCCTTGAAAAAGAAGCCCGCCACTATCCAAATGAAGCTTTAAAAGTAGCAGAGTTTTAGTTATTTCCTTTATGTCATTTTTTAGTTTCCTCCTGTAATGAAAGATAGTGGATGAATGAAATGATATGAAAATGAACTTACTTAATACCTATTCGAACTACATAGGGCCTGAATTCTCCTTCGTGAGATACGTAGGTAGCCTTTCCAGGATCAGTCCTTATCTTTAGGAAATTTTCATTTCCCCCAATTTAAGGAAGGTGCCAAAAGGATTTGGAAATGCAACAGACAAAGTATACAAAAGACAAAGACCCAGCAAGTCAACTTTCCTGATGAAATTTACTGATCCGAAATTGATGGGAAAATTCCTGTCCATTTAACCCTCGAGTCAATAAATACCCATGGATTAATTTACCTTGACAAAAGGCAACCTTCATGTGTTTAAAGCAATCCTTATGTGTTTATTTTCAGTCAGATATCTTGTATTATTTATCACTAGCGAGACCTAACATATCGGCCTTTGAGTTGTTTTACTTTAACAGGTAATAGAAACTGCTCTGTGTTGACAAATCTGGCAAGACATCCCTACTTCACCCGCTCAAAGGCACACATAGATTGCTCCTCTAACTCTCGCTTTACTAAAGGAAAATGACTGATAGTGAAGAAGAGAATGCTTTGGCCATGAGAGAAAGTATTATTACAGAACAGAGTGAAATGATTGCCGAACTGGAAAGGAAGCTAGAGAAGATGCAAGAAGAGATGCAGAAAGCCAAAGATATGGTGAGCCTGGCTATTGCCGCTAACACTCTAACTCTGGGTAACTCCCAAGCCCCTCTCCAAATCCCTCCACTCAATTCTCTGCTAACCGAAAACCATCTAGGAAATATCCCTCCTGCCTCCTCACCTAGACCTTCCAAAGAACCTCTCACTAATAACCAGCCCCATATCGGATCCTCATACCAAATCTATACTCCTCCTGCCCAGCACACTAACTAGAGCAACAACCCAAGTGCCTACCTTCCACGAAAACTCCCTCCAAACTACCAAAATACAAAACTAAATACCTATAACTCCCAAAATAACCATCCCAATATCAGTAACCCACACAACTATACCCCCAGATACCCAAATGCCATTCCACATGTCCAGCCTCTGTCGGTTCAGAATATGCCACCTACTACTTTCCATGCTATGGTAGAACTATACACTGCCCTCCCAAAAAGCTTCGAGCTTGACCATTATGAGGAGAAAGAGAAAGAGTTGAGGGCCACATAGAAGAGGCATGATTATGACATGGCACAGATGAAAGAGGAGATATCCAGGATCAAGGAGTTTCGAGGATCGTCTTATGAAAAAGGCTATGACTATGATCATCTCTGTATTTATCCAAAGATGGACCTGCCAGACAGATTCAAGATTCTCAAGTTCTAGACCTTCAATGGTGTTGGGAATCCCCAGGCTTATTTGAGAAGCTATTGCGACCAAATGGTCGGCGCAAGGAATTATGATGCCTTATTGATGAGAATGTTCAATCGGAGTCTAAGCGGGGAAGCCCTAGAGTTGTTCACCGCACAAAAACTGAAGAAATGGTCTAGATGGAGTGATCTGGCCCGAGACTTTGCTCAAAGGTTTGCATATAATATGGAAGTTATCCCGGATCGATACTCTCTAGGTCGTATCAGGCAAAAATCAAATGAGTACTTTTGAGATTACGCCTATCAGTGGAGAAAGGAGGTAGCGAGAGTTCAGGCTCCTATGACCGAAGAGGAGATAAGCACAGTGTTTATGTGCTCTCAAGAGTTAGAGTTCTACGAAAAAATGATATCAGCAGTTAAAGCAAAATTCGCCGACCTAGTTAAGATTGGTGAAATTGTTGAAGAGGGTATTCATAGAGGAAAGATTACCTAGGCCTCAGCATCCTCAGGATCTACAGGATTTCCCAAGAAGAAGAGGGAAGAGGTATCTTCAGTATCCTCCAGTCCTAGCACAAAACTGAAGAAACCCTTCAAAGCCAACCATAAAAATCACTTGTTCCAATAACCCCTCCCCCAGCTCCACAAAATCCTCAACTAGTTTTCTATACTCAGCCTATTTACCAAGCTCCACAACCAAACTTGCATCCCATATACTAAACTCCACAACCAAATATGCAACCCACTTACCAATCTCCTCCTCAAAACTTCCAAGTGTATCAAAAGGCTCCCAAGAACCAAAACAATTGCCAGGTTCTGGCTCCCGCTAATACCATTCTCCCTTGCCCTAATCTAGAAAATAAAATTCCCTTAACTCATACTTAGCTAGCTGAACCAGAACTCAGTCGTACGAGAGATTGAAGGCCGCCGAATTTATCCAGCCCATTCCACCCAAACCTGCAAATACAGACTCTCACTTTTTTAAAGCCAATCGACATTGTGCTTACCATTCCGGGGGAGCCGAACATGATACTGAGGATCGCATTAATCTGAGGCACAAGATTCAGGACTTCATCGATCAGAAGGTGGTTATACTTTAGACAGTGCCACCAAATGTTAACAATAACCCACTCCTAAATCATAGGGGAGCCACCGTGAATATGATTGAAACAGATGAAGACTGGTTCGTGAGCAAGTCTATAGTGCCAGTCGGTCTTGGAAAGCTAGGAGTGTTGGAGAAGTTTGTGGCTGCCTTGAGTATTGCGGAGAAGCTAAAATTCATTGTGTTAGCAGTACCTCAGCAAGTTTTTTCTTTGGTACCAGCAGAAAAAGAGTTCATGGTTGAGGCCGCTGGAGCCCATGGTATGACAAGGTTGGGAAGATGTTATATCCCCGACAACCATGCAAATGATGCTTACAAGAAAGACCACCAAAAGAGGCCAATCACCGAGGGCGAAGCGGAAGAATTTTGGAGAAGGATGCAATCAAAAGTGTATTCAATTATGAAGAATCTAGAGAAGACCCCCGCTTAAATCTCTATTTGGGAATTACTCATGAGTTCCCAATACCACATGCAGGCATTACTTAAAGTCTTAAATGAAGCTTATGTGCCGACAGGTATGAGTGCGGAAATCTGACTACCATGGTAAGTCGAGTCTTGGGACGCCACCGTATTTGCTTTCGTGACGAGGAATTGCCTTTTGAAGGCATGATGCACAACAAAGCCTTACATGTCACTATCAAGAGTCAAGAGAAGATTGTGAACAAAGTGTTGATTGATGATGGATCAGGGCTGAACATTTGTCTGTTGTCCACACTTACTCAGTTGGAGTATGATCTGAGAAAGATTCGCCAGAGCAGGGTCAATGTGAGAGACTTTGACGGCGGTCAAAGAGATACTATCAGGAAAGTCAGCCTATACATCCAAATGGGACCTGCCAAATTTCATATGGAGTTCCAAGTCATGGATATTACCACCAGCTACAACTTGCTTTTGGGAAGACCATGGATCCACGGAGCCGGAGCCATGCCATCAACTTTGCACCAAATGGTAAAGTTCATCTAGGAGGAACATGATGTGGTGATCCACTGTGAAGGTAGTCACCTAAGCTTCCCTAACAGCTGTGTCCCTGCGTTCGAAGAGGTCCTAAGAGGAAGCGATTTCTACACTGTAGAGATCGTCAATACCGCTGAAGAGGATCTTGCTCCTAAAATACCCATGCCACCTATCTATAAAATGCATGTGACTACGATACTAAGGAGCGGATATGAACTAGGCTTCGGGCTGGGAAAGAATTCTGACGATATGACTAAACCCATAACCATTCCCAGACAATTAACCAAGCATAGCTTAGGGTATGTAGCCCAAGAAGATAAGGCAAAAGTCAAAGAGGAGAAGCAGTCAGGACTGTCAAAATTCCTCCCTCACTTATATCAGTCATTCTCGGTGCGTATTGGTCCCCCAAGAGAAATGTTAGAGGATGGAATAGGAGAGCTATTTAAGTTGTGTGATGCTATAACAGAGGAAATCCCCAAAGCAGCTATGATCATGGATGCCAGGCCTAGTGAAAAGCTGCAGAATTGGGCCACAACTCCCCTCGTGACTCTCCGCTCGGCTGGGTAGACAAAGACTCTATTTTATGAAAATCGGTGATGGTCTAGATGAGGCACTGTGACTCACCCTTTATGGTTTTATATTCCTTATACCACTTTACTTCTCTTCCAAAAGGCATGAGCCTGCATTCATGTGTGTTGTAGGCATAGTTTGTAAATATTTTCAAATTTCAATGAAAGCCTCCTTATTTCAAAAACGTTTGTCATTCCTCATTATTTGTGTTTACTTGTTATTGTCTAACCTATTTTGTTTTGGTTTCAGTAATAATAAGTTAAAACCTGCCACTGTCATATCATGTCAAGAGCTTAACAAACAAACCAAGCTAGACGACAATGATTTCAAGGAGTATGATGAAGAAACCATGATTCCTGAACAGTTGACAGAGGAACTAAAAGAATTTAAGAACCGAGAAAGGCCCAACCTAGAGGAAAATGAGACGGTCAATCTAGGAGACGGTCAAGAAGTCAAAGAAACCAAAATCAGTGTTCATCTGACAGAAGCACAAAAAAGGGAACTCATCAGATTGCTCCGAGAGTACATCGACATATTTGCTTGGTCCTACAGTGACATGTCAGGGTTAAGCAGAGACATAGTCTCTCACAAGTTGCCTATAAATCCACTGTTTGATCTGATCAAGCAGAAGACTTGAAAGTTCAAGCCAGATCTAAGCCTGAGAATCAAAGAAGAAGTTACCAAACAGATACAGTCTAGAGTGGTAGAGGTCACAAAGTATCCAACTTGGTTGGCCAACATTGTCCCAATTCCTAAGAAAGACGGGAAAATAAGAATCTGTGTAGACTATCGGGACCTGAACAAGGCCAGTTCCAAGGATAACTTTCTGTTGCCCAATATCCACATCCTGATTGACAACTGCGTGAAGCATGAGATGCAGTCATTCATGAATTGTTTTGATAGGTACCATCAGATCTTAATGGATGAAGAAGACACTGAGAAAACAGCATTCATTACACCTTGGGGTGTTTATCATTGCCGGGTGATACCGTTCGGCCTTAAGAATGCAGGTGCCACTTATATGCGAGCCATGATGACCATTTTCCATGACATGATGCACAAGGAGATCGAAGTGTATGTAGATGATGTGATTATAAAATCCCGCGAGTGTTTGGATCACTTGACTCATTTGAGGAAATTCTTTACTTGACTATGGAAGTACAATTTGAAGTTGAACCCCGCCAAGTGTGTTTCCAAGGTGCCAGCTGGCAAGCTTTTAGGCTTCATAGTCAGTAGAAGGGACATCGAGCTCGACCCTTCGATGATCAAAGCAATTCATGAGTTGTCTCCCCCGAAGACCAAGAAAGAAGTCTTGAGTTTCTTGGGAAGCTGAATTATATTAGCCGATTCATAGCCCAGTCAACGGTTATCTGTGAACCCATCTTCAAGTTGCTGAAAAATGATGCACCGACCAGCTGGACCGATGAGTGACAACAAGCTTTTGACCGTATCAAGAATTACTTGTCCAGTCCACCAGTACGGGTCCCTCCAAGAGAAA
Organism: Jaltomata sinuosa; assembly: GCA_003996215.1. Taxonomy (NCBI): domain Eukaryota; kingdom Viridiplantae; phylum Streptophyta; class Magnoliopsida; order Solanales; family Solanaceae; genus Jaltomata; species Jaltomata sinuosa. Next base: position 150,667 of record QJPP01007250.1, read on the forward strand.
AGTTTGTTGTTGCTATATCTGTCAGTTCGGATATGCATTTGGATGCTCCTAGGGCAACATGATGAAAGTGGAAAGAAAGAACAAGCGATTTATTACTTGAACAAGAAGTTCACTCCATACGAGGCTCGTTATACTCTAATAAAAAGGACCTGTTGTGCTTTGACTTGGGTCACCTAGAAGTTGAGACATTATTTGTCATCCTACATGACGTATCTCATTTCCAGAATGGGTCCTTTGAAATACATATTCCAAAAGGCCATGCCCACAGGGAAATTGGCCAAGTGGCAAATGCTGCTAAGTGAGTTCGACATCGTGTATGTGACTCAAAAGGAAATTAAAGGACAAGCCTTAGCGGATCATTTAGCAGAAAATCTGATTGACGAATATTATGAACCACTCCGAACTTATTTCCCAGATGAAAAGATTTTGTTCGTAGGCGAGGATATTGCAGAAGCATACCCTGGTTAGAGATTTTTCTTTGATGGAGTAGTTAATTTTAAAGGTTCAGGCATTGGAGCAGTCTTGGTATCATAAACTGGTCAGCATTACCCGATGACAGCCAAACTCCATTTTCCATGCACTAACAACATGGTCGCACTCATAGTCATACTCGGGCACTACCTTAACTCTAGCAGCACTAGATGGTGCCGCTTCTCTGGGGCATCCACGACCCTTACCTCTACCCTTGCGACCACCCTGACCCCTAGCTGGAGTTGGAGGTGCAGGGGCAGGAGGCTCTCCTCCGCCAGAAGTTGAAGATCTCGTACGAACCAACTGCGTAAGAGTGAACCAGAATAAGTGAGATTCCCAGAAACTTTCAAGGATACTACGCATGAGATAGAAACAGGGAAAGTCCAATTTTTCCTAAGATGTCACTATAGCCTCCCGAAGATTGGGTACGGATATCTCTTCCCCAATACGCAGGACTCTACTATACATTGGCTACTATACCGATGATACTGTTTAACCTATAGCTCTGATACCAAGCTGTTATGACCCGATTTCTCAGCCATGATGGCACCTATAACCCCTCAGTAGGCAAACTAATCCGAGTAGCCTAGAACGGTTAGTAATGGGCCACCTTCTATCAACTTAATGGAAGAACAGTTTAATAAGCGGAAGCAAGGGAACAAGATGAAGGAAATAGATAACAGGAGTAATATATACAATGTGGAAGCTAAACCAAACCCAAAACCTAGTATCATAGCGTATAAAAGCCGAATCTACATAAGGAGTACAAGGGTCCAAAAAAATATATACAAAGTTGTCTCCGAGTAGAAATAGAGAACATAATCAAAAGATAAATTAAAAGCTAAGCTTCGGTCGCCAAGAGCTCACCCTCAGTCCAGAATATCACAAAAGTAGCTCCTCGCACGAGTCTCCACGAGCTAACAGCGATGGACCACACTAGGATCTGCACCAGAAGATGTAGAGTGCATCATGAGTACCAAATGTGGAGCATAAGGTACCCAGTAGGTATCATAGGCCGACTGGGCACATATAAGATAAAAGCATAGTAACAGACAGAATAGAAGCAAGTAGTCACAGAAATCAATGAAAAGTACACAGGATCTAGCCCAGAGGGAAGACAACAGAACAACATACAACGCTAGCAAGTAGGATATATACACAACAGGCATAGGTTTAAGCAAGAAATAATGCACCTGGAATCCTTGCAATAACAGTATATACATAATAAGCTTTAGAAATTGATGGTATACCGGTAACCTCAAGTATAAGGGATGGGAGAGAAGGGTAAGATAGACATGATCAGAAAATAGGAATCAACAACCAAACCAATCATATCAATCTCAAACCAGAACTAACAATGTTGCAGTATATAATCTCAAATCATAACCGTGACAGAGGATAGTATCGTGATAAAGTAACAAGAGTCTACCTACAGTCCCCCGGCTGCAAATACAACCGAGGAATGCAAACAAGTGAAAACAAAACCCTTTGGCCTCTCATGTAACCAGAGCGTACACTCAACAAACAGCAAACAAGGGTGGAACCTCAAACACTGAATGATATGATGCATGATAACCTCAGGGTGGAATAGAAACTCTGTATGTACCACCTCTGATGTCGATCGAGCCCAGCAGGTAGGTTCTACAGAAGGACACTGCCCGTATACCTTTACTCCACCGTATACTCTCCCTCCGGCACACGCAGCCCAAAGCCCCAGGCCCAGAATGGCAAGGTCCATAGAGGTCCCGGACCCCATACTAAAACTCAGTATCAAAACATGTCATCTGGAAGCAAGTCCGGGTTCAAGATAGAGACCCAGTCTCGAATATGCATGCCCAGACCCTGTCTAGGACTAAAGTAGTGGGAAAATGTCTCAAAAACCCCTCTAAGGGTGCCCGGGCGTAACTGGGTCTAAACACTAGAAATTCATCTCAGGTGCTTGGTCAGACCGAGGCTAAAATCATTCTAATTTAGTAAGAAACTCAACTAGCATCTCGGCCCTGCCGAGTCTAGCGTTAATAGTAAAACTGGTGATAGAAATCATAAATTAACTTTCTTTTACCCCAAGAAGATCCACAAGTTAAGTCAAATCATTTCTAATTCATTTCCATCGAAAACAGGTCCCCAGGGCCATGCAAAGTTTAAAAAGCAATTCCAGTAGGCCCAAAGCCAAAACTGTAGTAAAACGTGGATAAATCCTCTTTGTATGCATGGAAATGAATGATCTACACAAATAGCCGCCCAGCAGCTCACAATCCACCTATCGGCCCTGAACAGGCCCACAGCTACTCAGTAAGCATAACCAGCCTAGAAGGATATTTCTATGTCTGAGAATCGCGGACATTCCCAATAACCCACCTTCTATGTTCCAGAGTCAACAAGGCCTCACCGGACCACAAGGGTGAATAAAATGTATCAAGCAAGTACTACAATCATCGGAGGAAGGAAAGTAGGCGGACATGAATAAAACGATCAAGGTTTGTGGTACCAACCTAATAACCTAACCCAAGGATGTTGGCTAGTATAATATTATTCGATATATGCTAAGTCTAGGGTGTTTAGACCGTAACCAACCTGTCGTTCGATGACAAGCTGCCCGAAACAACAATGTCTAAGCCCGAATCTCTCCGAGAGATCCCGAATAATAATCAAACTATCACAAACATAAATAATACGTTAAAATGAGTCTAACGATACCCATTATGCTACAATTATAGCTGGGTTGAAATTTGGGCCACCGGTGGTCTCGCAGGCCCACAACCCGAAACCAAAAAGAAAAAGAGCACGATGATCACTACCCTCCAAGGTGTGCATGCTCAGATTATAGAGGGAAATTGGCCAAGGAATTTGCTCAAACCAGCCAGACCACACAAGGAACAATTTGGGAATCAAAGGAGATAATTTGACAGATTAAAGAGGATAAAACTTACCAATTATGATGGAAGAACGATCAAGGCCAAGGAATTGGAAACCCAACACCCAGAATTGGTTAATTACCGAGTTTGTACGAGTTTGGAGTTGTCAACAATAGAGAAAATGAGTTTTGAATGAAAGAGACAAAGTTGAAAAACTTATATATTGCTTAGGGTTCCTTCATCGCGATCGCGAAGGGACCCCTCATGATCGCGAGGACCACGCTGGCTAGACCATCGCGATCGCGAGGACCACGCTGGCTAGACCATCGCGATCGCGAGGATTAGCCACGTGATCATGAAGAACAAAGATGGAAGGACTTCATCGCGATCACGACAGGCGATCATGTGATCATAAAGGACAAGGTGTCAGGCGCTTTATTGTGGTCGCAAGGGATGAGGCTCATGATCGCGATTAAGGCCTGGGGCCTGCACCTGCAACAGCAAAAATCTGTAACTTTTCAAAACTCGACGGGGCATTCTGGGTACAATCAAAAACCGATATTCAAAAAAAACAATAATGCTAACAGAGTGAAAACGACGTTCTAGATTCAATGGAATCGACAAATCTTCCATACGAGGTTGTTTCGTAGAAATGTTGACCTAAGTCAACACTAACCAACACATAACCAAACACTCGAAATGAGCCCGGCTAACCCGAAACCTGAACCAACCCAAACTCAACATTTAGAAGCCGATGGAATTATCGAATTTTGAATCCGACACTCTGATCATCGAAATCCACCCAAAGTTACACTTTCAGCTCCAAATGGCCCGAAAACAGAAGAAATAACACAAAACCCACACCAAAAGTTCTCAGGCCTCAACTGAAAGTCTAACTAGACTAAACTCAACATTCCAGAGCTAACAGAACTTTCAGAATTCAATTCCAAGCATGTTAAATAAGAATGTTGACTAAAGTCAATGATATTCTAAGTTAAAGCTCTAAAACAGGCAAACAACCAAAATGACCAAACAAACGACCAGGGCACCAAACTACCAGTTTCAGCAAGCTATTAATGACTTGGGGCCACTACATGAAAGCTTTAAAAGTACAATGAATGCGTAAATGCGAAGATAATCGGAAGAGTCATCACAAAAATCCTTTGTGAAATCCCAGAAAAACCCCTAAAATCTCCCTCTCCCACATCGCTCAACCGTTTGAAAATTCCCCAAATCATTCCCTATATAAACCCCACTATTTTCATAGTGGGGGTAAGCTTTCAGACGGTATTCGAAGGCAAAGAACCCTATAAGACTCTTTGTCATTGGTATTTTTGCCAAAGAATTTCGAGTTAGCATTTGGAGGTTTCCGGTAGTGGTGAGAAAGCTCTGATAAGGCTCGTGGTTTAGTTTGCTACTCCGATAAAGGTAAACACCTCACCTTTATGCACTTCTTCTTTCCTTTCTGTATCTGGAAGATATAAATGTAGAAATTCACTATTCTTGTAAGTGTGAAGATTTCTGGACTGGTCTTGTTTGAGAATAATTGTGTGTTGAAGCTGTTGTTTATCTCATAAACAATTGTTTAATGTGATAAAATAGAGCAGTAGAAATCTAGTTTCTTGTTGATGTCGGCTTATTTTTCTTTCATCGTCTATATGTTAATAATTAATTTTCAGTGTTATATATGTTTAGATACATTTCTTAGCTTATGATGGTTTCTTTATATGACTCCTTTTGAACAAAGAAATAAGCATAATACGAAAACATTAGTTTGAATTATGGTGTGGTTGATTCATATCTATCTGCTATTCGGGAAGGAAGAGGAACAGAGTTTGACTTATCTGGTAATAATATTAAGATTGGTTAATCATTTTGCTAAAAGATTCTGAGATTTAGAATGATCTTAAGATTGTAAGTGTTGTCACCTTACATTTTATCTTCTTTAACCAAAAATCAGTTTGTGCTTTCTATTTAATCCTTGAGCTTTTGGGCGAAAATATGAAATGATTGATTTAAGATTGATTTCTCTTCTTAGTTCTTGGTGGGTTTCTATTGATACGTGTGTGTAGTATATGATTTTGGTTTCTTCATGAGCTTAGACTTGTCCATGATTATGATCCCGGCTAGTCGTTGTTGGTTTAGACCATTTTCATGCTCAAAGAGCTCTTATATTTTGTCTCTGTTTGGTGTGCTCTTGCTTTGACAAATATTGGTAGCTCAATGCTGATGTGATTTGAGAGAAATATGCAAATTCTTAAGCTTATTTGTTAGCTCGTGTTCCAATTTCCCCCCTCATAGTCTCATTTTGGCAGTTTTCTTTATTCGAAGAATGTGTGTTAGCTTCTGGACAAAATGCATCAGCTATGTTTTCTTATTTTGCCAAATTGTTCATTTTGAGCTAGATGTATAGTAATTGATTATGTGTTAGTAAGCTCCTCTAGTGTACTGTGTTAAAAATAAGCATTTTAACTTCGGCTTAAAACGTTCAAAATCCTTTCTTTCTTTTCTTTTCAACTGATAAGCATCTTCTCTAATTGATTAAGGTTGTTGTACGGGCGCTAATTTTATTTTCTTTCTCTTGTGCACATGTGAAACCCCAACTGAGCCCATTTTTGGACTCCCCATCTTCGCATAAGTCTTGTGGGGCTGGCAAGCCTAACATACTTCAAAGCAGCCTCTTTTCTATCGAGTCAGCCTGCAAGAATAAAAGCACAATATGCAAAACTTTGGAAGCTAGCATACGTGTAGAGATGAAAGGATAAAATGGGCCAAAAGTCTATTGTTAATAAGTAGCAGCAGTAGTCCAAAGGATGGAACAAATTTGAAGAACTGGACTGGAAGTTCAAAGTTTACGGCGTATGGGACAAAGTCCCAAGAATTAGAATAGGACAGGTTTATAGACTAAAAGTCCAAATTAATTAAGCAAAAAGCTTAATTTCTTCTCTTTAAACTCTTTAACTATTGTTTAGTTAGAATTATTTGTAATTAATTTGGACTAACATTTTAACTTGGCTGAATTTTCCTAAAAGAGGTGTTATTTCTTGTTTCTTTTTTTAAAAACATTTTCCTCACAAATTTCCTTATAAGTGATTTCTTTGGAAATACTTCTTAACACAAAAGCATGTCTATTGTTTCTTTCAAAAAAGCGACTTCAATCTTTAAAAAAACAGGCGCTTTCTTTCCCGTTCGTAATTCAAAAAATAAAATGTTTCCTTAAGTTCCAAGTGCAAAAAATACTTGTTATTTCCCTTGAAATAAATTCATTATTTCCAAATCGTTATCATGCATTTCAAATTTGTTTCGTTTGCTTTAGTAAAATGTCTTATGCCTTAATTATTAAAGATAAGCATGTTTTCACTTTATGTTTTTTCCAAATCATTTTCAAATATTTCAATCTTCTCTCATGTTTTCAAAAACAAATAAATCTTTTCCAAAGTTAGTCAAATAAGTTATGTTTTAACAAAACCGGATAACTACAGGTTAGCGGACACTTTTAATGCCTTAAAATCTTCTAAAAGCATTAATGAGAATCGCTTACCCTTAATCTCTAAATTTTTAAAGTTTTATCTGTTTTAAACTCAAGAAATTTCTTAAAAGATTTTCTTAATTTTTCTTTAATTGATTAAGTGGCGACTCTTGCCTTTCTAAAATTGTTTTGAAATTTAACTTAGTTTTGAAATAATTTTTCAAAGTCAAAACAATCATTTTTTTGGAAAACAGAAATGGCGACTCTACTAGGGATTATTCAACTAGGTTCTAACCTTATTGTTTTAATAACTTATTTGACTAACTATTTGGATTGTAATAATTAGTAAACTTTATTGCTTTTCTTACTTGTTTACTTTCCGCAATTAAAAACTGTTCATGGCATCTTCCATCTCTCTTGGCAAAGCATTAGATTGCATTAGGGATAAAAAGGTGATTATGCAAGTATTTGCAGTCATTCTTCACTAAAAATACACTTTCTCAAAACAAAATCAAATCCATTGCTTAGGCATTTGATTCCCGGTCATTTTTAATAAACCAACTCTAGTCAACTAGTGTAAAGGAAACCAAATCCCTTGCTTAGGCATTGACCTATGTTGATCCGATATCCAAGGGGTATCGGGTCCGTTAGTAAGACCACCTTATGTTCGAAAAGGCCCATGGCCCGAAAGAACATTCATTCCTTATGTGTTTAATTAAAGAATGTGATATCGGGTTGTACGAATAATTGTCCCTCGGGGTTAGGAATTTTTAGGTAGTTCTTTATTATCAAGGGAAGATTGCCATCCGAAAGGCATTTGGAATTTCAAGAAATACAAAAAGTTCAAGAATAAAAGACTAGCCACGGCGGCCTAGTTTAGGATTGTACCCCTGCGTGGGATTGATTTTTGATGTACATTCTTTTTTCCATTATTTTGTATCCCCATTTTATTTAATCGGTTTGTATATAATATTTTCGGGGGCAATGGAACATTTACAAATGACATGCATATCCTTCAATTCGTTAGCCCTACCTTTGGCATAAAAGGGTCACATATCCGTATAGGACGCGCTATGAACTATTATGTGATATAACTATCTTACATGTTTATGTGTGTTACTCAAATCAAAGGTGAATTGATCCACTCCTATTTAAATATATTTTTTAGAACCCATAGGTAGGATATAAACTCACCATGCAAGGTCCGACCAAAATCGCTCTTGGAGTTCTGCAAATTTCCCAGAAAAAATCCAAAGACTTCTTAAAATATCTTTTAAGTCTTGTTTCTACCTCTTCAGAAAATGAACTTACTATATCCGAACTATATCCTTTCAGGGCCCGTGCCCTATCTTTAAGAAATTTTTATTTCCCCACTTTGACAAAGATATTAAAGGATTCAGAAGACACGTCAAGTGCTACAAGACAAGTATCGGAAGACAAAGATTCAACAAGTCAACTTTCCTGATGAAATCTACTAACCCAAAATCAATGGGCAAATTCTTGTCCATCGAATCCTCGAATCAATAATAACCCGTGGATCAATTTGCCTTGACGAAAAGCAACTTTATGTGTTTAAAATAATTCTTATGTGTTTATTTCCAGTCATATATCTTGTGTTGTTTACCATTTATAGAATCTAACATATTCTGTCTTTGAGTTATTTTTACTTCAACAGGTAATAGAAACTGATTTGTGTGAGAAAGATGGCAGAATAATCTTACCTCACAAAATCAAGAGAAAACAAAGTTTCCTCCCCTGATCGTAACTTAGGGAAAAGAATAATCACTGGGGATACTGAGAACATTGTTTTAACTAAGATGACTACTCTCATAGCTAAGCAAAGTGAGTTGATTGCACTACTGGTGCAACAAGTTGATAAGATAGGAAATGAGATGAGAGAGACAAGAAGTCTGATTAATGCAAAATTGCCCACTTCAAGTGAAGGAAGGTCTCTACTCTATGTCCCTCCCCTAAACACGGCGGCACCTGAACACTCTTCCAACAATACACTTGCATCTTCTTATAAATGGAGCACAAAAAGTCTCTCAAAAATAGCTCGATAAAGCCTTCGCCACCAAAAGTCTACCATTCAACCTCACAAAACTCCTATCCCATTTTTTATGCCCAAGCTAAGTATCAAACTCCATCCCTAAAATACCAAGCTCCTCCTCCAAATTACCAACCACCTCCATAAACATACCAAATCTTTCAATCAAATTTTCAAGCACCAATTCCTTTCTATTCAAATCCACAAACATACCACAAAGTGGCTACCCTGACATACAAAAATAAGATATCTCATCCAAATCATAAGAAGAAATCTCCTCGAGTCTTTACCCCATTGGCTGAAAGGCAAACTCAATTCTTTGAGAGACTAAATGCAGTTGGACTAATACAACCCATCGAACCAAAGCCTGCTAACCTTGCAGCTAGGTTCTTTAGACCTAATCGACATTAGGTATATCATTCGGGAAGCGTGGGGCATACCACTGAGGATTGTATCAATCTGAAACATGAAATTCAGAACCTAATCGATCAAAGAGTCATCATCCTCCAAACTACCTCCCCTAGTAGCAATCCTTCACCAAAACATGGAGGGGTGACCATCAGTATAGATGAAACTGATGACGAATGGCATGCAAGAACTATTCTTAATAAAGAGAATGATCGAGAATTGCCAAGACCTTTGACTCATCTATCCCAGTTTTTCCCTACAAGTGACAATTTAGGAGATGGAATAGGAGATCTATTCAAGGAATGTGATGCTATAACAGAAGAAACCCCCAAAGCAGCCGTAATCAAGGATACCAGGCTTGGTGAAAAGTTGCAAAACTGGGCCGCAACCCCTCTTATGACTCTTCATTTGTCTGGATAGACAGAGACTTTATTTTTATGAAAATCGGTGATGGTACGGATGAGGCACCGTGACTCACCCTTTATGTTTTTAATATTCCTCGTACTGTTTTACCACTTTTCAAAAGGCATGGACCTATATTTATGCGAGTTGTAGCCATAGTTTGTATATATTTCCGGATTCTAATGAAAAGCCTCCTTATTTCAAAAACATTTGCTTTTACTTGTTATTATCTAACTCGTTTTGTTTTAGTTTCAGTAATAATAAGTTAAAACCTGTCAATGTCATGTCATGTCAAGAGCTTAATGAACAAACCAAGCTAGATGATGATGATTTTGAAGAATATGATGAAGAAATTATGGTTCCCGAATAGTTGACAGAAGAACTAAAAGATTTTGAGAACCGAGAAAGGCCCAACCTAGAGGAAACTGAGATGTTAAATCTAGGGGATGGCCAAGAGGTCAAAGAAATGAGAAATCAGCATCCATCTGACAGAAGCACAGAAAAGGAAACTCATTAGATTGCTCCGAGAATACATCGACATATTTGCTTGGGCCTACAGTGACATGCCAAGGTTAAGCACAGATATCGTCTCACAAGTTGCCTATCAATCCATGGTTTTGATCCGATCAAGCAGAAAACTCAAAAGTTCAAGCCAGATCTAAGTCTGAGAATTAAGGAAGAAGTAACCAAATAGATATAATCTGGAGCGGTAGAGGTCATAAAATATCCAACTTGGTTGGCCAACATTGTCCCAGTTCCCAAGAAAGACGGGAAAATCAGGATTATCATTGACTATCGAGACCTGAACAAAGCTAGTCCCAATGATAACTTTCCTTTACCTAATATTCATATCCTTATTGACAACTGTGCAAAGCATGAAATGCAGTAGTTCGTGGATCATTTTGCCGGTTATCACCAGATCCTAATGGAAGAAGAAGATGCGAAGAAAATATCCTTCATTACACCTTGGGGTATTTATCATTATCGGGTGATGCCATTTTGTCTTAAAAATGCAGGTTCCACATACATGAGAGCCATGACGACCCTATTCCATGACATGATTCACAAAGATATTAAAGTGTACGTGGATGATGTGATTACCAAATCCCGTGAAAGTTTGGATCACTTGACTCATTTAAGGATGTTCTTTGAACGGATACGTAAATACAATCTAAAGTTGAACCCTGCCAAATGTGCTTTCGGGGTAACAACTAGCAAACTGTTGGGATTCATAGCCAGTAGGAGGGGCATCGAGCTCGACCCTTCAAAGATCAAAGCAATTCAGGAGTTGCCTCCCTCGAAGATCAAGAAAGAAGTCATGAGTTTCTTAGGGAGATTGAATTATATTAGCCGGTTTATAGCTCAGTCAACGGTTATTTATGAACCTATTTTCAAGTTGCTGAAGAAATATGCGCCGACCAGATAGACTGAGGAGTGTCAGCAAGCTTTTGACCGTATCAAGAATTATTTGTCCATTCCACCAGTGTTGGTTCCTCCGAGAGAAGGAAGTCCATTGTTGTTGTATCTGGCAGTCTCATAAAATGCATTTGGGTGTTTCCTGGGGCAATATGATGAAAATGGAAAGAAAGAACGATCAGTTTATTACTTCAACAAGAAATTCACTCCATACAAGGCTCGTTACACTTTGTTGGAAAGGACTTGTTGTGCTTTGACATGGGTTGCCCAGAAATTGATCGTCCTACACGATGTATCTCATTTCTAGAATGGACCCTCTGAAGTACATATTCCAAAAGGCTATGCCTACTGGGAAATTTGCCAAGTGGAAAATGTTGTTGAGTGAGTTAAAAATTGTATACGTGACCCAGAAAGCAATCAAGGGACAAGCCTTAGAGGATCATTTGGCAGAAAATCCAGTGGATGAAGATTATGAACCACTCCAAACTTATTTTCCAGATGAAGAAATTTTGTTCGTAGGAGAAGATATTGCAGAATCATACCCCGGTTGGAGATTATTGTTTGATAGAGCGGTCAATTTCAAAGGTTCAGGCATTGGAGCAGTCTTGGTATCAGAAACTAGTCAACATTACCCGGTGACAGCCAAACTCCATTTTCCATGCACCAACGATATGGCCGAATATGAAGCTTGTATTCTCGGCATTCAATTGGCTATTGATATGGATATTCCAGAACTTTTAGTTATCGGTGACTCTGATTTGCTAATTCACCAAGTCTAAGGTGAATGGGCTATGAAGAACTCCAAGATCATGTCATACGTGAAGCTAGTATGAGGTCTGTGAAAGAGGTTCAGAAAAATTGAGTTCAAGCATACTCCGAGGATTCAAAATGAATTTGTTCATGCTTTGGCAACCATATCCTCCATGATCCAGCACCCAAACCAGAATTACATTGATCCATTGGTGATAAGTCTAAAAGAGAAACCTGCGCAGTATGAGCAAGTTAAAGCAAAACTAGACGAAAAGCCAATGGTATTATGATATCAAGAGGTATCTATAAATCGGGGTCTATCCAGAAGATGTGACCGCCAACCAAAAGAAGACAATTTGTCGGTTGGCCAACAACTTTTTCCTAAATAGAGAGATCCTTTATAGGAGGACTCCAGATCTTGGATTCTTAAGATTTGTTGACTTGGTCGAAGCCACAAAATTGCTAGAAGAGGTACATGTCAGAGTGTGTGGACCGCATATGAATGGGTTCATCTTAGCTAAGAAGATCCTGCGAGCCAGATACTTTTGGATGACCATGGAAAATGATTGTAGTAAGTTTGTATAGAAGTGTCAGATACAGAGAGATTTGATTCGAGTTCCGCCTATCGAGCTTCATGATATGAGTTCACCTTGACCTTTTGTAGCTTGGGGCATGGATGTCATAGGCCCAATCGAGCCACCTTCTTCGAATGGGCATAGATTCATTTAGGTAGCAATTAACTACTTCACCAAGTGGGTAGAAGCTGCTTCTTATAAGTCTGTGACCAAGAAGGTTGTAGTTGTCTTTATCAAGAACAATCTGATTTGCCAATTCAGAATCCCCGAGTCGATCATTACAGATAATAGAGCGAATTTGAATACCCACCTGATGAGAGAGATATGTGAGCAATTTAAGATCACTCACTGGAATTCAACCCCGTACAGTCCACAAATAAATGGAGCTGTGGAAGCTGCCAACAAGAATATCATGAGAAAGATGATCGATAGCCATCGCTCTTGGCACGAGATATTGCCATATGCTTTATGGGATACCGGACAACCGTCAGGATTTCGATCGGGCAAACTCCTTATGTGTTGGTGTATGGTTCGGAAGTGGTGATACCCGCTGAAGTTGAAAAACCATCCCTTAGGATCATTCAAGAAGCTGGACTGAGCAATGAAGAGTGGGCATGTGCCCGTTGCGAACAACTCATGTTGATTGATGAGAAAAGGATGAGTGCCATATGCCATGATCAATTGTACCAACAACGAATGATTCGTGCATTCAACAAGAGATCAAGATTTCGCATGTTTTCCATAGGACAGTTGGTCCTTAAGCGTATTTTCCCTCACCAATAGGAATACAAAGGAAAGCTTTGATACACCCAAATTACACCTCCAAAAGAAGTATAAAGCGGTCATTGTCAAATATAGAACCTAACTGAGGTTAGGGTCGATCCCACGAGGAATACGGAAGAAATACATCAGTAGTGAATATTTAGTTGTTTGTCTTTATTTAAAGGGGGTGGGGGTTTATGTATCACAAGTAAAGATCGGAATTATTAACAATTTAGTATTTAATTATATTCAATGAATTAAAGGTAACTAGGACTGTGTTCAGCATGATTTCATAACTTAGGAGGTATACGCAATTAATGATCTATTTTGGTGCTTAACATGCAAAATCAGTAAGTTAGGTTCACCTTAATCCTTGGTCCGGCAGATAGATGAATTTCACCACACGCTTTGGTCCAGCCGCGGGTATATGCTTTACTAACCATTACTCTTGATCCCAGATTAGCTATTCGCGGACAAGGTCAAGCTATTAGATGAGGGTTGGTAGCCTCAAATCTCCATTGTGAACAACCCTTTTCCCATTCGTCACCTCATTGGTTCGGCAAGTAAGAATAAGGTGAGTTCTAACGTTTGCAACCGTTAAAAAGCAATCAAAGCGAAGAGAAGAACAATACATGCATAAACCGCCCTAGAATCATTAACTGTTTAACCTACGTTTGTTAATTCATCATAGTTCCCACAATCCTAGTTATGGTATTTAGCTACTCATGCTTGCAAGAATCATAGAATAATACATAATAAAAGACTTACTTGTATTAATCATGAAAATTACCTCAAAGTAGAAAAATATATAATCCAAGAACACAAATAAATAATAAAGGAGAAAAATAGAATAAATCAAAATTCTCTGGCCTCCACGACGGTTCTTAGCTCTTCCTAGCTTACAAAGTTAAAAGAAAAAAAGTATTTCTGGGTTTTTTACAAAAATTATTCTTATGGGCTATTTATAGATGTAGGGAAAAAAAATCAAATAAAATAACTGAGTTCAAAATAAATTGAGAAACTAAAACCCAATTAAATTGGATTTGTACTCTGCGCTGATGATGATGCCGCCGTATTAGTGTTTGCGTGTCATTGACTACCACGTGGCAAGCTTTAGTTGGAAATGCAATTTCAATTGCATATTGCTGAATGCTCATATATTTATATATTATTATATTAAATTTAATCTATTAAGCTGCCTGCTTGATTTCCTTATATAATTTCTCATTTTTAATTCGTTTATTCTCCAAAAATTTTATCTTTTCACCAATTTAATCCTACAAATACAAATACAAATACAAATACCAAATATAAAAATAATTCATAAAATTAATGCTTAAAAAGGACAATAAAAAGACTAAATATGAGATAAATAATGACTAAATATAGGTATTTTTGGCCTCACATCACCACCCCACACTTAAACTCTTGTTCGTCCTCGAGCAAGCATTAAAACTCATCTTAATAAAACTAGGAATACCACCACTTTGATTGATACAAACAATTAGGCCATGTAACAAATCACAATATCAAGTACACTTCCCGATCATTATGCAAGATATACAACAAAAACAAACTTCTAACTTCCTAACCTCAAAGACAGACTTTAACTCATCAAATTAAGTTTGTTCACCTACTCTATCAAAGAAAGTTAATAAAATCACCTATCTATCATGAGACAAGTTCCCTCACAAGAAGAAATAGTCCACACACTCAATTTAAAGAATCAAATATAAATTAAGGACTTAGCATTAAAGAACAACTCTCGCACTCACAAAAGAATTCACATGTATGCACAAAGAACCATAGGCTTGCCTATTATGTACATCTCCACTAATTAAGCATGCTCTAATAGAATCAAATAGGACTTTTACAGGTTGTAATGTTGGCTAGGGGACGGGTAGGAAACTATATAATAGTGACTTATACTTTCCTAAGATTATACTTTCCTAAGCACTTTGCACTTTTTGAACTTCATCACCCATTTTTTTTCACTTTTTTTCCAGCCCTCTCTTCAATTATTTTCACTAGTAATTCTCATCATACCAAGAATGGTTCAATCATATTTTTTCAAGCAATTTTCTCTCTTCTTTTTTTTCATGTCACGTTCTTTCTAAGAGGGCTTTGTCATCACTTTGTAGCTATCATTAGTCACCTTTTTTCACTCAACCATCCCTTTTCTTCAAATTTAACAATTTTATCATAGTCCATGCTACAGTGCTTAAGGAAGCAGAGTGGAAAAATTAGGGATTCAACAAGAGGATCAAGGCAAAAAATATGGCTACCAAACAAAAGGCCACAAGTTCAAAAGGGTAACTAGTGATATAATATTTGAAAAGGCTAAAATTCACGAGACATATCAAAAAAAGCCTATCTCATCTTCTTCTAAACAGAGCAATGCTTTTTATTTCTCTTCAATAACGTGCAGGACAAGTTCTAGACTAAGATGCAAAACATGGAATATATGCAAGAAATCCTCACCTCACATGGCACAAGTTTCAATCAAGATGGATCAATTTTACTTCTAAGACAGATAGGGTCATAGCAAAATAAAAAATAAGAATAAGCTATATACAAAGTCACTACATTGAGCCTAGGTGTCCAAAAGTTTATTATTTTATTTTATACTCAAGCACTCCCAAAAAGTACTTCTCAAACTCAGGCCTAAATATGCTAGTATCAAATAAGTCAAAAAAGATCTTTTCTTTTCTCTCCAAAATAAAATCATTCCTAAAAATATAAATTTAAAAAAATCACTCATAAAAAAAATTTACCCGGTTCAAAGGGCCTCCCTCGGAAAAAAACTGAGGCCATAAGAAAAACCAAAGGGTGGATGAAATATGCCATTAACAAAAACTAAAAAAAAAGAGAAATAATAAAATAAAAATCTTTTTGTATTTTTTTTTGTTCAAATAAAATAAAATCCTATGGCATACTCACCCTTAACTTACAATTATCGGAAAACTCTTCACCCCACACTTAAAATCATGCTTTGTCCCCAAAGCAATTTATAGAAGAAGAAGAAGAAGAAGAAGAAGAAGAAGAAGAAGAAGAAGAAGAAGAAGAAGAAGAATTTATAGAAGAAGAAAAAGAATTTATAGAAGAAGAAGAAGGAGAAGGAGAAGGAGAAGAATTTATAGAAGAAATCTTTTTGTATTTTTTTTAGAAGAAGATGAAGAAGAAGGAGGAGAAGAATTTATAGAAGAAGGAGAAGGAGAAGGAGAAGGAGAAGGAGGAGGAGGAGGAGGAGGAGGAGAAGAAGAAGAAGAAGAAGAAGAAGAAGAAGAAGAAGGGTGAGAGATACTCCCTGAGGCCTTTTAGGGTCTAGTTAACAATATGATTTATCGTAATTTTTTATCAAGGGCCGCGCTATCCCACACTTAAGCTCAACCATATTTTTTTAGCTTCAAATTCGGGTACTCAGACTTTCCCTAATCTGCACAAAAACCAAAAAACAAAACAAAGAGAGAAAAAAATATAACACTATAAAAATTAAAATAAGAAGCTATACTACAAATTGGGTTGCCTCCCAATAAGCGTCTGATTTAACGTCTCGGCATGACACCTTCAAGTGAACTATTTTTTCCTCCACTTAGAACTTATGAATTGCACCCCTAATTTCTTTTCTAATTTTTTACTATGCTCAAGGGGCGGTGGTATAAATATAAAGGTTCCAAGTAATAGATATTGAATTTTGTACTTTTTGGACCTTAAGTGAGGAATGTAATTCTCTGACTTTGGTGCAATAAATTCAAGAATATAGACACATTGTTCCTCCTTCTTACACTCTCCCATAAATTCATATGGCTCGATTAATAACTCACCATCTAAACATAATATAGAAAAATAATTGGAATGGGGTCCAATGCATCCTAACTCATGAATTGTATTATTATTTACATTCTCATATTCACACACACTAGAGTCTTTAAAAATAATTTATCTACTTTTTCACATAACTCTAGTGCACTCTTCTCAATAGTGACAACATCAATAAGAGTATGGTCTAGTAGTTGTTCCTCTAATTTCAGCTCCTCAAGTAGAAAGCGTTCGTTGTCAAATATAGAACCTAAATGGGGTTAGGTTCGATCCCACGAGTAATACGAAAGAAATATGTCAGTAGTGAATATCTAATTGTTCGTCTTCATTTAAAAAGGGGGGGGGGGGTATGTATCACAAGTAAAGATCAAAATTATTAACAATTTAGTATTTAATTATATTCAAGGAATTAAAGGTAACTAGGACTGTGTTCACCATGATTTCATAACTTAGGAGGTATACGCAATTAATGATCTATTCTGGTGCTTAACATGCAATATCGGTAAGTTAGGTTCTCACCTAAATCCTTGATCCGGCAGATAGATGAATTTCACCACACTCCTTGGTTTGGCCGCGGGTGTATGCTTTACTAACCCTTACCCTTGATCCCAGATTAGCTATTCCTGGATAAGGTCAAGCTATTAGATGAGAGTTGGTAGCCTCAAATCTCCTTTGTGAACAACCCTTTTCCCATTCGTTACCTCCTTGATCCGGCAAGTAAGAATAAGGCGAGTTTTAACGTTTGCAACCGTTAAAAAGCAATCAAAGCGAAGGGAAGAACAATACATGCATAAACACCGCTCTAGAATCATTAACTGTTTAACCTACGTTTGTTAATTCATCATAGTTCCCACAATCCTAGTTATGGTATTTAGCTACTCATGCTTACAAGAATCATAGAATAATACATAATAAAAGACTTACTTGTATTAATCATGAAAATTATCTCAAAGTAGAAAAATATATAATTCAAGAACACAAATAAATAATAAAGGAAAAGAATAGAATAAACCAAAATTCTCCGGCCTCCACGGAGGTTTTTAGCTCTTCCTAGCTTACAAAGTTAAAAGAAAAAAAATATTTCCAATTTTTTTACAAAAATTATTCTTGTGGGCTATTTATAGATGTAAGAAAAAAACTCCAAATAAAATAATTGAGTCCAAAATGAATTGGGAAACTAAAATCCAATTAAATTGGGTTTGTACTCTGCGTTGATGTTGCTGCCGCCGTATTAATGTTTGCGTGTCATTGGCTGCCACGTGGAAAGCTTTAGTTGGAAATGCAATTTCAATTGCATATTGATGGCTGCTCATATCTATCTATATATATATATATATATACATATATATATAAAGGAGGGTTATAGACAAAGTGATGTGGCACCTCTCTATGACCTTCATTCACATTTATCTTTTTTCTCCTTTTTTGACCATTTTTCCTTCATTTATTTATTTATTTTGTTTTTAATATTTCAAAAGGTCTTTATATTTAATTACTCAATTTTTCATCTCCCACACTATAATGTATCTTCTTTATTACATATAATGTGCATTTAAAAATTCGTTCACCTCCAATCTTCATAATTCTTAATTTACTTTTTTTAAATATATATATATATATACATAGAGAGAGAGAGAGAGGTGATGTGGCACCTCTTTATGGCCTCCATTCACATTTATCTTTTTTCTCCTTTTTTGATCATTTTTCCTTCATTTATTTATTTATTTTATTTTTAATATTTCAAAAGGTCTTTATATTTAATTACTCAACTTTTCACCTCCCACTATAATGTATCTTCTTTATTACATATAATGTGCATTTAAAAAAAATTCCACCTCCAATTTTCATAATTCTTAATTTTAATTTTTAATTTTATATATATATATATATATATATAAACAACTAAAAACAATAATAAGTTAAAAAAAATATAATTTTACATTTCATTATATATTATAAGAAAAGTGATGTGACACCTCTTTTTGGCCAAGAAACACAATTATTTTTTTCATTTATGTTCTATGTTAAAATGCTCAAAATTCACTCATTTAACTCCCTTAATTATGTTAGAAATAATGCTATATCAAAAAAACTGAAAATATTTCTTTAACTCTCTTGATTACATTTTCCTCCTTTACTCTTATTTATTTCCCATTTCTTCATCATTTTAGGAAGCCCAAAAGTCTATCATGAATTGTCAAAATAATTTCACTTGAATGGCTACTAACTATAAATTAATCTCAATAAAAGGAGGTTACATATCTTAATTCGTTATCCCCTCAAGCATCTTTATCCGTGTATGGTGAGAATTGTCTTTATCTTACTCTCCTACATTTTTTTAATTAATTTAATTTTTCTTATCTTATTAACTTGGTTACAATTTTCACAAATGGCTATTAACTATGTAGATTATGAACGGAGGTTAAAGATGTCAATCTTTTATATATCACTACAAGCATCTTCATTCATGTATTATGAGAATTCTCTTTAATTTTCTTAATAATTTTTTTAATCTAATTATTCTTTAGGATTGAGTTAATTGTTCTTATTAATTACTTACTAACTTGGTTACAATTTTCACAAAATTTGATTTGGTAGAATATTATATTATTAATAATTATCTAAATAATTTCACTTGTGTGGCTACTAACTATATAGATTAAACCTAGACAGAAGGAGATTAGCTAGAGATCTTAAACTTGTATCTTCATCTATGTATGGTGAGAATTGTCTTTAATTTTATCTCTTATATTCTTTTTTATCTAATTATTCTTTAGAATTGAGTTAATTTTTTTAGTAATTACTGAATAACTTACTTACAATACAAAATCTGATTTAGCTGAATATAATTATATTGTTGAAGCTTTCATTTTTTTAATGTGTGTGTGTTTGTTAATTGTGAAGGTAATATTGATGAAGTCAATATTGAAATAGCAAAATAGATAAAAAAAATAAAATATTACAGTAGTATATATTTCAACTAACAACTTTTTGATCTTTTCTTTTTTATTAATTTGGTCCATATGATAAATTTGTGTTTTTTTTAATGAAGTTCAAAAAAATATTATTTAGTATAATGTACTGAAGTGTTGATCTTTTTTTTTAAAAGATAATTGTGAAGGTGTGACTGAAGTTAACATGACAGAATCTAAAAAATATATTTTTTTGATAAACGATCATAAAATCATGCTTAATATCAGAAAGGGATAATAAGATTAAATGTGAAAAGAATTGATTTGAGTTGAAAAAAAATTATACATACTTTTATTATGAAGTATATGTTTTGGTAAATATATTTCGCGCTGAAATTTATGTGACTTCTTGATAATGAGGACTACGAATTTTTATAAAATTGACATTTTTGAAAAGTTTCGAGATTAAATGAAAGAAAATATAAGGAGATGAGAATGATTTTGACGGCTAAAAAATGAGCATTTTTTCTTTTCATTTCTATACCTTAAAAATTGAAGACAACTTTGTGACCACATAGAATGAGCTACAGTCGAAAATAGATTTCTAAAAATCTATCACTGATTTATTCTTTTTTTCTATCTCAAAGTTAATTGTTTGATTCATTTTGTAATTTCTTACAATATAATTTATATTTATATATAAAGTAAGGCCAAAAAAAGAATGATGTGACACTTTTCATTGGTCAAGAATTTTATTCAACTTCTTTTTTTATATTTTTTTATTTTATAAATTATTTTATTTTATAAAATTATCTTTATAACTCACACCTCTTCATCTTCACAATTTCTACTCTTAATTAGTAATTAGTAATACACATAACTCACATTAAATTACCTAAATTATAAAAAGATTATCTCATTGTCTCTTTCTTAATTTTTTTAATTTGTAAGGAATGTCAACGGAAAAAGAGAAGCAACCCTACAATAATAAAAGGTATTTTTCTTCTTCTATTTACTTTGATATTATGGGAATGAGTATAGTAATTTTTCACAATTTTAACTTCAAAACAAGCTTAAATTTTATAAGTTCATTCTTTTGTCACAGTGAACCTAGATAATTGATCAATTTTATGTCTCTCATTCTTCTTTTCTTGCTCCTTATTTTTATTTTCTTGAGTGATATTGTTTAAGTTGCACAAGATATTATAGGATTGAAATGAGTCCATTTCATTAAAAATCCTCAAGCTAATAGTTATTTAAAAACTTTTTTTTGTGGTAAGTAATTTTATTTGCTATTGAAAATTCTGACTTATATATATATTTTTTTGATAGAACAGACTAATGTGAAATTTTTGTATTTTAATAATAATTTGTATGTCATTGAAAGAAAAAAAAATGACTCGAACATGTGTTGAGATCCAGACAAAGCCCTTTCTTCCTCATCAAAGTGTATTTCTTCATTAAGAAGTAATTCATTTTTTATAATTTAATTTCATAATAAATAAGTTTAAAAAAAATAGGTGTACATAAATTTAATGTTTATCAAGGTTATTTTAATTTATATAGTCTGTTCTCATAAATAATATTACACATACATGATTATTTGATTCCAGAAATAAAAATATAAATAAAAATGTGTATGCAATTTTAAACACTTTCAAGATATTAAAAAAAATTAAAACGAAAAGAGAAAGTTTTGAAATGTAATAATACATCTATGTTATGGTGATGTCAATAAGAATTGATATTACTCCTAATAATTAATTTGTTCATTGGGAAAGTAAAAATAAAAAATAAAAACAAGGTGAAGACCATAGAAACGGTCAAAAAATGCCAATATAGTTTGTACTTTATTTTTTATTTTTTTAACTGAATATCATATGATTAACAAAGAAAAATGTGAGCATGTTATTTTTTTTATTTTTCTAATTATAACATACACTATCTGAATGTAAAAATGATAATAAACTTGAAAAGCGTATCATTTAACATTTGAAAAGACTTAACATATGAATGAAAGAAGAGCTCGAATATAAATTACCATCATCAATATTTTATTTTTCATGTTTTCTCCTTCTCCAATCAAATTGAGTTCTAATTTTGTTACAAATCATTCTTTGTATGAAAGCTAACGTGTTTAAATTTTACTAAACATAAATTTGATTATTGATATCTTTTTGTTAAATATATTTACCTATTTTTAGAGATGAATTGAAACTAAAACAATTAGTAATATCCTTTATAGTATATAATATTTAAAGATTTCTTAAAAGAGCTATAATAGTAAGAATATGTTTGATGTTTTAGTTAATAACAAATTTATAAAAAGATAACACACGCCTTGGCGCGAATATGTTGGATATTAGAAAAATTTACATATTTAATAAAATATATTATTACCGCGTGAAGCGCGGCCTATTTCACTAGTATTTATATATTATTATGTTAAATTTAATCCATTAAGCTGCCTGCTTGATTTCCTTATATGATTTCTCGTTTTTAATTCGTTTCTTCTCCAAATTTCTTCATCTTTTCACCAATTTAATTCTACAAATATAAATACCAAATATAAGAATAATTCATAAAATCAATGCTTAAAAAGGACAATAAAAAGACTAAATATGAGATAAATAATGACTAAATATAGGTATTTTTGGCCTCAACATCACCACCCTCCACTTAAACTCTCTTTCGTCCTCGAGCAAGCATTAAAGCTCATCTTAATAAAACTTGGAATACCACCACTTTGATTGATACAAACAATTAGGTCATGTAACAAATCACAACATCAAGTACACTTCCCGGTCATTATGCAAGATATACAACAAAAACAAACTTCTAACTTTCTAACCTCAAAGACAGACTTTAATTCATCAAATTAAGTTTGTTCACCTACTCTATCAAAGAAAGTTAATAAAATCGCCTATTTATCATGAGACAAGTGCCCTCACAAGAAGAAATAATCCACACACTCAATTTAAAGAATCAAATATAAATTAAGGACTTAGCATCAAAGAACAACTCTCGCACTCACAAAAGAATTCACATGTATGCACAAAGAACCATAGGCTTGCCTATTATGTACATCTCCACTAATTAAGCATGCTCTAATAGAATCAAATAGGACTTTTACAGGTTGTAATGTTGGCTAGGAGACGGGTAGGAAACTATATAATAGTGACTTATACTTTCCTAAGATTATACTTTCCTAAGCACTTTGCACTTTTTGAACTTCATCACCCATTTTTTTTTCACTTTTTTTCCAGCCCTCTCTTCAATTATTTTCACTAGTAATTCTCATCATACCAAGAATGCTTCAATCATATTTTTTCAAGCAATTTTCTCTTCTTTTTTTTCATGTCACGTTCTTTCTAAGAAGGCTTTGTCATCACTTTGTAGCTATCATTAGTCACATTTTTTCATTCAACCATCCCTTTTCTTCAAATTTAACAATTTTATCATAGTCCATGCTACAGTGCTTAAGGAAGCAGGGTGAAAAAATTAGGGATTCAACAAGAGGATCAAGGCAAAAAATACGGCTACCAAACGAAAGGCTACAAGCTCAAAGGGGTAACTAGTGATATAATATATGAAAAGGCTAAAATTCACAAGACATATCAAAAAAGCCTATATCATCTTCTTCTAAACAGAGCAATGCTTTTTATTTCTCTTCAATAACATGCAGGGCAAGTTCTAGACTAAGATGCAAAACATGGAATATATGCAAGAAATCCTCACCTCACATGGTACAAGTGTCAATCAAGATGAATCAATTCTACTTCTAAGACAGATAGGGTCATAGCAAACTACAAAATAAGAATAAGCTATAAACAAAGTCACTACATTGAGCCTAGGTGTCAAAAATTCTATTATTTTCTTTTATACTCAAGCACTCCCGAAAAGTACTTCTCAAACTCAGGCCTAAATATGCTAGTATCAAATAAGTCAAAAAAGATCTTTTCTTTTCTCTCCAAAAAAAAAATATTCCTAAAATATAAATTTAAAAAATCACTCATAAAAAATTTACCCGGTTCAAAGGCCCCCCCCTCGAAAAAGAACTGAGGTCATAAGAAAAATCAAGGGGTGGATGAAATATGCCACTAACAAAAAATAATAAAAAAATAAAAAAATAAAAATCTTTTTGTATTTTTTTTTGTTCAAACAAAATAAAATTTTATGGCATACTCACCCTTAACTTATAATTATCGAAAGATTCTTCACCCTACACTTAAAATCATGATTTGTCCCCAAAGTAAATTAGAGGAGGAGGAGGAGGAGGAGGAGGAGGATAGATACTCCCTGAGGCCCTCTAGGGCTAGCTAACAACATGATTTATCATAATTTTTCATTAAGGGCCGCGCGATCCCACACTTAAGCTCAACCATATTTTTTTAGCTTCAAATTCGGGTACTCGGACTTCCCCTAATTTGCACAAAAACTAAAAAATAAAACAAAGAGAAAAAAAAATATAACACTATAAAAATAAAAATAAGAAGTTATACTACGAATTTGGTTGCCTCCAAATAAGCGCCTGATTTAACGTCCGGCATGACACCTTCAAGTGAACTATTTTTTCCTCCACTTAGAACTTATGAATTGCACCCCTAATTTCTTTTCTAATTTTTTACTATGCTCAAGGGGCGGTGGTATAAATATAAAGGTTCCAAGTAATAGATATTGAATTTTGTACTTTTTGGACCTTAAGTGAGGAATGTAATTCTCTGACTTTGGTGCAATAAATTCAAGAATATAGACACATTGTTCCTCCTTCTTACACTCTTCCATAAATTCATATGGCTCGATTAATAACTCACCATCTAAACATAATATAGAAAAATGATTGGAATGGGGTCCAATGCATCCTAACTCATGAATTGTATTATTATTTACATTCTCATATTCACACACACTAGAGTCTTTAAAAATAATTTTATCTACTTCTTCACATAACTCTAGTGCACTCTTCTCAATAGTGACAACATCAATAAGAGTATGGTCTAGTAGTTGTTCCTCTAATTTTAGCTCCTCAAGTATAAAGCGGTCGTTGTCAAATATAAAATCTAACTGGGGTTAGGATCGATCCCACGAGAAATACGGAAGAAATACGTCAGTAGTGAATATTTAATTGTTCGTCTTTATTTAAACCAAAATTCCCAAACCTCCACGGCGGTTCTTAGCTCTTCCTAGCTTACAAAGTTAAAAGAAAAAAAGTATTTCTGGTTTTTTTACAAAAAATATTCTTATGGGCTATTTATAGATGTAGGAAAAAAAAACCCAAATAAAATAATTGAGTTTAAAATAAATTGAGAAATCAAAACCCAATTAAATTGGGTTTGTACTCTGCGTTGATGCTGCTGCCGCCGTATTAATGTTTGCGTGTCATTCGCTGCCATGTGGCTTTAGTTGGAAATGCACTTTCAATTGCATATTGATGACTGCTCATATATTTATTTATTATTATATTAAATTTAATCCATTAAGTTGTATGTTTGATTTCTTTATATGATTTCTCGTTTTTAATTCGTTTTTTCTCCAAATTTTTTTATTTTTTCACCAATTTAATCCTACAAATACGAATACCAAATATAAGAATAATTCATAAAATCAATGCTTAAAAAAAACTAAATATGAGATAAATAATGACTAAATATAGGTATTTTTAGCCTCACATCAAGCTTGCACCTAATTGGCAAGGACCGTATGTCGTCCAAAAAATGTTATCAAGAGGAGCTTTGATTTTGTCTGAGATGGATGGCCAAGTATGGCCCAAGCCGATCAACTCCAATGCTGTGAAGAGATATTATGCCTGTAGATGGTTCTTTTTTCTTTCTTCCCCTATAATTGCATTTTCTGATTGTAATCATTTTTATGCTTTGAGATAGCTTAAGATATCCCTATCATCTTTGTACGAACTACGTCTAACCTGAATTCTCAAGAATGAGATAAGGCCTATGTCGGCTTCGATCAACCTCTTAGAAAAATCTATCTTTCTCCTTTTTATCTTGAACTACGTTCGACCTGAATTCTCAAGAATGAGATACGTAGGTGGCCTTTGTAGGCCTCGATCACCCTTATATTTATTTTCAATATTCTCCCACTTCAAGTGTGGGAACTACGTTTGATCTGATTTTTGCTTCAAAGGGATACGTAGGCGCTATAACGGCTCGGTCATATTACTCAGAAAATTAAAGAAGGCGAAGATCGTCTCCAACAAGTCAAAATGCAGAATGTGGTAAATAGCGACTGAGATAAATATCGAAAGAGAATCTCAAGGTCCCCACAGAGTGTCCTCCAATGGTACAAGGTTTGACATAAATTTCCACCAAACTTCATTCAAGAATTCGGAAACAAACTCAGAAGGTGGATTAATCCCCAACTACGACAGATTACTCAAAAATCATTCTCAAACTCTCCAACTAGGATATTGAAGGATATCCAGAGTCCGCCAGCAATATGTCAGATATGTCAAGGCCTCAAGTGAAGGACGTTCGTTGAGCTAGTACATGACATCATAGGCAGAGACCTTTCCAAACTATCCTTTTTCAAATCTTTTCCAAAGAACTTGTTTGAGAAGTTTTTACAAAATATTAGTTTTACTCCTTTATAATTTAATTTTGTCTTATGTATACTGTGACCCAGGGAGTCGAGGATGACGAGTAACCAAGAGTGGAAAACATTCGTAAAGACAAAGCAAAGAGCAGAAGATCGAAGGAGGTCAACACAGATCAGTTTCGCCAAAAACTAATAATTTTTCTGTGGATGCAGGTTGTCCTAAAAAGTACATTGGAGATCGTCAAAAGTCCCTCGTTATCCAATGCATTCAAAGCAACACAATAAGACCAGATTCCCTAAAATTGGTGAGGAAAGCCAAAACGGTGGGAAGGAGATGAAAGAGGAAAAAGTCCCTGGAATGGACAAATCTTCTTGTAGTTGCAGGAACTACCAGATAAAGAGAGATCGACAACATTCTCAAATCCCCAAGCAGATCAGGACGCTGCAGCCAACCTCAAAAGTAAAGCACCAAATGAGAGATCGACGACGTTCTTCACAAATCCCAACAAATCAGAAATCATCACGAACAAACGATGTTCAGAAATGGTATTTGTAGATGTCCCCAGAAATGGGCACAACCATTTCATTCACATTTGAAATGAAAGTTGTTTTGATCAGCCTCATAAACGTCGCCTTTTAAGTGTTTCAAATTTGACTGTGGTCGCTAGTAAGAGCAACACTGTGTCTACTAATCATTTGTCTTGAGCACAGGTACGCACAAAAGAGTCAACATGATAACATAAAGACCAAAGGTGATATTTTCTGCAACTGCTACACATGCCATTGCACGATCATCCACATCATTATCATATTTGCATGTCACGAGGACCATGTCACAAATACCATGTCGCAAGGACCATGTAGCGAGGATCATGTCACGAAGACCATGTCGTGAGGATCATGTCACAAAGACCATGTCATGAGGACCATGTCGCAAGGACCAAGTCGCAAAGACCATCATCATCAAATATCGCAGATACACATTTGCTGCGAAGAATATTTCCTTCTACTGGTCAATTTCAAAGAGGATGACATCCAGAGGCATCCCGAAGTCACACTAGGTGTGCAGGATTGACCTAAGAGCATACTTATATCTGATATCGCGTAAGACCACGGAGTCTAACGTTGAGATATTCGCACATGCATTTTTATGCCACAGTTATTTATACACACTTATTATTATGCTGAGATGACAAAATCTAGCATTCAACATATTTATATCCAATATCGCGTGAGATGGTGGAGTCTGACATTGAGTATATCATTGCATCCTTATTATTATGTCAAGACGACAGAGTCTGGCATTCAATATATTTATATCCAATATCGCGTGAGACAGTGAAGTCTGACATTGAGGATATCTTTGATTTCTTATTATAATTACACCGAGACAACGGGGTCTGACATTGAACATATTTATATTCGATATCATGCAAAACAATAGAGTCTGACGTCAAGGATATTAATGCACCCTTATTTATTATCGCATAGAGACAATAAAGTCTCACACTGAAGGATGTTTATACATTCAAAAGCATCAATCGCCAGAAGGATGCAGTGATATTTTATCATGTGGCAAAGGCCTTGTCACCCCCGATGATCAGATGACGCTTGTCGTCGAGGTCAAAAATATATAGTCAGAAGGATGTCTGTAAGACGCCATACAAATTGGACGATGAACCAGATTTTACAAAAGTTGGACGGCCAGAGGTTGTCTGTAAGTCACAGTGATATCTAAAACCAGATAGTGTGCAAGATTGCCCAAAACTTGACAGACTAAGAATTATCTATAAGACGCAGCGATATCTGAAACCGGATAGTGTGCAATATCACCCGAAAATTGGCAGTTCAAGGGTAATCCGTAAGTTGCAATAATGTCTGAAATTCAATAAAAGTGCAAGACTACCAATCTACGATATATCTATGTTGATATTGTGCAGGACTACCCAAAGATTAACAATTCAAGAGAAATTTGTAAGTCGTGTTACATCCAAGATCATATAAAAGTGCAGGATTACCCAAAAATGATAATTCAAAGGATATTTGTAAGTTGCCTCTATCCAAAGTCGGATGATGTGCAAGATTACTCGAAAGCTGACAAATTAAAGGGCATCTGTGAGCCGTTTCTATCCAAAGTCAAATAATGTGCTCGATTACCCAAAGCCTGACAATTCAGGGAATATCCATTAATCGTGTTGATACGGATGATGTGCAGGACTTACCTCAGAGTCATATGCAAATACTACTACCAATAGCCGCGAAGGCTATCACATTCAAGGGAATTCCGTAAACGGTTACGAGGATCGTCACATCAAACAGCCACAAGGGTCATCATATTCAAAGATCACCATGTCCAACTGCCACAAAGAAAATCCTATCCGATAGCTACGAAGGCTATCATATCTATTTGTCGTGAAAATTGTTATTTTCTAAGATAGGGACAAGAAAGAATGACATCTCCTTCAGAAGTCAACATATTAAAAAATGAGGTACAATGCTATCTCTCCTTATTAAGCTACTTTACTACTAACAGTTTTGTTTCAAAATATTACCGAGAATATCTGAGAAGATGAAAATCTCGAACAAGAATGACAGGTATGAAATGCGTCAAGAGGACATCACGACACGGGATTCAAACGTAATCCCAGCTTGAGGTATGACAAAGAAACTACCTCTCCAAATTGAATTACGTTACTAATAACAATTTTATGTTGAGATGTTTTCGAGAGAATACGAGAAGGATGAGATTCTCAAAGCAAACCACAGGTGCGGACTACACCAAAAAATAATGCATCACAACGTGGAACATTTTCTTAGCAGCAAACTGGGACATAGTCCGAAGAGGAATATCAAACTCTTTGGACGTGAGCTAAGGAACGACTTTCACCGCTATCAAACCTTACCCCTATCAGAAGGCATGTGGGTATTTCCTATCATTGGGTCTTAGTTTCACATCCGGAGTACTTTTTGAACTCACTCTGGAAGTAATATTCCTTTTTTTCAAATTTGGGTGACAATATACCTCGAGCTTTGGAAATTATGTCTAGGTAAATTCTTATTTATGAGTGTGAAGTGCGCGACATTCATAATTGAGAGGTTACAAGCCTCTTTTTTATATCTCAATCCATTTGTCACTCGTCCCGAGCCAAAGGTTGTCTTAACATAAAGATTACATTTTCCACCGATTGAGTCGAACTACAAGTAGCCTGATTCCCTGAGTCTTGGGATATGTAGGCGGGCTCTATGTTGAAAACTCGACTGCATTCCTAACTCCCCCCGATTCTCTTACTCCCCAGCTTTCCGATCTTTCTTTAATTCGAAGTCGGAATAGCTTTTAAAATTCCTTCAAAATCGTACATAAAATCAAGCGTTTTGAACTACAAGTGGCCTGAATTATCATGTAACCTGAGATATGTAGGAAACTCGATACCGGAGTTCAACCATAATTCCTGAAAATTCGTGATAGAACCAACCACTTTCTGAAGATGAATTTGTGGTCGGATAAAATTGGGAACTTCAATTCCCTTTGCCCAGGGTTCGTTACATCCACCTTACCCAAAGAGAGGGGAAGTTGTTAACACCCAATTTTTACCCTCCACAGTACAAATTAATTTTGAGCCTTTTTCAAATTTTAAACAATTTTGAAATAATTATTTTGTAAAAAGGGTAAAATATTTTCCAAATCAGCTTTATAATAGTTTTGAGTAAGAATTTATATTTTTTATATTTAATTATGTGAAATTTATATAAGTTTAACTAAGAAACTATTTTAAAGTTTAATTTCATAAGAAAATCCTTTTAAAATTGAAAGTGCTTAATTTCCACCAAATTATTGAATAATTAATTTCATAATTTTTAAAGAAAATGGTCATGCTTTAAACATTATAATTATTTCAAATCATTTAAATTGAACAAGCTCAAGAATTGATTTTGATTAATTCATCTCCATTCCAATTCTAGCCTAATTCCTTAAAATTATTTCAATTCTAGCCAAATTTAATCAAACTATTCCTAATTTGGCTACCTTTTTGACTTAAAGTGGCCACATTTTGCTTAAACATCCTTATAACACCTTTTGTTTCAGCCCCTTTTGGGCCAATTAAACCCAATACCCGCCTAGCCCACACCCTTATTCCCCTTGACCCGTCCGGCCCACATCCTTAATACACACTTATCTCTTCTTTCCTTTCATCTCTCATAACAAAAACCAAAACGACCCCTTATCTCTCCCCTTTCTCCCTCTAAACGATGACCAACAACAACTCTGCGAACCCTAATAGCTGCCACCCTCGTCCAGCAATTTCCTTCTCCTCCGTACCAAAATTGGCTAGCACGAGATTTATACCAAGAAGGTACCAGAAAAGAGACGTGGAGCCTCATCCCTCCACCTTCGTCCTTTTTTTCCGAAATTCCGCTCAAAATCTGTACCAAGAGGGTACTATTTGTGAGTTGTCCAGCCTTATCCCCAATTCGAATTCAAAATCCTCTTTGAAATCCCAGAAAACCCCCTGAAATCTCCCTCTCCCACATCGCTCAACCCTCCAAAAATTCCCCAAATGGTTTCCTATATAAACCCCACTATTTTCACAGTGGGGGTAAGCTTTCAGACGATTTTTGAAGGCAAAGAACCCTATAAGACTCTTTGTCATTGGGATTTTTGCCAAAGAATTTCGAGTTGGCATTTGGAGGTTTCCGGCAGTGGTGAGAAAGCTCCGACGAGGCTCGTTGTCCAGTTCGCTGCTCCGATAAAGGTAAACACCTCACCTTTATGCTCTTCTTCTTTCCTTTCTGTATCTGGAAGATATAAATGTAGAAATTCACTATTCTTGTGAGTGTGAAGACTTCTGGACTAGTCTTGTTTGAGAATAATTGTGCATTGAAGCTGTTGTTTATCTCGTAATCAATAGTTGAGTGTGATTAAACAGAGCAGTAGAAATCTAGTTTCTTGTTGATGTCGGCTTAGTTTTCTTTCATCGTTTATATGTTAATAATTAATTTTCAGTGTTATATATGTTTAGATACATTTCTTAGCTTATGATGGTTTCTTTATGTGACTCCTTTTGAACAATGAGATAAGCATCATAGGTAAACATTAGTTTGAATTATGGTGTGGCTGATTCATATCTATCTGCTATTCGGGAAGGAAGGGGAATGGAGTTTGACTTATCTGGTAATAATATTAAGATTGGTTAATCATTTTGCTAAAAGATTCTAGATTTAGAATAATCTTAAGATTGTAAGTGTTGTCACCTTACATTTTATCTTCTTTAGCGAAAAATCAGTTTGTGCTTTCTATTTAATCCTTGAGCTTTTGGGCGAAAACACGAAATGATTGATTTAAGATTGATTTCTCTTCTTAGTTCTTGGTGGGTTTCTCTTGATACGTGTGCGTAGTATATGATTTTGGTTTCTTCATGAGCTTAGACTTGTCCATGATTATGATCCCGGCTAGTCGTTGTTGGTTTAGACCATTTTCATGCTCAAAGAGCTCTTATATTTTGTCTCTGTTTGGTGTGATCTTGCTTTGACAAATATTGGTAGCTCAACGCTGATGTGATTTGAGAGAAATATGCAAAGTCTTTAAGTTTATTCGTTAGCTCGTGTTCCAATTTCCCCCCTCGTAGTCTCATTTTGGCATTTTTCTTTGTTCGAAGAATGTGTGTTAGCTTCTGGACAAAATGCATCACCTATGTTTTCTTATTTTGCCAAATTGTTCTTTTTGAGCAAGATGTATAGTAATTGCCAAATTATTTTCTTTCTCTTGTGCACATGGAAAACCCCAACCGAGCCCGTTTTTGGACTCCCCATCTTCGCATAAGTCATGTGGGGCTGGCAAGCCTAACATACTTCGGAGCAGCCTCTTTTCTATCAAGTCAGCCTGCAAGAATGAAAGCACGATACGCAGAACTTTTGAAGCTAGCATACGTGTGGAGATGAAAGGATAAAATGGGCCAAAAGTCCATTGTTAATCAGTAGCAGCAGTAGTCGAAAGGATGGACCAAATTTGAAGAACTGGACTGGAAGTTCAAAGTTTGCGGCATATGGGACAAAGTCCAATGATGTAGAATATGAATCAATCTCCCCAATTCACAACAAATCATCACCATAAGCCCCACACAACATCATAATCTTAATTCATTTCATTTACTATTATAACTCACTAATTCACCTATCCATAACATGTTTTACATGATAAGTCCCCTACCCAAGCAGAGTTTAAAGAAAATTAAGTCATAACCTACCTCGAAGTCAAACTGCGAGACACCAATGGTCACAAACTAGTCTTTTCCTTCTGAATGGCTTCAAAACACACACAATCTATTAAGAACAAGTTCTATGTGTAAATACGAGTACATCGATACCCATATTGTTATATTTCTGTTTCGGATCCAAAAATCAACCCTGAACCTCCAATGGCAAAAGTGAAATCTTATTATAATATTTTCATTAATTCACAATGCAAAAAAAACTCTATTTCTAATAATAATGGAATATGGCAAAACATTGACCGTGCTATTTATTCGTCAAAATATTTTAGAAAATTGTTTGGAAAAATCATGCATAGAATATTCATTATTATGCTCAACTAATTCTCTCTATGTCTATTTGCTTCCATAAGTGCTTTGCAAGTTGATTTTTCTACCTCACACAAGTTGGGCTGGTCTAATTAATGTATAAAGATCAGTCCAACTCATCACATTATGATCATTCGTCGTCATATAAAAAGAGATATTTTCTTATGATTTACATCATCCACTACATTCCTGATCTAAACAACAAAAATGGTGATAGTTTAGGGGGGGACTTAGCCTTTTCCCTATTGAAAATTGAGTTTCACTTCTTTCTTTTTTTGGTTTTGCAAGAATGAAAAAAATAAAAAACTGATATATAATGACTTCTTGTTCAGATCATGAGTGTAGTGGATGATGTAAAACATTAAAAATATCTCTTTTTATATAACAAAAAAGGCGAATAATCATAACGTGATAAGTTGGACTAATTTTTATGCATTAATTAGACCAATCCAACTTGTCTAAAGTGGGAAAATCAACTTGCAAAGAACTTATGGAAGCAGATAGACATGGAGAGAATTAGTTGAGCATAATAATGAATATTCTATGCACGATATTTTTTCAAACAATTTTCTTATATATCTTGACAAATAAATAGCACGGTCAATGTTTTGCCTTGTTCCATTACTATTAGAAATAGAGTTTTTTTTCACTGTGAATTAATGAAAAAAATTGTGTTATAAAGCATGATTTTTCCATTTATTTTTCACCGGGCCAACTCATTCGAAAAACAGATTCTCATTCAAACACTGCGAAGGTTCCTACTTTCAAACACTATTATTTTTTTTTATCACTGATTCAATCAAAATATCTCTAGGAATAATCGTTGAGTATCTTTTTCATGAAAAATTTTAATGAGAAATTAGTGATTTTTTAATAGTGCATATAACAAAAGAAAAGGCATGAATATATATATATATATATGTGTGTGTGTGATTTTTTGATATTTATGTGAATTTTTTTTACTTTGATAATGGATATTTATGTGAGATATTAGTCTGGGATTGAGGTATGATTGATTAATTGATCATCGATTTCATCCATACACTCATTGAAATAAATCATTATGGAACATTTATTTCCCAACAACCTTCATGCAAGGTCATAATGATTTCATCCATACAATCACTGAAATAAATGCAATTATATACTTTCCAATTCCAAACAAGTGAACCTTATTTCACCCTCCAACAAAGAAAATTCTAAAGCTCTAATAACCAGTGTTTTAAAAAGTATGAGCGTGAGGCAAGGCATTTTACTTGTTATGAGGCGAGGTGTAAGCCTCGAGATAATAGGGCGTAAGCTCCATGAATACTTTTATTTTTTAATATTTTATAAATTTAATATAATTAAAATAAATATTTCAAAAAATAGATGAATCACTAAAAAAGGTAAAATTACATAAAAATTATAAAAATTAGTGAAAGATGTATCTAAAACTGCTTCAATTAAAAAGCACTAATCAAAGCAACAAAATACATCCAATATATAAAGTCAAATTTTCATAAAATAAACCATTAAACATCTTCAAAAATACAAGTTTGTCCAAAAAAAACTACATTATAAGTAAATATTAAATATGGTGAAAGTTTGACTTTTAAATTTACTATTTATTTTTTTTACTTTTGAGTATTAAGTACTATTTAAGTTTAACAATTAAATATTTTAATAATTAGGCTTAAATTTGAGACTTAGCAGAAAAAAATTATTTCAATTTGATAATAATTTTTGGGCCTTACGCTTAAGGGCGTTCGCCTAAACATTCACCCCATAGGCGAACACCCCAAATTATGGGGCGTACACCTTTCTATACGTTTGCTTCCCCACAATGCGTCAGTATGTTTTGGCTACGTCTCGCCCCGAGGTTTTCTCCGGGGCTCACCTCACGACAACTTTTAAAAACACTGATAATTATATAACCAAATGAAAAAATCCTTATGACCACAATGACCCAAATTTGATAATAAAATCTAAAGAGCTGCTAAATTGGCCACACAAATTTGGCTCAAATATGACCACACTTGTGAAAAGACTTGCATAACGTTATTCAGAATTTTCCCTCCAAAACACACTACTAAAGATTAACTTTTTTCTATTTCCAAACTCATTGAGCAACTAAAATTATTTCATACGAAAATTGATTTTTGATAATAGAAATCTTTTAATTACCTCTATGTTTTTCACTGATGCATTTTTTTGTTGCTGCGGTTGTGCTAATATTTTACTGCTACTAGTTCTGTGTTGTTACTGTTGTGTGGCTACATTGTCATTAGTGTAATAGTAATGCAGGGAAGGGTAGAGCGCAACCTTCTAGGGGGTTTCCCAACTTGATGATAGAGCTCATTGTTATGCCTTCCCAGAAAAGTCTGAGGCCGAGGCGTCTGATGCTGTGATAACATGTACTATTCTCATCTGTGATCGGATGACTTCTGTTTTGCTTGATCCTGGTTCCACTTAATCTTATGTATCTGTAAGATTTTCCTTGGGTTTGAACTTGGTCTGTGATGTTCTCAATTCTCTTGTATATGTTCTACTCTGGTTGGAGATTCTGTGGTAGTGAACCATGTGTATCATTCTTGTTCTTTTTTGTTTATGGGTCTTTAGACTTGGGTAGATTTGATCATTTTGGATATGTTTGATTTTGACATTATTCTGGGTATGACTTGGTTGTCTCTATATCATGCTGTTTTGAATTGTAATACTAAGACAGTGACTCTAAATATACCGGGTATGGGTAGTGGGGGGGTTTGTATAAGCCTATGCTGGTGAAAATCATATCCTTTGTTTGGGCTAGAAAGTTAGTGTGGAAGGGGTGTTCAACCTTTTTGGCTCATCTTCGGGATGTTAGTACGGAGTCCCCTCCTATTGAGTTGATTCTTGTAGCCTCTGAGTTTCAGGAGGTATTTCCTTTGGATCTACCTAGTACGCCTCCAGACATGGATACTGACTTTTGTATTGATTTGGTGCCGGACACTCTCCCAATCTCTATTCCTCTTTATTGAAAGGCTCCGACAGAGTTGAGGGAACTCAAAACTCAGTTACAGGAACTACATGATAAGAGATTTATTCATCCTAGTGCTTCGCCTTGGGATGCTCTGATCTTATTCGTTAAGAAGAAGGATGGTAACATGAGGATGTGTATAGATTACAGGCAGTTGAATAAGGTTACCATCAGGAATAAGTATCCATTGCCCCTACATATATGATCTCTTCAACCAGTTACAAGGTGCTTCAGTATTTTCCAAAATTGACTTGAGGTCAGGTTATCATCAGCTTAAAATCCGGCCTGTGGATATACCTAAGATGACTTTCAGGACTCGGTATGGGCATTATGAGTTCCTGGTAATGTCGTTTGGGTTGACCAATGAGCCGGCAGCCTTCATGAGATTAATGAATGGTATTTTCGAGTCATTCTTGGATTCTTTTGTGATAGTATTTATTGATGACATTTTGGTTTACTCCAAGAGCAAGGAGGAACATGCAGGGCATCTTCGTATTGTCTTAGGAATTTTGAATGAGAAGCAGTTGTATGCAATGTTTTTGAAATGTGAGTTTTGGTTGTCCTCAGTTGTTTTCTTAGGGTATGTGATGTGCCGGCATTCTACGGCACTTTTGACTTTTTTAACTAAGAATAATCGTGAGTTTTCAAGCAATCATTATTGGTTTTGACGGTGTTTGAG
The DNA here is from genome assembly GCA_003996215.1 of Jaltomata sinuosa. Lineage (NCBI taxonomy): Eukaryota > Viridiplantae > Streptophyta > Magnoliopsida > Solanales > Solanaceae > Jaltomata > Jaltomata sinuosa. Next base: position 187,357 of record QJPP01007250.1, read on the forward strand.
TTTTATTTGCAGGAAATTTAACAAAGATGGAAAGAGTGGAGATTTACACATAAAATAGGCTCACTGGTTAGTGTGGTGACTCACCTAATGATTCACCACGAGTGTGACGAACCACCAAGCAAGCCACCATGCCAAAGATCAATGATGGAGTCTATTGGTTAAGGTGACGACTCACTTGGCGAGTCGCCAAAGCCTTGATGAGTCATCACTATGAACCACCAAGGTGGACAGATCAAGAGGAGACCACTGGATAGTGTGACGATTGCCATGGAGGGTCATCACAGCTATGACGAACTGTCATATAAACCACCACAAAGGAGAAGGATGTTAAGAGCTACTGGATAAGCTGGTGACTTCCATGATGAGTCATCAAGGCCACGGCGAGTCATCACAATAAGTCACCAAGTCACCAAGTCAAGCAAGTGTTGTCCAGATTCACTGGTTAGAGGCGACGAATGCCCTGATAGACCATCACAAGGATGACGAGTCATCACAATGACTTGTCAAGATAAAACAGAGATGTAAATTCACTGGTTCCTTATGACGACTCAAGTAAAGAGTCGTCATAAGGTTGACGAATCTCCAACTCAACCCATCAAAGTTGAAGCGAGCAGTCCGAGTCTATTTTTGGAATTTAATTTCCTAAGCTACCATAAATACCCAGAGTTAAGGTTATTTTATGGATGCATTATTCTATATTTTGGATATGTTCTTTCTCAGTTTTGGATGACTTTGAACGTAGAAACATATATACGTACGTTTCTTCTTCTCCTTCATTCCATTATTCTTGGGAATTTTTGGCTTATTGTCCTTGGAAAGCTTGAAGCTTGTGTTCATCTATTTTGTAAGAACCTTTTCTTTATATCATGAACACTATTATCTTCTTCTTCTTTACAAGCATGAGTGGCTAAAATTCCCACAACTAGGGTTGTGGGAATTATGGCAAAAGTAATAACCTAGAGTTCGGGTGATATGTGGTTTGATTTGTATGCTTATCACATTGTTAATCTTGCGTTTTTACCATTTTCTAGTGGTTGCAAACATTAGAACATACCTAGGTTTGATTGGGTTGAACAAAGGAATTAAAACTGGGAAAATTGGATTAACAACGAGGATTCGGGACTACTAACTCCTGTCTAATGGTTGATGCTCTAGCGAGGTTAACCTACTTGGGGTATAAATTGAGTTTTGTATTGTATCTTTTCAAGTTTAAAAAAATTGAAAGGAAAAACGTCTAATTGGTTGAGAAACGTTTAGACGTAAGAATGAATTCAATTACTTCATGTTATGCATATAAAAAGAACCCGATTGAACTCTAACCCGAGATTGTTTACAAAGCCATGGTGAACACATCCCTAGTTCACCTCTCATATTGATTTTTACTCATCATAATTCATTTTTTATCGTTTGAAATATTCAACAAACAATCAAGGATTGTTCACTATAAACCCCTCATTTTTCTAGAAATTATTGATTATTAGTCATCTAAATTACTACCGACTTAATTTTCACCTTATTCCCTGTGGGATCAACCCCAACCTTTGTTGGATTCTATATTTGACAACGACCACTTATGCTTCTTAATTGAGGTGTAATTTGGGCGTATCAAATTTTGGCGCCATTGCCGGGGAATATGGTTGTTTATTAAGTTCGGTGTGTTTATTTGACTCTTAGTCATATTTCCTAATTTACTTTTATTTGTTGTTTTTAATTTTTACAGGGTACAGATTTGTGCATTCCAAGTACCCCATGCTCGGGTGAACCAATATTACCCTACGACCCTGAGCTTGCGAGAATTTTGTGGCTAACTATGAATGCACAACAACGAGAGGCATCAAGACTCGCTGCAGTTCAGCAGACCTAGCAGCACTTGAATGCTGATGATATTGAGGATGATGATGCGTTGGATAATGAGGCTGCAGTGGGTGATGGTATAGTGGCGGATAATGTTGATAATATTTCTCCTGCCGAGCAAAGGCCACAACAGAGAGGTAGAGGTCGACAACAACCAAGACAAGTTTCTTTGGATGATGAGGACCTTGACTTGGATGGAGTTGGTGCTATGGGCGCTATTGTTCTTCCGAAATTAGCTCCTAGCGCTCAGTTTAACATCATCAGCACGATGATCCAGTTACTGAATCTGAAGGAGATATTTAGAGGAGTAGCTGGTGATGACCCCAACAGGCACCTGATGAATTTTGTGGGAATCTGTAAATCCTTTGAGCTACCGGGGGTGAGTCAGACGACTATTAGGCTTTGATTGTTCCCATTGTCTCTGTCTGATGAGGCAATACTGTTATTGACAGATCTAACTCCAGATTCTATAACAAGCTGGGGTGAGTTGAAAGGAGCTTTCCTAGAAAGGTTCTTTCCTCTCTCCAGAATGTTACAGTTGAGGGACGAGATTAGTAATTTCAGATAATAACCGCATGAAGCCTTACATGAAACCTCAGCTACCAGGCCAACACTTGATAACGCGGCAGGTGGAGCATTCATGGGGCTCACCTTTATTGATGGCACTACTATTTTTGACTGGCTCCACAAAACAAACAGAGCCCGGCATACCCGAGATTTGGAGATAGCTGCCAATACTTATGTTGTTGGTATGTCAGCTGAGCAGCGCTGAAAAGAGGAAGAGTGGGCCCAATACATGGCCCATTTGAAGACACAAATGGATCTGCTGACAAAACATTTGTTAGCAGGTGGAGTTGAGAAGATAAAAGTTGTAGGCTCATAGAGTAGAAAAACTGAGGCCGAATCTGATGAAGAAGCTAACTACTTGGGGGTTTACAGGCTTATGGCCAAGGAAACCAAGGTTGTAACTACCAGCAGGACAACTACTATGAAAAGCCTAGTTATAAGAATCGAGAGCAAGGTGATTGGAAGAGTAAGGATGACGGAGGTGGATTGTATGTACCACCTGGGAATTGTGATAAAGCTAGCAACAGTGCGAGGACTTTCAGTGTGGAAGCCATGTTAGCTAAAGTATTAGTGAAGGTGGAGTCTACCAACGCAGGGGTAAAGGAGATTAAGAGGGATCTATCTTTATTGAGTCAGCTGGTGGATTCACACTCTACATCCATTAAACAGTTAGAGCACCAGATGGGGAAATTATCCACAACTCCCAACCCACGAACGAATGGAACCTTACTTAGTGATACCATACAAAATCCTAGGAATGATGGAAGGTATATGGCTATCTCTACAATGAGTGGAAAAGTCTTACCCGAACCACACCCATTAGTTCAACTGCAGGAAAAGAGTGTAGAAGATGAGAATGAGATGGGAGATGATGATTTGGGCACTAATGAGACTCTGGCAAAATCTGGGAAGCTAAACAAGTGTGATGATCCAAAAGCAGGTGCTGAAAAATCTACTGTGAAAAAGGATTCTGAGCATGTGCTTAAAGAAAAATGCAAGGAAGTTGAAAAACTTCTAACTACAATACCTAGGCCTCCTCCTCCTTTTTCATAGCGATTGAAGAAAAAAGTGGAAGATGGCAAGTTCCACAAGTTTATGTCCATGCTCAAGCAGATATCAGTAAACATCCCATTGGTGGATGCTCTTGAGAAAATGCCCGAATACACCAACTTCATAAAGGACTTGATTTCCAAGAAGAGGTCAATGAGCTTTGAGCCAAAAGATAACCTCCACCACTGCAGTGCGATTTCTTCAAGATCGTTAGTGCAAAAGAAGGAAGATCCAGGTGCTTTTACTGTCCCCTGTACAATTGGGAAATTCAATTTTGACAAGGCCTTATGTGATCTTGGTGCTAGCATCAACCTAATACCGCTAGCAATCTATAAGCAGTTGGGCTTGGGAGCTCTCAAACCAACTACCATGAGGGTATTAATGGCCGACCATTCAGTAAAATGACCAGTGTGAATATTGTATGACATACTAGTGAAGGTTGGTAGATTTATATTCCCAACTGACTTTGTAATCTTGGATTGTGAAGTGGACTTTGAAGTACCCATAATTTTTGGACGACCATTATTAGCCACTGCAAGAGTGTTGGTCGACATGGAGAGAAATGAATTGACATTCAAACTGGATATTGAATTAGTCAAGTTCAATGTGTGTCAATCGATAAAGCAACTGAGAGACATGAGAGTGGTCTTGGTGATTGATGTTATTGATGAAGCTCTTATGGATGTACATATTGAGGAAGAGCTTGTTGTTGAAACCTTAGTTGCTATGAGGATGATCTTGGAATCGCAGGAAGAGAAACCCATAGAAGAAGGCGGTGAGAACAAATCAAGAAAAAGAAAACACTGCAAGAGAACTAATGAAGAAATGGAGTTAGAAAGAGTAAAGAAGCTGTCTCGAATAGTTGAGAAGCCGAGACAAGAGAAATTTAGAGCCCAATTGGATTATGTTTCTTGCACCTGTCCCAGAGACTACTCCTGCCATGGAGACCCCGAAAGTCTCCAACATCATACCAGACTCTGAAGCCTAAGGGCTTCACAGGTATTCCTTTCTCTCACAGTTTAGTTTTCATATATGTACATTGGGGACAATGTATGAATTTAAGTTGAGAGTGTTAGGATAATTGTGAGTCTATCACCACCGAGGGTTTTTATTGTCGTGTTTCTTTTTCCCCCGGTGTGCTATCTAGTAGAACCGGCATGTTTAGGTTGTTATTTAAATTTTGTTTGTGTTGTGTTGTGTTGTCTATAGCAAGCATGGCTTTTTGTAAGTTGAAATAAAAAGGAGCTCCTTTCGAAAAAGTTGATTTTGTACTTATGTTTGAAATGATTGACTGTTCTGGATCCCTAAATATCATTAAGTGCATATGATGGTAATAATTGTGCTTAAGTCGAGCTGTTGTTTTGATAGTTGGTAGTGGTATGGTTTCTTGGTGCCAAGTTTGTGTGAGCTTATTGTTATAAAGTCTTACTCTGTGCATGCATCTAGAACTTGCCTGGCCTATTATATTAAGTTTGAAGTTGGTCGCTTAGAAAGGATTACAGGTCCTTTTCGTGTGTAGTCCGCTTAGCCTAAAAGACCGTACAAATGTAAATAATCCCTTTGATCCCTGTTTGAGCCAAAGTTAACTTTCTTCTTTAAATAACCTCTTGCCTTTCTCTTTTAACTTTGAATCTCTATTTTGGCCCTGGTCCCTCCTTAGACATCGTGCACCTCAACTCAGGCAATTAGCCTAAGTTGAGGGTGGCTACTGTAGAGGTACATGATAAGAAAAATGGGGTTGTGTGATAAATTGGTTGTTGTTGGGAAAGAAAGTGCAGGTGTGTGCCAAATGAAAAGACAGAAAAAGAAATGAAAAAGAAATAAAAAAGAATTATCAAGTTTAGAAGGCCACACCTGTAGCTAGCAATAAGGAAATCAAAGGCGAATAAGAGTGGATGGAATAAGTTTGAGTGGAAATAATAGGGCGATGATTTCAAGGAGGGTTTAGTCACTATTCCCCAAATGTATCCTACCTACACCCGAAGCCTCATTACAAGCCAAACAAGTCTTGTAGTGATCCTGAGTGACTTTCTGAAAAACTGAAGTAGAATAGCAAGGGCAAGCCTATGGTATCGCATGTGCACTATTTGAAATTGTTTGTGAGTGTGAGCGTCTTACTTAGTCCCAAATATTATGTGTGGGACGTCTTTATGGTGAGGGCGCCGGGATTTCTGTATCATCTACTGATTATGGGGATAGCTGCTCTGTATGTATATAGAATATTCTATCATATCAGAATGACATGTTTAGATCCTTACAAGTTAACTTTTCAAATACTTGTGTAGTACTGGGGGGTCTTGGTTTAAATTGATTAAACTGCTGAATGGCCATGGTTTGCTAGAGACATATTGTTTGTTTTCTTAGTTGAGTTATCTCTTTTTGTTTGTGTTGTCATGTTGCTTGAGGACAAGCAAACGTTTTAAGTTGAGGGTGTTGATGTGCCGGCATTCTACGACACATTTGACTCCTTTAACTAAGAATAATCGTGAGTTTTCAAGGAACTGTTGTTGGTTTTGATGGTGTTTGTGTTTTATTTGCATGAAATTTAACAAAAATGGAAAGATTGGAGACTTACACATAAAATAGGCTCATTGGTTAGTGTGGTGACTCACCTGACGATTCACCATGAGTGTGACGAACCACCAGGCAAGCCACCATGCCAAAGATCAATGATGGAGTCTACTGGTTAAGGTGATGACTCACTTGGCGAGTCGTTAAAGCCTTGATGAGTCATCACCATAAACCACCAAGGTGGAGAACTCAAGAGAAGACCACTGGATAGTGTGATGATTTCCATGGAGAGTCGTCACAGCTATGACGAACCATCACACAAAACACCATGAAGGAGAAGGATGTTAGGAGATACTAGATAAGCTGGTGACTACCATGACGAGTCGTCAAAGGCCACAATGAGTCGTCACAACAAGTCACCAAGTCACCAAGTCACCAAGTCACCAAGTCAAGCAAGTGTTGTCCAGATGCACTGGTTAGAGGCAACGAATGCCCTGACGGGCTATCACAAGGACGACAAGTTATCAGAATGACTCTTCAAGATGAAACAAAGATGATAATTCACTGGTTCCTTGTGATGACTCACCTAACGAGTTGTCACAAGGTTGACGAATCTCTAACTCAACCCATCAAAGTTGAAGCAAGCAGTTAGAGTCTATTTTTGGAATTTAATTTCCTAAGGTACTATAAATACCCAGAGTTAGGGTTATTTTATAGATGCATTATTCGATATTTTGGATATTTTCTTTCTCGATTTTGGATGACTTTGAACGTAGAAACATACATATGTACGTTTCTTCTTCTCCTTCATTCCATTGTTCTTGAGAATTTTTGGCTTATTGTTCTTGGAAAGCGTGAAGCTTGTGTTCATCTATTTTGTAAGAACCTTTTCTTTATATCATGAACACTATTATTTTCTGTTTCTTTACAAGCATGAGTGGCTAAAACTCCCACAACTAGGATTGTGGGAACCATGGCAAAAGTAATAACCTAGAGTTTGGGTGATATTGGGTTTGATTTGTATGCTTATCACGTTGTTAATCTTGCATTTTTACCATTTTCTAGTGGTTGCAAAAATTAGAACATACCTAGATTTGATTGGCTTGAACAAAGGAATTAAAACCGAGAAAATTTGATTAACAATGAGGATTCAAGACTACTAACTCCCATCTAATGGTTGACGCTCTAGCGAGGTTAACCTACTTGGGGTATAAATTGAGTTTTGTATTGTATCTTTTCAAGTTTGAAAGAATTGAAAGGAAAAGCATCTAATTGGTTGAGAAACGTTTAGACATAAGAATGAATTCAATTACTTCTTGTTATGCATATGAAAAGAACCCGATTAAACTCTAACTTGAGATTGTTTTCGAAGCCATGGTGAATACATCCCTAGTTCACCTCTCATATTGATTTTTACTCATCATAGTTCATTGTTTACCATTTGAAATATTCAAGAAACAATCAAGGGTTGATCACTATAAACCCCCCCTTTTTTGGAAATTATTGATTTTTAGTCATCTAAATTACTAATGACTTAATTTTCACCTTATTCCCCGTGGGATTGACCCTAACCTTTATTGGGTTCTATATTTGATAACGACCATTTATGCTTCTTAATTGAGGTGTAATTTGGGCTTATCAGCATGTGGTCTGAAAAAGAGGGTAATGGTAGATCCCCAAAAGATTGAAGCAATTAAAAGTTGGGTTTATCCTAGCTCCGTGACTGAGGTTAGGAATTTCGTGGGTGTTGCCAGCTACTATTGCAGGTTTGTCAAGAATTTTACTTCTATTGCTACTCATTTGAAATAGTTGACTCAGAAGGAGGTGCCTTTTGTTTAGTCAGTTAAGTGCGGGAGAGCTTCCAAAAGCTCAAGACACTTTTGATTGCAACCTCTATTCTCTCATTGCCGATTGAAGGTAAGAATTTTATTGTATTTTGTGATGCTTCACATTCGGGTTTGGGTGTTATATTGATGTAGGACAGGAATGTTATTGCTTATGCTTCGAGGCAATTGAAGCCTCATGAAAATAATTACCCGACTCATGATTTGGAGTTGGCAACAATGGTGTTTGCACTTAAGATCTGGAGGCACTATCTTTATGGTGTCAGGTGTGAGGTATTCACAGACCATCGTAGCCAGCAGCCCGCATTTGCATAAAAGGACTTAAACTTGAGATAAAGGAGATGGATGGAATTATTGAAAGACTATGATGTACCATCCACTATCATCTAGGTAAGGCCAATATGGTGGCAGACGCATTGAGCCGGAAGGCGGTAAGTATGGGAAGTTTGGCCTGTTTGAGGGTGTCAAGTCGACCCTTAGCTAGGGTGTTTCAAAGTCTGGCATCCAAGTTCATGTAGATTGATATTTCAGAAAGGGATGGAGTGTTGGCTAGTATTAAGTTGAAGTCAACATTTTTGGATGAAATCAAGGCCAAACAATTTGAGGATGTGAAGTTGAATAAACTCCGGATCAAGGTGGTGTCTGGCGAGGCTTGAGATGCCACCCTTGATGCATGTGGAATATTATGGTTTAGAAGGCGAGTATGTGTTCCTCGAGTTGGTGATTTAATTCAGAATATGCTAGATGAAGCTCATGGTTCGTGATATTCTATTCATCCAGGTGTGACCAAAATGTATCGGGACTTGAGGCAGCTTTATTCGTGGCCTAGGATGGTGAAAGATATAGTGAAATATGTTTCCAAGTGTCACAATTATCAGCAGGTAAAGTATGAACATTAAAAGCCTGTGGGTTTGCTCCAAAGGATGCCCATTCTCGAGTGGAAGTGTGAGAGAATAACTATGGACTTCATGGTAGGTCTTCCTAAGACCTTTGAAAAGTATGACTCAATATGGGTTATAGCGGATAGGTTGACTAAATCTGCCCATTTTATTCTGGTTAGAGTGGATTAAAGCTCTAAGCAGTTGGCCAAGATATATGTCAAGGAGATAGTGAGACTATATGGGGTACCGCTTTCCTTCATTTCAGACAGAGGTACGCAGTTCACTTCAAAATTTTGGGGCAAGTTGCACAAAGAGTTGGGCACCCAACTCACATTTAGCATAACTTTTCATCCTCAGATTGATGGATAGTCGGAGAGGATAATTCAGGTGCTTGAGGACATGCTGAGGGCATATTTGATCGACTTCAGAGGCCATTGGGATAGGTTCTTGTCATCGTGTGAATTATCATACAACAACAATTACCACTCTAGCATCGACATGGCTTCACTCGAGGCACTCTATGGGAGGGGTGTAGATCACCCATAGCATGGTTTGAGGCTGGTGATGTGGAACCTCTGGCCACTGACTTGGTGAAGAAAGCTCAAAAAAGGTAAGGCACATCCAAACCAAGTTATTGGCTGCCCAGAGTAGGCAGAAAGAGTATGCAGATCGCAAGGTAAGGGACATGTCATTCTAGGCTGGTGAAAGGTGTTGTTAAAGGTGTCACCTATTAAGGGGTCATGAGGTTTGTCAAGAAGGGCAAGCTTAGCCCTCGGTATATTGGTCTGTTCGAGGTTCTCAGAGATGTAGGACCAGTAGCATACAGATTAGCATTGTCACCAAGCTTGTTGGGAGTTCATCTGGTATTTCATATATTCATGCTTAAGAGGTACCATGAAGATGAGGACTACATCATGAAGTGGGATTCAGTTTTGTTAGATAAGAATCTTACTTATGAGGAGGAGCCGATTTCCATTCTTGATCGGGATGTCTGGAAGTGGAGGATAAAAGAGATTAGATTGGTTATGGTTTAATAGATGCATTGTCTGGTTGAAGAAGCCACATGGAAAACTGAGAAGAACATGCGGGATAAGTACCCTCACTTATTTGAGGATCCAACTACTATTTCTCTCTTGACTTAGCTATTCTTCCTATTTGATTGTTTGGAGATGAACGATGGATAAATTGGTATATGTTGTAACATCCCTTTCCATTATAATTGGTGACCTAATCGTGCAAGAATCAGGGTTAGAAATTTTCTGAAATTGGAAGTTAAAAATTTCAAGCTAGGTAGTCTTGGACAAAATCTAAGTAAGGTATGGTCTAGGGAAATTCAGAAAGGGATTGGGTGAATTTAATAAAGTTTATCTTATTTTTATGATATATAAGGTGATAAGGAATTTGTGGGACTTTTTGAAAGTAAATTCGGGTAAGTAAAACTCCCGATATTGAACCTGACATAAAAGGGTTAGTCCAGAATGTCATGGTTTGAGGGTGTGTTGTGAAAGAGGTAAAACTGGAAAAAATATTGAGTTACTACCTCGCCACACCCGCTATAGCGGGTGGCAGGCCGCTATGGGGCTGTCGTTATAGCGGAATAGTTCTTGCTATAGTGAGAGACAAAGTCTGTCAATCCCGCTATAGCGAGAGACTTTCGCTACTGCAGTGCCGCTATAGCGACATTAGATCTCTATAGCAAGGTAAATCGTTGTAAATGTAAAAAAAATTCTAAAAACATTTATTATTTCACAAATACATTTTGGGGAAGGTAGAGGCAATTTGGGGTAAATTCTACTAGTTTTTCACCAGAAATCTTCGTTAACGTAAGTCTTTTATCCCCGCTAACTAGTATTTTGATTCCTAGTTCATAAAATCATTAGTTTGTAGGTCTTGGGGAGGGTTTAGCTTACCCTAGATGTAAAAATCTGGTGTATAAGGGATAATGAGCTATAAACCTTGGGTTTTGATTAAAAATTGTTTATTCATGATTGCATGACTGTAATTCGCTAGTGTAATCATAGAATTGATAGTTTCTAGGCGAATATTATTGGTGGAAAAGCCCTAGAATAGGTGGAATGATCATGAATTTAGCCTGGAGGTTCGAGATTAGGCTATAATCCGCGATATTTGAGGTCATAAATTGAAATTGTGTTTGCATTTCTATTTTTAGACCATAATCAAGCCGAGGTTTCAAGGAAAGGAAAAACTCAAGTTTGGTAGAGCAAATCAGGCTTAAATTGAGGCAGGCGATGGTTATTGTAACCCAATTTGTGTTATGTGTGAATAATAATTTTTTCTTAGTATCACTTGCACAATATGTGTTCAGGAAAAAGAGAATGATTGATAAATAGTATCCTAAGTGTTAATCACATGCAATGATTCTGTTTGAAAGCTTGTTTGTTTATACAAGTGTTGTCTGTCATCATTGCGGTTATGATTGTTGTGATATCTGTCTTTATTATGTGACGTACCGGTATTTGAACATCTTCATGAGATTTGTTGATGTTATTTATTAGTTAGCTCGGATACCACGTCGATACAATTTCTATTATTTATTAATTGGCCCGGGTACCACACCGATACAATTTCTATAATTTATTAGTTGACTCAAGTACTATGCCGGTATTGTACATAGACAAGAGCTCATCCTCTATAGGTCATGACTAGTGGGCAACCATAAGACACTTAGCATGTGTGTACAGGTTTACTCCTTATTCATATGTGTTGGTTCCTTGAGTGAACCAGGCTTATCTGTTTATTGATGTGCATATGTGTTGGTTCCTTGAGATAACCAGGATTCATTGCTACTTGACATACATGTTGATCTTTGAGTGGTCGGGATGGTGTATTTAAGTGCTAAGTTGGTTTATTATGTAAACCGGGGTTCATGTGAATTGTCATAGTTGATGTCCTATGGATCCTTTGATAGTCTGGATTTCTTGCAGGATGTGACAAAGCTCTATGTTGTCTGTTACTTGTGTAGTTGGACATGACTTATATGGTTGTTGAGTCAGATTATTGACTAGGAGTCTTATAGGTAGTCATATTTAATATGACTTGTTACATGGTTATCTTGTTGTACTATGTTATGATTATATATTCGTATTTCGTATTTTGGGGCTAGCCAATGATCCTACCAGTACATTGTTATTTTTTGTGTACTGATACAACACGTGCTCTTCTTTTTTTGAGTATAGGGTATATTCTGACTTTTATTTGTAATTTATTTGATATTTTAAAAATATGTTAGAAATTAAAAAAACAGAAAATGATGAATCTATTGAAAGATAAAGGCTTTAAAGTAAATACACCAGAGAAAAGTATATACAGAGAAACCTATATGTTATTCAATTTCAAATTGATGTACAAATGAACTAAAAGAAATTCCTATTTATAGAAAAACAGAAGCAGCTTGCAAAGCTGCTTATAGAAACTTGCTTGCAAAGCTTCTTGTGAGCTACTTATAGAAACCTGCTTACAAAGCTGCTTGTGAGCTGCTTATCGAAACCTGCTTACAAAGCTTCTTGTGAGCTGCTTATAAGAACCTGCTTACAAAACTGCTTGTGAGCTGCTTATCGGAACCTGCTTATAAAGCTGCTTGTAGAAGTAACAAATGGACATCCACAATTAATTGTATTTATAACACTCCCTCTTGGATGTTTATTAATAGATAATGTGCCTCGTTAAAACCTTACTAGAAAAAAATTCAGTGGAAAAAGTCCTAGTGAAGGAAAAAATTACACCTATCTAGTAATACGCATTTACTAGTTGCCTCATAAAAAACATTACTAGAAAAACCCAATGGAGAAAACCTTAGTTAAGGAAAAAAGAGTACATCGCGTATTTTACTCTCCTTGATGGAGACCACGTTTTAGTTGTCCAAGTTTTCATATTCCTATCTTGTATACCATCTTCTCATGAGTTGAAGTTGGTAAGAATTTGATGAATAAATCTGCTGAATTATCACTTAAACAGATTTGTTGGACATTAATATCACCATTTTTCTAAAGATTATGTGTGAAGAATAATTTTGGTGAAATGTTCTTCGTTCTGTCTCCTTTTATGAAGTCTTCCTTTAATTGGGATATGCATGCATCATAGTTTTTGTATACGATTATGGGTACTTTAGTATCATACTTCAGGCCACATCTCCCTTTGATAAAATGTATCACTGATCTCAACCATACACATTCTCTACTTGCTTCGTGAATCGCTATTATCTCAGCATGATTCGAAGAAGTAGCAACAATGGACTGCTTTGTAGATCGTCATGATATAGCAATACCTTCATATGTGAATAAATAGCCTGTTTGATATTGAGCTTTATGTGATCAGATAAATAACCTGCATTTGCATGACCAACAAGATCTGCACTATTTTTGTTAGTATAAAACAGGCCCATATCAATGGACCCCTTTAAATATCATAATATATGCTTAACTTCATTTCAATGTCTACATGTAGGAGAAGAACTATACCTGCAAGCAAATTAACATACAATACTATGTCAGGCCTAGTAGCATTAGCAAGACACATAAGTGTATCAATTGCACTCAGATATGGTACTTCAGGACCAAGAAGTTCCTCATTCTCTTCTTGAGGTCGGAACAGATCTTTACTCACTTCAAGTAATCGAACAACTATTGGAGTACTTAATGGATGCGCTTTGTCCATGTAGAATCGTTTCAAAATATTTTCAGTATAGGTAGATTGATGGATGAAGATCTCATCTGCCAAATATTCAATTTGTAGACCAAGGCAAAGTTTTATCATCACAAGATCTTTCATCTCAAATTTTTTCTTTAGATATTCAATCGCCTTTTTGACCCCTTTTGGAGTTTTAATAAGATTTATTTCATCAACATAAATAACAAGTATAACAAACTCTGATGTTATTTTCTTAATAAAAATATATAGACAAATGGCACCATTTATGTAGCCTTCATTTATCAAGTACTCACTAAAGCGATTATACCACATCCGTCCTGATTGTTTTAAACCGTATAACGATTTTTGTAATCTGATTGAGTATATTTCTTGAGACTTTGAACTACATGCTTCAGGCATTTTAAATCATTCTCGGATTTTCATGTAAATATCATTGACAGGTGAACCATAAAGATAAGCTGTAATCACATTCATTAGATATATTTCAAAGTTTTCATACACAACTAAACTGATGAGATATCGAAATATTATGGCATTCATAACTGATGACTATGTCTCTTCATAGTCGACACCGGATTTTTGAGAGACTCCTTGTGCAACAAAGCGTGCCTTGTATCTCACAATTTCATTTCTCTCATTTTTTTTACACAAAGACTCATTTATAGCCAATAGGTTTTACACCATCAAGCATTTGAACTGCAGGTCCAAAAGCCTCACGTTTATTAAGTGAGTTCAATTCTGATTGAATTTCCTCTTGCCATTTTGGCCAATAACATCTTCATCGATATTGTTCGACAGATAGAGGTTCAAGATCATCACTATATTGTATAATGTCAAGTGCAATATTGTATGTAAAAATATTATCCACCATAATTTTGGATCGATTAAAATTTATCTCATCACCAGTAGAACTTATTGAAAGCTCTTCATTCACTTGAGTTTCGAATTCACTGTTTTCTTCAGAAATATCAGGATTAATCAGATCTCTTATGAGATTCTTTTGTAGTGTCATTTCAATCATTTTTCGTGCTTTTTTTTCTAGGATTTTTATCCTTGGAACCCAATGGTCTACCACGCATCAGGCGTGTTTGAGATTCAGAAGCTATGATACTAGTAGATGGTCCTGCTGGAACAGCAATTTGGATAGACACATTCACTGCAGGGATATGAGATTTAGTTATCCTTTTCAAATCAGTAAATGTGTCTGGCATTTGATTTGCTATTTTCTGTAAATGAATGATCTTCTGGATCTCCTGTTCACATATGGAGGCACGTAGATCAAAATGAGATAGTGATAAAGTTTTTCACATAATTTTTCTTTCGAGTTTCTTTTTCTCTCCCCCTAAATGCGAGAAATTTGTTTCATCAAATCGATAATCTAAAAATCGAGCAGTGAATAAATCCCCGATCAATAGTTCAAACCCAAAATATGTTCCTAACTTTCTTAAGGGGCCCATCTTAGTGCATTGTGATGGTGGTACTAGCACATATACAGCATATTCGAAAATTTGTAGATGGACAATATTTGGTTCATGATTAAAGACTAATTGTGACAAAGAGTATTTATTATAATGAGTCGGTCTGAGATAAACAAGTGATGCTGCATCTAAAATAGCATGACCCAAAATAAAAGTGGACAACTTTATTTTCATAAGTAGTGGTCTTGTTATTAATTGTAGGCGCTTGATAAATGACTCAGGAAGGCCATTTTGAGTATGAACATGAGCTACATGATGTTCATCTCTTATCCCAACTGATACACAATAATCATCAAAATCTTGGGATGTAAATTCTCCAGCAATATCAAGGCAAATAGCTTTTATGGGATAATCTGAAATTTGCTCCCTTAATCGTATTACTTGTGCCAATAACCTCGAAAACGCGAGGTTGTGAAACGAAAAAAGGCACACATGAGACTATCTTGAAGATTTGTCTATTAGGACCATAAAATATCTGAATGACCCACTGAATGGGTGAATAGGTCAACATATATCCCCATATATACGTTCTCGAAAAAAAAGGGAATTCAATGTCAACTTTCATTGGCGATGACCTAGTTATCAATTTGCCTTGACAACAAGCAACACATAAAAATTCACCACTTTCATGAATCTTTAGGTTCTTGAGTGGATACCCATTTGAATTTTTAATGATTTGTCTTATCATTATTGATTCAGAATGACCCATTTGGTCATGACAAAGAACAAAAGTACTCGAATCAGTAAACTTCTGATTTACGACAGGGTGTGCTTCAATTGTACTTATTTATACATAATACAGGCTGAAAGATAAAGTTGATAATTTCTCTAAAATATACTTCTAACCGGAGATATTTTTGATAATACCAAGATATTTAAAATTCATTTCATTTAACGTCTCAACATGATATTCATTTCGACAAATATCTTTAAAACTTAATAAATTTCTTGGGGATTTAAAAAAGAACAATGCATATTTTATAACAAGTTTTGTTCCCTTAGGCAAAAATATAGTAGCTCTTCTGGAGCCTTCAATCAATTTTGAATTACCTAAAATTGTAGTAACATTTGCTTTTCTCCTAAGTAAGTAGAAAAAAGTATTTCTCATCTTTGAATATGGCGTGCGTTGTTCCACTATCAACCACACAAATATCTTCATGATTGTTCATTGATCCAAATAAAATTTTTTCAAGATAAATAATTTAGATAAAATAAATATTATAGTACTATTACCAAATAAAGCATTACATAAACTTTATTTATTTACAGGATTAAGAAAATACGATTATACTAGTTAATACAAATAACAGATATAAAAAATATTTAGACTATCACAGATTCATCACCAATAAAGTGATCTATTTTTCCTTTAGGGTGCTCAAAGAAATCAGCAACATCTAAATGCATGGGCTTAACATTATCTTCAGAGATAAAGTGTGGTTCTGCATTAGTATCCATCTTCTTCAGGGATGCTTGATAGAGATCAACCAGGTGCCTTGGCATATGACAGGTACAAGACCAATGTCCCTTTTATCCACATCGATAGTATTTATTTCCTGAATTTTTTTTGCACCGCTTCAGAACTTTCATCCTTCTTTTTACACTACTGGTGCTGAAGGTTATTATTTGGTGCAAGACGACCACAATGATTAGGATTTCTTTCTCGACCATGATCATGATCACTATTGGGGTCACGACCTTTTCCACACTTAGATTGGTAAAAATTTATTACATTCACTTCAGGGAATGGAGCAGAACCAGTAGGTCAACTTTCATGATTTTTCATTAAAAGGTCGTTATATTGTTCCGCAATAAGAAAATGTGAAATTAATTCAGAGTATTTCTTGAACCACATTTCTCGGTATTGCTGTTGTAGGAGCATACTCAAGGAAAAAAAATGGAGAATATTTTCTCCAGCATATCATGATTAGTGACGGTTTCTCCGCATAATTTTAACTGAGAAATAATTCTGAACATGAAAAAATTATACTCAATGATATATTTAAAATCTTGGAGCCTCAAATGCATCCACTCATAACGTGCTTGTGGATGAACGACCATCTTCAGGTGGTCATATCTATCTTTAAAATTATCCCACAGTACAAAAGGATCTTTAATAGTGAGATACTTCATTTTTAAAGCCTCGTCAATGTGATGGTGGAGAAATATCATTGTCTTGGCATGATCTTGATTTGATGTCTGATTTTTATTTTTGATGATGTCTGTCAGACCCATCGCATCAAGATGAATTTTAGCATCAAGTGACCAAAACAACTAATTTTTTCCCGATATATCCAGGGCAACAAATTCACGTTTAGAAAAATATTCCATTTAAGTACGAAAAGAAAGTTTGTACCTTCGATACTTACAGTATTTTCTCAAGATGGCAGAGGCTCGTGCTGATAACGTATTATAAAATAAAGACTTTAAAGTAAATACACCAGAGAAAAGTATACAGAGAGAAACCTATATGTTATTCAATTTCAAACTGATGTAGAAGTGAAATGAAAGAACTTCCTGTTTATAGAAGAATGGAAGCAGCTTGCAAAGCTGCTTATCGGAACCTACTTGCAAAGCTGCTTATGAGAACCTGCTTACAAAGTTGTTTGTGAGCTGCTTATAGGAATCTGCTTACAAAGCTGCTTGTAAGCTGCTTATAGAAACCTGCTTACAAAGTTGCTTGTAAGAGTAACAAATGGACATCCACAATGAAGTATATTCATAACAAAATCCAAATTCTAAAAATTAATTTTATTGTTCACATAAGAACACAAGAATTAAATCAACATTTTCAAAAACTTTATGTTGTGTTGGAATAAATACTTTTTAAGGAGTATAAACAACATGATTTACGCCTTTATTTTTACAAATATACAGCGGCGGATGCAATATGAACACACCGGGTTTATCTAAATCCAATAATTTTTAACGTAGAATATAAATTTATAAATAAAAATTTATTAAAATTATGACAAATAGTAAGTCAGAACTCATAGCTCTACAAATACATTAGGTTTAACGGAAAAGGGTAAAAAATATCCTTAAATTATTTGAAATTGAACAAATATGCCCTCCGATAATAAATTAGTCTAAAAATAGGGAGAAACACAGAAATAGTCTTTTTCTTCTTTTTTTTTGGGTTTCCCACCCAGTGTCTGGTACCCACATTGGAGCCCGACTAAATCCGAATTCGCGCCGGGAAGTCCCATATTGGGAGGTATAGCACTCCATAACAAAGGCGACTTTGTACCCAAGGGGGCTCGAACCCGAGACCTCTTGATTAAGGATGAAGGAGTACTTACCACTCCACCACAACCCTTGTTGGTGTCTTCTTCTTCTTCTTCTTCTTCTTTTGGTTTTCTTGTTATTTTATTTTAAATTCATTTTCTTGCTGCCTTCTTCTTCTTTTCGTTTTCTCCATTATTTTATTTTAATTTTTTTTGTTGCTCCATATATTTTTTTAAAAAAAATTGTTCTCCTGTTTAATAAAAAATACAATTTTGTATTTTTTTTTCTTTTTCCAATAAAATGGAGATAGTTAGAATAGAAAAAAGTCAATGTAATGTAACTCTTCAAAAAAGTCAATTTTTTGTATAATTTATGTATAATAAATGTATAATCAAATACAAAAAGAGTATTTTTATTGATTATATGTAAATAACATATTTTATACAACAATGATACATATATATATATATATATTATATAATAATGATACAATTTCTATACACATCCTATACATATACATATTCTACACTTGGCTGATACAATTTATATCTATCTATTTCTCTCTCTCTCTCTCTCTCTCTCTCTCTCTCTCTCTCTCTCTCTCATATATATATATATATATATATATATATATATATATTAGAATGAAGAAGCAGGCAGCAGGGCGTCAACATGCGGCCTGCTTCTTCATTCGTGGGCCCGATCTTTGTTTTAATTTATTTATCTTTTTTTAAATTTATTATATGTTTAAAAAATACGTAAAAAGATAAATTACAATAATTAACAATTTAAAATATTTGAAAAGCATAAAAAATCGATTGACTCTCAAAATTTTATTAGTGTCGCATAAATTGGGATAAAGAAAGTAATATATATTATTTAAAAATAATATAAAAGGTGCTATAAATCACAATAATTAATAATTTAAAATATTTAAAAGACAAAAATTTAATTGACTTTAAATTTTGTCAATGTCGCATAAATTGAAGTATTGGAGTAGAGAGAGTAACATATATTAATTGAAAATTATGTAAAAACTACTATAAATCACAATAACTAATAACTTATAATATCTAAAAATTATATAAACAAATTAGGGTGAATCTCCAAATTTCATCAGCGCCACATAAAAAAAAGTATTATAATTCACAATAATTAACAACTTAAGATATTTAAAAATAGTACAAATTTTTTTTGATCGACTCTCTATTTGATTTATGTTACATAAATTGGGACAAAAAAAGTAGCATATATTGGGCCCCCATTTGTGGGCTCAGTAAAAATACTTTCTTTAATTTCTTTTGTTTTAATTTGTTCGTCTTATTTTTTTAATTTATTATATATTTAAAAAAATACATATATTAGTAAATTATAATAATTAATAATTTAAAGTATTTAAAAGACATAAAAAAAATTATTTGACTCTCAAACTTTTATCAGTGCCGCATAAATTGGGATAAAGGAAGTAACACATATTATTTAAAAATAATGTAAAAAGTATTGTAAATCACAATAATTAATAATTTAAATATTTAAAAGACAGGAAATTTTTTTTTATTGACTCCAAATTTCGTTAATGTCACATAAATTGGTGTAGAGAAAGCAACATATATTATTTAAAAATTGCGTAAAAAGTATTATAAATTACAATAACTAACAACTTCAAATATCTAAAAATTATAAGAACAAATTGGGGCGACTCTCCGAATTCTATCTGCGCCACATAAATTAGGACAGAGAGAGTAACATATATTATCTGAAAATTTTATAAAAAAATATTATAATTCACAATAAATAATAACTTAAGATATTTAAAAATTGTATAAAATAATAATCTAATCAACTCTTCAAATTTAATTTATATCATATAAATTGGGACAGAAAAATAGTATATATTGGACCAGTGTTCTTTTAAATTTTTTTATTTTAATTTGTTTGTCTTATTTTTTTTTAATTTATATTATATATTTAAAAAATGCATAAATTAATAAATTATAATAATTAATAATTTAAGATATTTAAAAAACATAATTTTTTTTATTGAATCCTCAAAATTTTATTGGTGCCACATAAATTGGGATAAAGGAAGTAACACATATTATTTAAAAATAATCTAAGAAGTATTGTAAATCACAATAATTAATAATTTAAAATATTTAAAAGACATAAAAAAAATTATTGACTCCAAATTTCGTTAATGTCACATAAATTGGAGTAGAGAGAGCAACATATATTATTTGAAAATTACGTAAAAAGTACTATAAATTACAATAACTAACAACTTCAAATTTCTAAAAACTATAAAACCAAATTGGGGTGACTCTCCAAATTCCATCGGCGCCACATAAATTAGGACAGAGAGACTAACATATATTATTTAAAAATTTTATAATTTTTTTTTATAATTCACAACTAATAACTTAAGATATTTAAAAATTATAAAAAAAATAATTTGATCGACTCTTCAAATTTAATTTATATTATATAAATTGGGACAGAAAAAATAGCATATAAGCACGGGCTTTTCGTTTATATATATATATATATATATATATATCTTATACAATTTCTATACACATCTTATACAACATCAGATAGTCTATACACATCTTATACAATTTGTATAGTCTATACACATCCTATACAACATTTAGATGCAACTATTATTCATATACATATTTTATATAACAATTATACAATTTCTATACACATTCATACAACTTTTAGCTAGAATTATTATTCAGATACATATTTTATATAATATTTATATAATTTCTGTAAAGTTTCTATATATATCTTATACGGATATATATTTTATACAATAACTATACAGTTTGTATACATATTTCATATAATTTTAATATATATATCTTATACAGATACATATTTTATACAATAATTATACAGTTTCTATACAATTGTATTTAATTATTAAAAAAATAAATTTTTTAAGCCTAAAAAAATTTGTAGCTGAACTTTTTTAAAAACAACAACTGAACTACCTTTAAAAAATGGACCGAAATGACCCAAAATTAAAAATGGTCATGACAAGGAATATAAATGACCGAGTGGCCATTTAATGAATTAACTTTGAAAAGGCCACTTTTGGTATAAATATTTTTCCAAAGTAGCCACCCGGTGTCCTTTTCCCCTAAAAATATCGTTACCATTAAAGTTTGGTCCAAAAATTCTGATATCGCTAATAATTTTATCTAAAAATGCCTATATATTACTTAATGAATAAAAAAATTCCTTTTCTAATAAATATATTTTTTTCTTTTTAAATACATTTATTCCTAATAAAAATATTACTTTTAAAGGACCATATTCTTATTTCTTTTCTTCTAAAATCACTTTAATAATTAAGTTGGAAACAATCGTTTTTTCTTCACAGTCTCATTTTATCAATTAAAATTAGAATAATATCATGCACCTTTTAACTGATAATACTGATTATGTATATGAGATCATTCAAACCCCTTCATGAATTTATATTTAGATAACGAGAAAAAAATTCTTAATAAAATAAGAAATATTTTTATTTCTTAATCATTTTCGAATTGACATAGGATAAATATTTGCTAATAATAAAATATTATTAGAAAATGAATGTATTTAAAAACATTATATTTTTTTGGAGAAAATGACATTTTTGAACCATTAAGTAATAGTAGGGGTATTTTGGATCAAACTATTGACAGTAGAAGCATTTTTATTCAATTTTATATAGCTTAAGGGCATTTTTGATCCTTTTCAATAGGTTCAATACTAGAAATTTAAAAAATTAAATTCATAAACTTTAAATTTTAAAAATATACCTCTGCATACATTAAGTTTTTAAATTATTATTAAGTATTGAATAAAATAAATACATAAATAAAAATTTGAAGAACATCCAACAAATGATCCAAATCATTCATATTTCTTTTATACACGTGTTATATATCCACCACTCCAGAGTAATGGACACAACTTCCCAATGATATCAGATCAGTTTGACTGAAAACGAGGAAAATAAAAAAGGTTAAGTAGAATAAGAAAATTCATAAAAACATTTGCTTGGCCCACAATAAAGATGCGTCTTTATTGTTTATCTGTCTTTGATGCAAATGGATCCCAAGTCAATGCTATGTGATTTGATTAGATTTTTTTTTAAGAAAATTATTTGATTGACTAGTTCAACTCATTTATGACTTTTCTTTACATTAGCAAACGCGGTTGTCATTAGCACTGGGGGTCTGGGTCAGATAAATCTTCTATATAAACAAATATTTAGACCAACAACAATGTACATCTACACCAAACATATCTTAAGTAAAAAAAGAGTGTTGTCAATTTTTCTTTGAATTTTAGCACAACTAACAAGCAAAAGTCACTTATCATTGTTAATGGCAGAATCAAGTTATGCAGTTATGGCTAATAATCCAATTGCTGTAATTGGGTCCCAATATTGCGCACCAAATCAGTTTGATCTTGTTATATCCAGGAAGGTTAAGACACTTAGACATGGAGAATTTGTTGTTTCAGATATGAATGACAACTCCATGTTTAAAGTTAATGGCAATTTTGGGTGGCATGATAAGAGAGTTATTCTTGATGCAGCAGACAATTCCCTGGTCACTCTCAAACAAAAGGTATATGATTATTTTTTAATTTATTCTAGGTTAATTTCAAAGATCTCCCTCCAGATTTAATTTCATATCATTAATCTTCTTTATAGTTTATGATATTACGTTTATTTCCCTTATTCTAATTTTCTCTGTAATAATTCTTTTAACCTACTTATTATTAATGACAAAAATAAAATTGTGATATGACAAACATATCCCTTCTAATATTTTTTTTTGTTTTATTAATTTTAACATGCGTCTTTTTGTGAAAAAATTCTCTTAGCATTTTGCTACTAATTCCGACCTTCGTATTTACAGCCCAATACCTTTGAGTAATTTAATTTACAAAATATCTATACAATATATAGGTAATGTACATTTTATACTAATATACCTATAATACACATACATACACATATACGTATAATATACTCTCTCTGTCCCATTTTATATGACTCATTTTCCCTTTTAGTTAGTTCCAAAAAGAATGACACATTTCTACATTTATTAACAATTTAACTTTAAAATGCCTATTTTACATTTAATGAAATGGTTTATAGCCACACAAACATCTATGACTTATTTTACACCACAAGTTTCAAAAGTCTTCATTTCTTTCTTAAAGTCCGTGCCAAGTCAAACTAGGTCATATAAAGTGTGACAGAGGGAGTATATGCATATCGATAAACATATCTGTAAATACCTATACATGTTTATACATACAATATACGTAATATATATATATATCATATACAACCGAGTGTATATGTAATTTATACTACGGACATATTTGATGACTATTCCTTATTTTTATGGACAATATAACAATCCCTTGGAATCAATAGTTACTCCAAGTCATATATCCTTATCAATGACCTCTTCATATCAAGTTTATGTGATAAGCTGAAAATCAAAGTAATGGACAACTATAAACAGTTAAATTGTATTATAGTGTGAATATTTTTACATTATTAATTTTGTACAACTGAAACACTTATTACTACAGGTTCAATTCTATAAATATTGATAGTCAAAGATATCTTGCGTTGTTAGTAAATTTTAACTTCTAATACCAGATTATTTATCATTTAATACTTATTATAATAATTTACTTGTAATTACCTTATAAGTGATGATCGTATAAATATTTTGACGTTAATACTAAAGTTGTTGCTGTCGACTAATTTTTGTATAGATGATGAGTGAGCATTCGAGATGGAATGTATATAGAGGAGAAAACACAGATGACAAAAACTTTTTATTTACTGTAAAAACAACAGCCATATTTCAATGGAAGAGTAAGACCGAATTGGCTGTTTTCTTAGCAAATAACAATTCCAAGGAGAAGAATTGTGATTTTCTGATTAAGGTAACTTGGTCTGAAAGATCATGTGTAATATATGCCGGAAATTCTTCTACCGTAGTTGCTCAAGTAAGCTATCATTCATCTTACTTTCTATTTGTTATTCTATATATTTTTTGGGTATTAATAAAATAAAAAAAATTCGTCATGTTTAATTCCTTTTTTTTAAAAAAAGAGTGACTATTACTATTTTGAGAGTGATATTTATTATTACTACAATATAATTCCAAGTATTTTATGATTGTATAGTTCTTTTTATAGAGTTAGTCAAGGTCACACTAGATATATTATAACCAGGGGCGGAGCCACCTTAGGCTCAGTGGGTTCATCCAAACCCCCTTTCAGCGGAAAAATTACACTATTTATATATGGTTTAAATTATTTTTTATATATGTATAGTAGATGTTGAACCCCCCTCAGCTAGTTCCTATGTATACATATTCATATTTTGAACCCCCTTAGTAAAAATCCTGGCTCCGCCACTGATTATAACACTTGGAAACTAGACTTAGAGATTGTATTGTTACTATGGACTAGGTCTTCAAGTTAGTTTTTCGTATCAGGTGCACTTCGATTTCAGTCAAAAGTCTTTTAAACATTGCCTTTGCTTATCTGATTGTGTTCTGTCTTTGCTCTCATGAATATAAGTGCGTAAGTGTCATTATGGAAAACCTTTGTGTGTATATAATTCTTCATTGTTTTTCAATCAATCAAACTTCTAGCTGTACAAGGACTCCCACCTTTCTTGGACACTCTTAGTCTGCACGTTTTTGAACTCCTATCACCGTCAGACTTTGTGCAGATTTCGAGATCCTTTCTACTTGAAATTCATTTATTTCAGAAAATCCTATTGCAGATTGAACTCGACGTGCTGGATCAAGAAAAAACACTTACCTATTTTATGCTCTTGTTTCATTACTTTGTCAATCATCGAAATTTATCTAAACCTAACACATATGAATTAAATTTCAACAAAATTAACATTCAAATTCTCAAGAAAAATAAATAAATATTTTGACTTTTACTCAAAAAATATCACCGATGTTATTTTATAAATGGAATCAGTTGATACCTACACCAATTAGTATGTTCTTAAATCTTCTCACACAATTTCCTTTCTTGATTAAACATGGTGGATTAATGAACATTATACTTACACGATATTGTTGACTTATTGCAGATGCATAAGAAATTTACTGCTGGTAGTTTATTGATTGGAAAGGACAATTTCATCGTGACAGTGAATCCAAACGTTGATCATGCCTTTATCGTCTCATTAATAGTAATACTTGATGCTATCAATGCCGCCGGCAATGCTGCTGCAGCAGGTGCCGCCGCTGGTGCAGCTGGTGTCGCTGTCGGTGCTGCAGTATCTTGTTAGAGACTCTTAGCTTGCTCGATCAAGTATTTCAAAAGTGTTTTATCTTTTTTTTTAAAAAAAAAGATATCGCATTAATTAATAATAAAAATATTAAAAAAATAAATTATTATGTGTACCTTATATTATTATGTTTTCAGTACTTATCTCTATTAAGTATAATAGGTAGATAGATGAAATATGAAAGTAGTTTAAATCTAATATAAATTTGAAAAAGAATTAAATTAGATTTTTTTGTTTGTTAGTTATTTATAAAGCTTAATTATTTGTGATCAACATTAACTATACGTTGATTTGAATTCTTAGTATAACTCATCCCAAGTTTTACATATTTAAGTTTAATTAATTTAACTCATAATTATTCTATTATCAAAAGATAAGATTAAAACAAATAACTACCAAATAAACAACATTAAAAAAAAAGAGAGAAATCAAATATGTTATGTGGAGGAACAATAAATAAAATATGGGAGAAAAGTAGCATAATATTTCGCACATAAACAAAAGATGTGTTTAATATATTTTACTAAAGAAAATGTGTTTGTTTAATATGCAAATACTATTTGATTTCAAAGTTCTAAATATTAAAAAAATTAGCATGGAAAGAACTTATATAAGATAAAATTTTAATTAATTTTAAAGTTCTAAATATTTTTTTTTTTATATAATTTAAATAAAGAATGTTTAACAATCAAAACTTTAGTTAATTTTAAAAATCCTAAATATTAGAAAAGTAACTTAAAATACGATGAAGCCATAATATCTCAGTTCATTAACAATTTCTCCTGGAACATTTTTTTATATATATAAAATAACTCAACTAAAATATAATAATGTGTTCTTGGATTTCAATGGGGTATTTTAATATTTGTGTTTTAAAAATTGAGTCCAAGATAAAATATCTTTTTGTTTCTTGTTAGGAGTTGTTCCGATTCACTTTGTAAGTATACTATTTATGTTCATTATTCAATAAAAACAAACAAGGAAATGTAATGGGGAAAAGTTCATAAATATTATAATTAGGTTTCTCGGAATTTGTTAAAATCGATTATAAAAGTAATAATTGTAATATATTTTTCTTCCCCTAATTTTTTAAATATTAAATATAGACATTAGGGTCAATGAAAGTAAAAAGGCGAGAAGAAAGCAAAATTAACAAAAAGAAAGGAATAAGAGAATATGATGTAGTGTGCAAGGAGGTTGTAGTCATCGTTTTCTCAAATATGTATCCTACCCTTCCCCAAACCTACATTACAAGCTTAGAAAGTCTTTATGTGATTCCAATCGAACATTTCGAAAATAATGACATTTTGAAATAAGGGCAAGTCTTGTATTTGTATTCATAACATGTGAATTTCTTTGTGAGTGTGACTGTGAGTGTCTTCACTTCTTTTCTTTTTCGTCTTTGTCATGTTCATTCATTGTAAATACGTGTGAGTACTTTTGAAATATTCTTTGATTTATGTGAGGACACTTGGATGAAAATAACTGAAAGAAATGGCATACCGAGTAGAGTCTTTGGTGCATGATAGGAAAAACTTGTGGTGCCATTGATTGAGGCTGCATAGTTAGTCTTGACTATTTGGGTCATACAATTTTTTTTTGAAAGAATATATAGTGTTGGTAATTTATGAATGTGTATGTCGGTAGCTAACTATCAAAATCATTATACACAGAGTGCTTAGTGATAAATGAACATAGATTTAGTAGAGTGTCTTGCGTAGTTTCTTGAAGAATAACAAAGACTTTAAGTTGGGGGTGATGCCTGGTAAATATACATGTAACAACCCTCATGTTTGATTTTTGATTTTTGCATGTTTTACCATTTTACCCTTTTTTGTAGTTACTTTATGATATTTGTGATCTGCGGGGGAGGATGGTACGATTCCCAAGGTGGTTGATTGATAAATATGCAAGTTTTTCATTTTGAAAGTTATGACTATAGTTAACACCCAATGATGAACTCGAAATGGAAATCTGACAGTTCCATCAGCTCTGAAACATGATTTTTGAGTGGGTTGGACCTTTAGTTAAGATCTCGAGGCTTTTAAATGTGTTTTGAGTCATTGGTTAAAAATTTAGAAAGTTCTAAATTAAGAGTTGACTTTGTTCAACATCCAATCAAGATGATCTATGTTCGATATTTTGATGGTTTCATTGAGTTCGAAATATCATTTCCAAGTTGGTAGCATTTTTAATTTGTATTCACGAGTCTCCAAACAAATCTCGAAGGTACATTAGGGACTTTTTGGAGTTTGTGAGTTTGGTGGTGCAGGTGAATTAACCTTGACGTTCGCGATGGACTTGTCATATTCGCGAAGGGTACTGATCTTGCGTATCATGATCAGGGTGGGTCAGGTCACGATTTCAAAGAGTAATAGCAATGGGTTTGGGCCCGGTCAACTCATGATCATGATAAGGGTCTCGCAATTGCGATAGAAGGTTTTAAATGAAAAAGTTTTAATTGCCCATTTTCAAACTAAAACCCCATAACTCAATTTTTGGAGCTTGAGAACTCGTCTTTGGATGACTCAGAAGATAAATTTCAAGATTTCTTTATTGGGTACAATTCTTTACTACTATTTTAACATTCCCCAATACTTTTTAGATCAATGATTTTGAAATGGGAAATTGAAAATTTTTAGGCTAAAGTTAAGAGAGTGTAATTTTGGATTTTGAATGTCGAATTTAACTTTGTTTTCAATGAAATTTTATATTAAGATCCCTCTTATATGGGTAATGCAAATTTTTAATAAAATTATAGTTTTATCCTTTTGGACCTAGGGTTGACTTTCTGATTGACTTTTTAGATCCGAATTAAAAAGTATAGTAATGTGTGTGTCTTTTATTTCATATGCTTATGTAGAATACGTTCTTGATCAGATTTGGCTCATTCAAAGGCTTTATGGAAGGGAAAAGAATTTGATTTGATTATTCGAGATTCACTTAAGACAAGTTGAATCTTCTTTTTGCTCTTATTGAAGTGTTTGTATGTTACTTCATTGTAATTGGGAGTAATAGGCTAAGGGGTCCCTTATAAGTGAAATAATGAGCATCTATGCGAGTATCTGCGTATTTGTGAAGGGATAAAATGAATAAATTGACTTGTTTGAACTGTTTCTATGAGAATTTTGGTATATGTATTGCGTGTTTGAGTTGTTTCACTATATTCCATGCATTGTGATGATTCTAGATTGATTATGATTGTATGTGTTGCAATCTTGTCCATTAAAGGACTCATTTGCATTAGCATTGCATCTCAAACATTTGATATGGAAATTGAGGAACTGAAAGGATAAACCCAGACAATTCATGGCATACACGGTTTGTTTGGTATTAGGTGTTGCATCCAGGGCATTCCACAGAGTTGTCCAATACAGGATATGTATATGGACCTTGTGAGTCCCTCATAGGTGGAAGGTAGCTAATGTAGCAGGTATATACAAAATTTCTGGCCAGGTAGGAGACATATGCATCATATATATCATATGCACTCATCTCATCATATTACACTTAACTTGTACTATTTCAGTGATATAGATTATAAAGGTGATCAAATTATTATAGTATAATATGATTGTGATTTCGTATTATTCAGACTTATTTTATTCTATTGATTGTTGTTGTTCATATTAGATGATAGTAAGTAAGTTTTATAGTGAGATTCAGAGTTGCCTTATGATATTTAGGATTTTTTAGGGCCGACTCTCGCCATCGCTTAGGATATCTGAGACTCTATTAGTTTATTCAATATTCATAGAGGCTTGTAAAAGTGACTTTCAGATTTTGGGTTGTTTGATGTTATTTTTGCATTTTCTTCTAAGTTTGATCATGAGATGGTACTTGAGACTTATGATGTTGATTTCTCTTTTTTGCATTGAATTATATTGTGATGTGTATTATCAGGTTGACTTACCTATCACAGGGATAACATAGGTGTCATCACTTAGCCAAATTTTGGGTCATGAAAAATTAGTATTGGATTACTAGGTTCATTGGTCTCACAAGTACAAGTCAAGTCTAGTAAAATCTTGCGGATCAGTGCAAAGACGTCCGTTATCTATCTTTGAGAGGTTATAGGACTTTAGAAAAATTTATTTATTTCTTTCCTATTGTGCGTATTTTGATTCTGTCAATTAGTGAGTTTCTTTGTTGCAATCTCCCATAGATGTTGAGGACACGTGCTATTTTGGCCAGAGATGAAGAGTCCATCCCAGGTTCAACACTTGCTTCTCATGTCATAGCATGCAGACGAGGCAGAAGGCGTGGTAGAGGCCGAGGTTGAGTCCAAGATAAAGGTAGAGTATATGTAGCTACTTAGTTCCCAAGTAGGGCAGAGTACCAAAGTTGGAGTTTGAGTATGATAATGTTGACATTCCTGTCGAGAAGGTGGACCCAACTCAGGCACCACTTAGATTTATTGCTACTCTAGTACTTTAGGAAACTTTGATTGGGGTACTTGGTGTACTTGAGGGTATCACCTAGTCTGGGGATCTTTCAACTACTCCAGATAGTTCACAAACCAGGGAAGGAGGACATACTCCCAATCAGCTTTTTATTCCAGGCTTTCAGGGCCCAACAACCACCTTGCCGACACAAATAGATTTTATGGTATTCCCTTGATGGGTATTGGTGTAACATTTGGGGTTAGGTAGGTCTTGTTTGATGAGGATCAAATGAAGTTTGAGATCTTCAGAGAGATGGGTTCTCGCCTATGTTTCAGGGTGGAAAGACAAAAGATGCTTATGAGTTCCTAGTGAGTTGCCATGAGATATTGCAGAATATGGGTTTGGTTGAGTCCCACAGAATTGACTACACATCCTTTCATATACATGGCCCTGCCAAGCAGTAATGACAGTCTTATGTTGATTCTATACCACTGATTCTCCTCCTATGACTTGAACAGTTTGCACAGGCCTTCTTGGACAGATTTGTCCCTCATAGCTCTAGGGAGGTGATGAGAAATCAATTTGAGCGCTTGCCTTAGAAAGGTATCTCAGTGACTAAATATGAGACCAGATTCTATGCATTGTCTCGCCATGCCTTGGTGATTTTTCTAGATGAGACTGAGAGGATCCAAACGTTTGTGAGAGGTTTAACTCTTCACCAGTCATATCGATGAATCTATGTTTATTTAACCTTTACAATAAACTTAACATCATTAGCCTCACTTCAGTTAATATTTCATTTCAGAGTACCCAATCCAAAAAAAAACAAAACAATAATAAAAAAAGTGTACACACATGCTGGGGGGTCTTATTTCTGCCCAACTAGCCATGAGCTTCAGGGGACCCTAGGCGTCCATGTACCATACTGGCTCATGGTACCCGCTCCCAAATATGTAATAAAATCAATCTGTGCTGGCTCATGGTACCCAATCTCAATGAGTAACAATATCAATTTGTACCAACTCGTAGTACTCGCTCCAACAATCAAATGAACTTATGGTTCCCAGTTTTATCTCTCAGGATGTAACACAGTACACTTACGTCATTTCAAGCTCATTAATTAGTTCATGCATACACAGCTTATTTATTCAAGCACAACTTTTTTACAATTACCATTTCAAATATGTCTGAAGACCAATCACAAGTCATATAACTTAACCACATAAATGCACTAAAACAAATCTCAACTCCAATTAAATCGTAACCTACCTCGATGGAAGAATTACCACCCGCGAGTTACTTTGTAATTGTCTTGCCCTTCCTTAAAACTTCGGATCGTTCAAGGTCTATAAACAATAATTTACAAGAGTAATTAATCATTTACTCTTTGTTTCAGGCCTTGAGAATTTAAACCACTAATTCTATCCTTATCTAAGGTTTGTAGCATTCCTCAAGGGTAAATTATACATTAACTAGTCTCATAATAATCAGTTAATCAATACCCAAAAGGTTTCTAGCCAAGTTAATCCCCTTTTAGCCATTTTTATGCTTAAAGGTCTCATCTTTATAGAACCCAAGGTTCCCTATTAGTCCCAATCTTGTCAAGAACTATCAATTGTCATGCTAGGAATCATAAAAATATATTTTAGATAAATTTTAGGTGAAATTACACGTACCCATGAGGTTTTATCCACTTTTCACACTTTTAGGGCTCAAACCCAAGAATTCTACCATTAATCTTTAATCTTAAGGTCTCAAAGATTAAGGATTGATAAACGAAGAGGTTTACATTGTTACTTACCTCAAACAAAGGAAAACACTTAATTCTGGGGAAAATCACCCTTTTTGGGGCTCTGGAATGCAACTTGGAATTTTGAAAAAATAATGCAGAAAATTGACTTAAGTTCAGGAAATCTGCCTCGTCGCTCATCACGATGAGCCGCATCTCGCTACAGCGAGAATAACTCGCTACAACGAGAATAACTCGCTATGACAAGTTACTACGATAAGAACGACGCACTATAGCGACTCATCACCATAAGAGTCCATCTCATCATGACAAACTACAATTTCTAGGATGTCAAAAACTCACTCCATACCCCTCATGTCACAACATACTTCATTTTCTAGACATCACGGATTCATCCGGATATGGAAACTACCATAACTGGAGTTTTATGAACCCAATTTCCATCCTGAAACTTTTAGGTTAGTATAATGATTGGGTTCAATTCCAATTATTAGTTTAGAATGAGTGATTAGGGTGGATTCCCGAATTGCTTGTATTATCTTCTTTGCTTGATCGATCATCGAGTTATCATTTTGTGGATTCAATTTGATTTCTTGTGCATTTGATTGAGTTCTCTTCTCCCTTGGTTGATTGTGGATTCAATTATCCCTTCTTTCTTCTATTCTCATCTCCATTTCTTCTATTTTTCATCTTGATTTCTCCATTATCTTTATTTTGTATTGTTGAATTTTGTATTTTTAATATCGATTTCAGTCACCCAATTGAGATCATTATCATAGAGCCCTTCTTATTCTACACCCCAGTCAAGGAGTCAGTCTTAGCTAAGAGGGTATACAAAAATTATCCAGTCTCAGTCCTCCATAAAGTCACCTCAATAGACTTATAGAGTTAGATATGACCGATTTTGACATCATCCTCGGCATGGATTGACTATATGCATGTTATGTCTTAGTCGACTGCAGAACCAGAGTCGTAAAAGTTTCAGTTTCCAGATGAGCCTATCTTAGAATGGCAGGGTAGTCCCTTAATGTCAAAAGGTCATTTCATATCTTACCTAAAATCTAGAAAGATGATCTCGAAGGGGTACATCTACCATATAGTTTGGGTTAAAGATTCCAAGTCTGGAACTCCATCTCCTCAGTCAGTTCTGGTAGTCAATAAATTCCCAGAAGTATTTCCTGAGGATCTTTCTAGAGTCCCTCCTAAATGGGAGATTGACTTTGGGATAGAACTTCTTCCAGATATGCAGCCATATTTATTCCTCCTTATAGAATGGCTCCAGCTAAGCTTAAGGAGTTGAAAGACCAGCTAAAGGACCTCCTAGATAAAGGTTTCATTAGACCAGCATCTCTCCATGGGGTGCTCCAGTTCTTTTTGTACGTAGGAAAGATGATTCTATTAGAATGTGCATCGGCTACCATTAGTTGAACAAGGTCACAATCAAGAATAAGTATCCATTATAGGATTGATAACTTATTCAACTAGTTTCAGGGCACCAGTTACTTCTCCAAGATTAACCTCATATCTAGTTATCATCAGCTCAGAGTTAGAGAATGTAACATTCCAAAGACAGCCTTCAGAACTCGGTATAGTCACTATGAATTTGTAGTTATGTCTTTTGGACTAACGAATGCTCCTGTAGCTTTCATGGAATTGATGAATAGGGTGTCAAGAAGTATTTATACATGTTGATCATTGTCTTTATAGATGATATTCTTGTCTAGTCACAGAGTAAGAAGGAGCATGCAAACCATCTGAGGGTTGTGCTGTAAACTCTCAAGGATTGCATGTTATTCGCCAAGTTCAGTAAGTGTGAGGTTTGGTTATAGTGAATTACCTTTCTAGGTCATGTGGTGTCTAAGGAGGGAATTCGAGTAGATTCACAGAAGATAGAGGCAGTAAAGAACTAGCCTAGGCCAACTTCTCCAACAGACATTAGGAGCTTTTGGAGTTTGGCTGGTTACTGTAGGAGATTTGTTGAGGGGTTTTCATCCATAGCTACCCCATTGACCAGGTTGACTCAAAAAAGGTTAAGTTTCAGTGGTCATATGAGTGTGAGAAGAACTTCTAGGAACTGAAGACTAGGATGACCACATCTCAAGTTTTGACTCTACCAGAAGGTTTAGATGGGTTTGTTGTGTATTATGATGCATCTAGAGTTGGCTTAGGCTGTGTTTTGATGTAGTATGGTAAAGTCATCGCCTATACCTCTAGACAACTTAAGATTCATGAGAAGAACTACCCGACTCATGATCTTGAGTTAGCAGAAGTTGTTTTTGCCTTAAAGATTTGGAGACACAATTTATATGGTGTCCATGTGATGTATTTACCGATCATAAGAGTCTCCAGTATGTGTTCACTTAGAATGAGTTAAATCTTCATCATAAAAGGTGGATAGAGCTTCTCAAGGACTATGATATGAGTGTGCTTTACCATCCGGGTAAGGCTAATGTGGTTCCTGACGCACTTAGCAGGTTGTCCATGGGTAGTGAGTCACATGTTGACGAAGAAAAAAAATAATTGGCTAAGGATGTTCATAGTCTTGCACGCTTAGGGGTTTGCCTAACAAATTCAGCAGATGGCGGTGCTATAGTCTAGAATGGGTCAGAATCTTCTTTGGTAGTTGAGGTGAAAAAGAAACAAGATAGTGATCACATCTTGCAGCAGCTAAAAAGTGTAGTCCATCAGTAGAGAGTAGAGGTTTTCTCCCAAGGGAGAGATGGTGTGCTTTATTATCAGGGTCAGTTATGTGTTCCTAATATGGATGAGTTGAAACATTGGATTTTGATAGAGACTCATAGCTCTCCAGATATTCCGTCCATCCCCGTTCCATCAAGACATACCGTGACATATGAAAAGTCTTTTGGAGGAATAGAATGAAGAGGGACATTGTAGATTTTGTGGCTAAGTATCCCAACTATCAGCAAATGAAGGTAGAACATTAGCGACCGGGTGGTATGACTCAGGATATTGACATTCCTACTTGGAAGTGGGAATAAATCAATATGGACTTCATTACAGGCTTACCTTGTTCTCGTAGACAGCATGATTCTATTTGGGTGATAGTAAACAGGATGACTAATTCAGCCCACTTCTTGGCTATCAAGACTACTACTTCAACAGAGGATTACACTAGACTCTACATCCGTGAGATAGTCAGATTGCATGGAGTTCCCTGTCTATCATCTCAGATAGGGGTACTCAGTTTACATCTCAATTTTGGAAATCCTTTCAGAAAGGTCTTGGTACTCAGGTAAATCTCAGCATATTATTTCACCCTACGCAAGACCTCCTGCAGTGCCTAGAGCAATATTATACCTTTCTTGCCAAGTCAATTTACCCTGTCACCTAAAAATGTTGCACACATAATAAAAATAAAGTATGTAATTAGTTGTTAAGAGTCTAGAGAAGGCATAAAAAGAATATTAGTGAACATACCACTAAGCATATTAGCTAAGCTCCCATGAGGAGACAAAGGAAGAACAAGGTGCATCCCTCCTTCGACTCCATAGCCAACTACATTGGCAACGTTTGGATGTTTGACATGTACTAAAATTCCTAGCTCAGATAAGTAGTCAGACGTCATTTCCTCTTGAGATCCTCTAGTCAACCTTTTCACTGCCACAGGTTGGCCATCTTTGAGAAGTCCCTTGTATACTTCAGAATAACCTCCCTCACCAATCAAGTTATCTTCCAAAATGACAACAAAAGCTTAGGCATCACAATGTGGTTTTAGAACATTACTAAATATATGCTTCCTTAAATTTGAGCGAGACAATCAAACTAGCTCATACTATGAAGATCAAAATCCATCCTCTACAAAATTGTCAGAAGTTAAGTTCATAAATTAATGTTGTCTTTGTTATGAGAGCATGATCCTCAGAATCGCTCGGCTTATTTAAATAAGACAAACTCATAAGCAAAAAAATCAAATATTGAGCCTTTAATGATTAATTCCCTCTTTCAAAACTGACAACCGTCATTTCAAACCTCTCTTATACTTCAAACACTCTCTCTCAAGAAATCGTTCATCTCCACAAAACCCTCTCTCACAGGTTCACCAAATATATTTCTCCAAATCTCCAAATATTTTTACAATGGCTTCCTTATCTTCAAAACCTATTTCTTCCCCATTCCACTCTCTTGTCTACCACTCTGATGATGAGGACTTCTCCTCGTCTACTGTTTCTCCTACTCAAGGGGGACAATGATCAAGATCTCCATCTCCTACTCTTTCATTTGCACTGCCCAGATCACCAACTCCCACTCCTACATCACAACCTCCATCCCCAAAATCTGACTCTTTGAACTTCTCATGGAGTTCGGATGGACTAAATCCCACTGCTTCCCCGCCTGAATCTCCAAAATCACCCTCTTCTGAGGATGAAGATATTGACAGTGATGGGGATATTCATATGCATTCTATACTTATCATGACTCTCATTCTAATCTACAAGAAAATGGCTACCCACAAACCCAAAAGCAAACCCCTGAGAAAATCCTCTATTGGTTTAACACTCTCCTCCTCCCTTCCACCAAGAACTCCTTTCATAAGAAAAAGGGTTGCTGATGCACAGAAGGAGGTGGAAATAAAGAGAGCTAGGGTAGCTAGAGAAAAGAAGAAGATTAGGGATGATGATGAACCCATTAATATGGAGAAAGAAGAGATTGCAGAGGAAGAAGAATAAGTTGCACCCCCTCAAGCTGGAAAAAATAAGAACTATGAGAAGTTCTTGAGGCTAGGACACCGTGGCTACTATGCTACACAACACTTTCTGAAAGGGAGGATTCTTGATGAAGAGGTAATGCTTAATTCCTACATTCAGAGGTTTCTTGATAGACTTGGATTTCAAGGGTGGGATCATCTGTTTAAATCTGCTAAACCCATACTGCATAAAGTGGAAGTGGTGGAGTTCTATGCCAACTTAAAAATGTTGGATGGGTGGGCAGATAGCTCTTGTGTGAAGGGGGTAGAGATTGTATTTGATCCAGTCAAAATGGGAGAAATTTTGATTGTTCCTTCTGAGGGTTTGGAGGAATATGTCTGGAAGACTGATGAGGACTGTCTTTTGACCAAGAAGTTTTCTCAAGAAAAAGAGAAGAGGGTGGCTATAAAGGCGTTTAAAGGAGAAATATCTCCTAATCACAAGCTCATTTTTGAAATTGTGAACAAGGAGATATTGACTAGAGGGGGATGGAGGCATGAGGCTAATTTCAGGGATATGGATATTATGAATGCCCTAGACATGGATGAAAGAGTAAACCTCCCTCCACTGAAGATTAAGAACATGGGAAGAGTGACTTCTCCAAAGACTGGTCCTCATGGGTTGTCTTATGGGTTCTTCTTGACTGAGGTCTTCAGGAGTTTTGAGGTGCCTCTAGGGAAGGGGGTTGCAGCCACTAAGAATGATAGAATCACTCTTTCCACTTTGGAAGAGTGTGATTGTTTGCCTGCACATCTCCCAAAAAAGAAGAGTTCCTGCCCTATGACCCAATCCTCACTGGACTTAAAGGCTGCCCACAAGGAGATTGCTCAGCTAAAGGAGGAGAATGCTGGGTTGAAGGAGTGTCTTACAGCTTCCCAAGCTAGGTGTACACCCTGAAGACTGAGATGATAGTGCAGTTGAACAAGTATTTTGAGAACATCCAGCCCTCATGGACCTCCTCTCCAAATCCAAGCCTTCTTCCTGATCCTTTCTAGCCTTCCTCAAATTCAGTTCCCTCCCCTCTGATAAATATTCCCTTTTTGGTTCTTCTTGACAAATAATTATTGATTTTTGTAACTAATCTTTGATATGTTTTGTTTTGAACCAATGGTTGGCTTAAATTGTGCTTATCTTGTTGTGTTTGCCTATGTTTCCTTGCTTCTTGACACTGTCTTATGCTTGAGTAGATGATAGCCTTGGTTGTTAATTGTGTTTCTCTTGACTGTGGCTCTATTGCCCCAGTGGCCATGAGTTCTTTACATGCCTATTTCATTAGTTGCATTACATTACCCTGCTTTGGTTTTTAATGATATCAAAAGGGGGAAGATGACAAGCTACTGTATGTCAGTACTATTTAAAGCTAGTAGCTAGTACTATTACAAAAATTGGATAAGTTTGCCATCATCAAAAAGGGAAAAATTAAAGAAATCTTGTCGAACAAGATTTGATAATGAGGCAAAACCTATTTTTGATAAAAGTCTATTTATGGTAGTAAGCTACAAAAGGTAATTTCCATGTTAAACAAGGAAAGAACTTAAACTCAAAGGCATATCACAGTCCAATAAGGAAAGTTTTGTAGCTTTTCTATCAAGGAGAGGAGATCTTGAGGCATATATAAAACCAACAAAGCAAGGAAGTTTTTGACTCACCTATTGCACACGCAGAGAAGAAACTTTTCTCAAGCAGTAGGAGATCTCAAGCAAGCTGATTCAAGAAGACTTAGTAGAAGCTGTTTTTAATATAGCCTTGTGTGTTTGTTAAGTTGTAGTGTGTGAATTTGTGAGGCTTGTAATAAAAAGTGGGTTTGACTTCTTGAAAGAGAGTTAGAGAGAAGAAACAGTGATAGTTTATTGTTTGAGGCTAGGTACTAGAGATAATTTCTTTGATTAAAGTTGTAATCATAAAACTTGAAGAAATTAGTAAATCTGAGTTCGTGGTTTTTACTCCTGGAGTTAGAAGGTTTTTCACATAAATTATGTGTTAATTTACTTATTGCTTTAAGTGAAACTGTGCCAAGGACCTGGTCCCTGGGATAAGTAGTGGGCACCAACTTTCTTCAGAAAATACATTTAAAAATAAAAATTAAAAGAGAACGAAAGAGAGAAATAGCTACGTAGTCGAAGTTCTCAAGCCTTAAAAAATCTCTCTAGCGGCACTGACCTAATCCCGCTAGTAAACCAAAGTCAACACCATGGTCGATCCGGCCACTGGCCAGCCTCATGCGGTTGGCCAAAAATTAACCACTACGTCAATGGAATAATTTCCAGAACTTTACCACCCTAATTCTCCAAAAACACCTAGTTTGCCTATCGATCCTAAGGATTTTCCTAACGTCAATAACATAAAGCCCAAAAAGATGATGATGAAACTCAAAACAAAAAGATAAAATTTGTGGAACTTCTAAAACCATTGATTCAACAAGGAAAACAATCAGCAGATACAATTAATATGAAGTTAGTAGAATATAACAACGGGGTTCCAAGAATTACATGGACAGAGGAAGAAGTTCATAAAATGAATGTCCTCGAAGATCTTCAACTTGCAGTGATTGGAAAATTCTCTTATGGATGACCGGAGTTAGAAGAACTGAGGACACAAATACCCAGGCAATGTAAGATAAAGGGTAGCTGTAAGATTTGATTGATTAGAAACAAACATATATTAATGAGATTCAACTTGATGGAAGATTTTGTCAATATAATGTCTAAACCAGTCTATTACATCACTGCAAAGGACGGAGTTGCATATCAAATGCGACCCCTCATTTATGATGCCACATTTACACCTGACAAAGAAACTACTCAGGCGATGAATTGGATATCTTTCCCCGAACTTCTCTCTGCATTCTTTGTGAAAGAATCTATCTTTTCTCTAGCCTCTGCAGTTGGCAAGCCAATTCACCTAGATCTGACAACCATAAATAAAACTCGCCCGAGTTGTGCAAGAGTTAAAGTACAAGTGGACTTAGCAGCTAAACTACCTGACTATGTAGAGCTAGAGGTAGTAAATAGCAAAACACATGAAATAAGAGTCCAGAAAATCAAGGTTCAATATGATACATTGCCTAGATAATGTCACACATGCAAGCTACAGGGACATAGTAAGGAAGAATGCAGGAGCTTGCACCCGGAATTGAGAATACAGGTGGAAGAAGTAAAAAAAGGTGAGGAAGAGACCAGACATGTAGATGTACCTGTTCAAACGAGATACATAAATGGAAAAGTGGTACTGGCTAGGTGAAATCCCACTAGCAGAAGATTCAAACTAGAAAGAGGAACTTATAACCTAATCAGTGAAACAGTTGATGTGCCAAAGCCAGGAATCAGCACAAAGAACTCCTTTGATATGCTGCAAAATGAAGGAGATGAAGAAAAGGGAGATCATCAAAAAGAAGATATAGAAAGAGATCACCCATAGCATAAAGAACAGACTGATATGACTGATGAACATGGTAAAAGTTATGATGGCATGGAGAAAGAAGACATAACTGTAGGACAAAAGGGAATATATACAGAAGTCACAAAAGATGGGAATGCACCGATTACAGACTCTCAAGCACAGGAACATGGACCCACAGATGAGAGCATAGGAGGTCTAAAAGGGTACAACAGTCTTATAATCTCCCATCCAATTCAGCATAAGGAAGAGATAGAGCAGATAGTTATAGCAGGTACCAGAATTCCATGTATACCAGAGGAAAAGGATATAGTGATTACAAATGCTATAGACATACAAAATGAATTGGCCAGTGCCACTTATCAGATGCCTCTTCTGATGTACAACTCAAATGCAATAGAAGGTGATGAAGGCACAGTGGGTAGATACCCAGCTCTACCCTCTAACTATCCCATGAGAAAACAACTAGATGATCTAGGTTCTATTGTAACCTCAGCAAATAGCTTACCCTGCAAGATACCATCACCAATCAGGACCTTACATGATATTGTGTCACATCAAGTGGACACAATACAGATCAATCAAGGGTTAATGAGCAATCAGAATCAGTAGATGAGAAGGATGAAGAGAACAATCATAGTAATGAGATTAATTTGATGAAGGGAGCAGGATTGTCACCAGTATCAACCTCTAAGGCTAACAAAGGCTAAAACAAGGTTGAAAATAAACCTCTTAGGGTCAATCCTAAGAGACCTGTCAAATCCAGTAATCAATAAAGATGAAAGCTCTGATTTGGAATGTGAGGTTTGTTAGGACTCAAAATTCATTCCATAGGATACAAATGCTACACAGATTTCATAAATTTTCATTTATTGCTCTCATGGAACCATTCCAGGATGCAAGAAATATACACAAATACAAAAGAAGGTTGGGGATGCAGTATTAAAACTATAATTTAAATGAAAAGATCTGGGTTTTTATTCAAGAACATGTTCATGTAGGAGTGATCTCTGATACTGAGCAGCAACTGACATTACATCTGCAATATCAAGAAACTGGGCGGTCTTTAATAGTTACTATGGTCTATGCTAAATGTGATGCAGATGAAAGACTAAGCCTCTGGGATGACATATACAATATCAGCATGAATGTACAAATGCCTTGGATAGTTGGTGGGGACTTCAATGTCATTCTGAGTAATAAAGAAAAGATTGGTGGACTACGTGTGTTCCCTCAGGAATATGAAGTTTTTCCTTTTGTGTTAACTCTTGTGAACTCTTTGATGTTAATTTTAAAGGTTGTCCTTTTACTTGGTGGAATGGTAGAGTGGATAGTGAATACATTTTCAAAAGACTAGACATGCTACTATTTAATCAAGCCTTTATGGGGATGAATGGTAAGATAGAAGTGGAACATTTGGCCAGAATTGGGTCAGATCATGCCCCATTACTATTATCTTATGGTGATCTGTCTGGGGTAATAAGAAGACCTTTCAAATTCTTAAAGTTTTGGACTGAAAAAGAA
The DNA here is from genome assembly GCA_003996215.1 of Jaltomata sinuosa. Lineage (NCBI taxonomy): Eukaryota > Viridiplantae > Streptophyta > Magnoliopsida > Solanales > Solanaceae > Jaltomata > Jaltomata sinuosa. Next base: position 228,553 of record QJPP01007250.1, read on the forward strand.
GATTTCCTGGAGGTAGTTAGTGCAAATTAGGTTTCTGAAGATGAGGACTTGTTCATTAACTTGAAGAAGAAATTGAAAAGAACTAAAGTTGCACTAACCAGTTGGAGCAAAGAAAAATTTGGTGATATTTTTAAGCAACTGATTATTAGAGAAGAAATTGTTAGACTAAAGGAAGATCTATTTGAAGAAGATCCATCTGCCCTTAACAGAATTATATTACAGAAGGCACAAGCAGATCTGAAGCTATATTTACACTATGAGGAAGAATTCTGGAGGCAAAAATTAGGCTTACAATGGTTCTCTAAAGGGGAAGAAATACTAAATTCTTTCACAACATTGTGAAAGGGAGAAGGAAGAGATTATCTATTCACAAAATCATGAAAGTTGATGGGCAATGGGCCCAAGGTTCTGAGGTGGCTACTGAAGTTGTGTCCTTCTTTCGAAAATAGTTTTCAGAAACCATAGGGGAGGTGGAAATGAGTTTAATTTAGCATATCACTTTTGTCATAATAGAAGAAAGCAATACAGGTATTAATTCCATCCCTACCATGGAGGAGATCAAAAAGATAGTGTTTGAACTAAAAGGTGATAGTGCTAGTGGCCCGGATGGGTTTACTAGCCATTTTTTTCAAACTTGCTAGAATATTGTGGGTGATGATGTACATAAGGTGGTTACTGCCTTTTTTAAGGGATGTACTCTTCCAAAATAAATTACTCACACTAATTTGGTTCTTTGACTAAAAAAAAGATAACGTACAATCCTTTTCTGATATGAGGCCAATTAGTTTGAGCAATTTCCTGAATAAGGTGATATCAAGAGTGGTGCATGATAGACTTGAAGATCTGCTGCCTTCTTTAATATCCAAAAATTAGTCAGGGTTTGTAAAAGACAGAAACATTACATAAAATGTGCTTTTAGCACGAGAAATTGTTACAGACATCAGAATGAGAAGAAAGCCAACAAATGTAGTGATAAAGCTTGACATGGCAAAAGCATATGATAGAGTGAGCTGAAAGTTTCTAATAAAAGTACTGGAGAAGATGGGATTTGACTCAGGTGTGGTTGATAAAATCTGGAGATTAGTGGCAAATAATTGGTACTCTGTCCTCATCAATGGGGAAGCTCATGGTTTTTTACACTCTACAAGGGGTGTAAAGCAAGGAGACCCTCTATCCCCTGCTTTATTTATCTTAGCTGTTGAAGTATTGTCTAAAGCCCTAAATATTTTGTTTGCTAACCCTGAATTTAAGGGCTTTGACATGATTAAATGGAGTGATAATATCAACTATTTGGCATATGCAGATGATACTATCATCTTTGTATCTGCTGATAGGACATCTCTAAAGATGAGGATGGGGATGCCCAAAGACTATGAATCACAATCTGGTCAATTGATAAACAAGGATAAAAGTGATTTCCTTGTATATCACAAGACTGCTCATGCTCATATCAGAGAAGTGGAGGAATGTACTAGTTTCACTAGAGGTAAATTCTCTCTCATATATCTAGGTTGTCCTATAAGGCATGCAAAGAAGAAGAAAGTGCATTTCTCAGAACTGTTGAAGAAAGTGCAAAATAAATTGCAAGCCTAGAAGGGAAAGCTACTATCCTTTGGTGGTAAAGAAGTACTTATCAACACTATTTTAAATAGTATTCATATTTACATGTTGTCTGCTATTAACCCCCCTAATTGTGTTTTACATGATCTTCATAGAATCTTTTCAAGATTCCTATGGAATTTCAAAGAGAATGGGAGGAATAAACATTGAGTTGCTTGGTCTGACATGTGCTTACCTAAAGAGGAGGGAGGTTTGGGTTTTAGATCAGTGTTTGATGTGTCTAAGGCATTATTTGCCAAGCTGTGGTGGATATTTAGAACTCAAAAATCCTTGTGGACTAATTTTATGCGAAACAAATATTGTAAGAAACTAGGGCCTCAACTGGTGGAATGGAAAAGGGGTTCTTTGACTTGGAAGTATATGCTTAAAGCCAGAAGCATGTTTGACCAACAGATATGGTGGGAACCCAGGTGTGGGAACTCTTCTGTTTGGTATGATAACTTGACTCAATTGGGTTCCCTATATTATGTGATGCCTGTGAACTTTGAAAGGAACTTACAGTTGGTAGAGATCAACCAATTTTTTGATAATGGTAACTGGAATGTTGAACTGTTGCAACAAACACTCAATGCTGAAATATGCAATCACATAGTGACTAATGTAGACTGCAGAGAAGAACTAGGAGAGTGGGACAAGCCATGGTGGATGCTGAACAAATCAGAAAAGTTCAATGTAAGATCTTCCTGGGAGAGTTTGAGAAACAGAGATCAACCTCAGCATTTGTTTAAACAAATCTGGATGAAGGGAATGCCTTTCAAGGTATCCTTCTTTATATGGAGACTATGGAAGAAAGGAATTCCCATTGGTGAAGTTTTGGTTAGAAATAGAATCACTGATAATGTGATTTGTTGTTGCTATGACAATGGGGTTCAGAAGTCTATAGAACATCTGTTTATGACATGTGATGTTTCTAACAAAATTTGGCAGGAATTTGCAGCAACTGCAGGGATCAGAGGTCCATTTGTTCATATCAAACACAGTGTTGCTAAATGGTGGAATACTGATTGTGTGCCAAAACTAAAACCTTTGTTTAAGGCTATGCCTCTATCCATATTATGGCAGATTTGGAAAAGGAGGAATGTGATAAAACATGGAGGTAGAATGTCACAAGGAAGCATGAGAATGGAAATTAATAGGAATGTTGTTTACATGGCCAGGTATCTCTACCCCTGGCTAGTTAATCTTCCTGTCTATTGGCCTGATCTAATCAAATTTTTAGAAGATTATTCACCCAGAATTGGAAGTCAGATTGTATACTGGAAAATGCCTAACTTGGGTTCCTTTAAGTGCAACTCTGATGGTGCTTCTAAAGGTAATCCTGGACCTAGTTCAAGTGCTTTTTGTATAAGGAGTGATTCTGGAAACCTAATTTATGTTGAGGTGAGGAGCTTGGGTGATAATACCAATCTAATGGCTGAGGTGATTGCACTGAAGATGGGTTTGGAGTACTGTATTGAACACAATTGGCTACCTATAATCATGGAAACTGATTCCTTGGCTGTCAAGAATATGTTAAATGGGAATTGGGAAGTACCTTGGAATTTGGCAGTTGAGATCAAGAAAATAAGAGTGTTGATTAGGGAGGTGAATGCAAAGGTGGAGCATGTGTACAGAGAAGGAAATAAACTGGCAGATTTTATTGCTAACCAGTTTTTTTTTTTTTGCAGGAATTGACAGAATAACATACTTATCAACTCAAGAATTACCTAGGGAGGCACAAACTATCCTAGCAATGGACAGACAACAGATTTTGAACCTTAGAATCAAAAGATTCCAAGCTGGAACATTTGATAATAAGAGGAGGTAACTCAAAAGATGTAAAACAAGATGATAAAGCACGGAACAACATTAACAACATAATCATGGGCACTACTCAGAAAACTGGATCATATAGAAGTAGAAAAAACAACAATGGGCATAGCCTCAGTCAATCTAAAAGCATGAAGACATTCACAGGAGATACACACGCACAGACTCTAGAAAAATGGAGCAATAGCAAAGCACAAATGACAAGAAAGCTTGCTCTGTTACTTACCCGTTGTGACTGGAAATGGACCTTCATTTTGTTCTTCCTAGACAGTGGTATTAGCTCCTTGTTGAGCTCAACCTATCAGGAAGATAAAAATGAGGGGAAATTAAAAATCACAAATGTGTAAATCTACTGGGACCGAAAGGTAAGTACTTATCTCGATTAAAACAGCCCAGATCTATGAATGGTGGAGACGAAGAAGTCTTCTTTTGGGATGATTTCACGGCATTTGTGAGACTCGAAAATGCCTTGTGCGAAATACACCCAAAGCTTCACCATTTCAGCGATTGTTGGTGCTCTACAGATCGAGGGAGGTACATTGTTCTTCAGGCCACTCAGACCCTGTTGATGCGAAGAAGATGAAGCTGGTTTCGACGAATCCGCAGCTGGTAACAGGCGAAGACGAAGCTCAAATGTCACTTTCCCTTTTCTATTTCTAAACCTTTCCTTTTTTGTTATTTTATTAGTCTGCTTGTTTTTTTTTCTCTTTTCTTTATTTCGGGTTGGGCCTCCGTGATGGGCTCACACCCTTGTGTTTGTTCCTCTTTTTTGATAATAAAGGGTCTCCAAGACCAGCTTTTTGATTTTAAAAAAAAAGAGTGAGAGAAATAGCTACGTGAAATAAGGTAACTAAAGGTGTAAGAAAGGAAAACAAAATGGCAGGTACAATACTCAATCGTTATAGAGTATATTTCATATTTCAAATGATATATACCATATTCAATATACAATAAAAATTCTTAAGAATGGAGAGTTCTTGTAATTAATTAGGAGGATTAGAAATGTGACTGTTGGACTTGTTTGTAACGTAATAGGAGTAATATTTGCACATTACTAGACCAAATAATGAACATTAATCATAGGAATGAAAAGAAATTAAAGTTATTGAGACAATTATATCTATCTATATCTATCTATCTATATTTATATCTATTCTATACTATCTTAAAAGTGTGAAGGTCCTTATAAATATTGATTAAATATTTTGCCCTTCATTAAAAGACTATTCTTTAGACAAAATTATTTTTTTACTATTTTTCTAAAATAATTGTCATTTAATTATATTATCCTAAAAATTACGATTTTAAAATTGATTTAAGTTATAGAGGAATTAGAATTAGAGTGAGTTTGGTTAAAAAGAATTCTTATTGGACTTTAACTGACACACGTTTTGCTTTCCATTATCTTAAGCATCTTCCAAACAATAAATAAATGAATATAATGTTAAGTATTAAACCAGTTGTAATATAAAGTTCAACAGGATAAACAATTACACACGGATAATCATGGAAGATCTTCATCTATCCAATCTCTAGCTAATAGCTCGGTTCTTTTCTAATTTTGTCTTTTTATTTCATTTCTTTTCTTTTCTTTGTATTCTTTATTTAGTTTTTGATGATTCATATTGTGATTGTGTTCTTGAAACTCTTCTTTATCTTTTTACTTGGATTGATTAGGAACTTCTTTTTATTTGAGTTATTAATATAAATATATTTATTGTCTTTGTAAAGTTATTACCTTCTTACCTCCTTCAACCAATATATGAATAAATCTATACAAGTCATTATTGATTGATTCTTTTAATATTTTTGTGTAGTAGAAGGAAGATTAATGTGGAGCATGCTATTGAGACTTCATGTCGATTAGAGTGTTTGAAGGCATGTATTTTCTGAATTTTATCTCTCATTCATATTGATTTTATTTATGTTGTTAAGTAATTTATTACAAATTTATACAGATAACTCATTCAAATTAACACTTCTTTTGCCGAAATTATACTTATATAAAATAATTAAAATCAAGACTATTGTAAGTTTTGCTTTCAATTTTCATAAATATTTATCATATTAGTTTATCGAATGATAGGGTCTACTACTATTACATGTGATTACATATTTATACATAAAAATTTTAACTAACAAAAGTTAATTTATCGAATGATAGAGTCTACTACTATTACATATGATTACATATTTATACATAAAAAATTTAACTAACAAAAGTTAATGTTCTTCGAAATTGAGAACGAATAATCAAGTTTTTGAATTAACTAAATATTAAAATAATTTATGAATTTATCATATAAGTAAAATTATTTCAAATTAACAAAAGTATATCTTAAGGCATATAAATTTATTTTTAAGAGAAAAAAATGTTTAAACAAATTAGATATTTTAGAATTTTCTACTTAATAATATAATGTACACACAATAATTTATTCTTTTTATATACACTTATTATTAATTGACGCAATATTCACGTGCAAAGCACATACTCTTGACTAGTCTATATCTATATCTATATCTATATCTATATATTATATTATATCTATCTATCTATACTATATTAAAAGTGTGAAGGACCTTATAATGTGATTTGAACTTTTTGCCCTTCATTAAAAGACTCTACAATAGATAAAATTGTCTTTTCACTATTTTTCTCAAATAATTATTTAATTATGTTTATAATATTAACTCCTAAAATATATGGAATCAAGACTTTAAAATATATGGTAAGACTTTTTTTATTAAATTAGGAGTACTAAAATATATGATAAGAGGTAATTTTTGTTTTGTAAGTTGTCTAGGTTTAGTTGGTTCAATTTATCATGTATATTTATTATTAATATACTTTTTCACCAAAAATACATCCAAACAAACAATTGAGAAGGAATTACAAGTTTCAAAGTTTGGTTTATTTTTGAACACCAAAAATATTTGCGATAATATTTTTTTTCCTTCTTAATTTGATGGGTAAAAAGGAGAGAGAGGAAGAGGAGGAAGAGCTTGTGAGTTCGTCTTCATATCAATCGGATACATCGTAAGTTTTTTTTCTCGTGTTCTTAAATTTCATGGTTTTGCCTTTTTCAATTTTTTTAAAAAAATATTATGTTGTATTATTGTGTCATTTTGCATGAAAATTAGGTAGTTATGATTTTTATATCTTTTTTTCTATGATTCTGTTTTGGTTCTTCAGATTTGATTGTAAAATTAATAATGAATTCTTTTCTTTTGATAATTTTTTGTGTTTCTCTTTCAGTTGAAAATTTTTAATCGAATAATTGAATGAAACAAACACTTTAGCAGGGAAAATCAAAGATTTATCTCTTTCCTTTTTTTTCCGAATAATATTGAACCACCCTAAGCCAATGTTGCATACTGTTTCATGGACAACAGTTTGTTACTTCTTGAAAAATAAAGTATGGATCATCCGTTTATTCTCATCCTTAGTTCTTGCTCTATAAAATTTCAAAATTGGTGTAGCTTCCTTTTTGTAAACTGTAATCCTATCATGAACTTCAAATAATTTTTGAACAGATTTCAGCAGATTCTTAGTCTATAATTTTTGTTGCATGATCACTATTTTGTGTGTTAATATAGTTATACTGTGTCCGATGATGTCTATAGATTTCTTTACTCGATATCTTAGGAACCATAAATTGTTATATGGTTTGAACTTTTTGCCCTTCATTAAAAGTAGTGTTATTTTGTCTATTACGAACTATTTTTTCCGCTTGAATCACGCGCAAAGCGCGTACACTAAAACTAGTACTATATTAAAAGTGTGAAGCACCTTATAATGTGATTTGAACTTTTTGTCCTTCATTAAAAGTCTCTCCTTTAGACAAAATTGTCTTTTTATTATTTTTTTAATTTTTATTATTTATTGTTTCTTTAATATTCAAAACTTCAAATCAATTAAAATCCTAAAATTACTAAGCAGGTATAAATCTTATAGGATTTTATTTTTCTTTTTCCTTTCAAAGTCGTTGTTACCCTAAATTTCTAGAAGAAAAAGAAACAAATTATGTTTCCCAATAATTTGCAGAGAGAGCAACGAGCTCTAATAGCTTGTTTGCTTCAAATTTTTTTATCATGATTATCAATTTTAAACCACTTTAAATTACTCATGTGAAGGTGAGATAAGATCTATACAAGCAAGAGTCATTGGAGTATTATTCATCTAACGATCACATCAGGTAATTCTTGCTACTTCCAAGTTTCAGATAATTTTTATTGCATATTTTCTTAAACTTTTGTTCCTGTTTATTTCAAAGTTTAGCTTTATCATAGTAAAGATCCACGTGATGCATATATTATTACCGTTATTACTTTTTAGATATTTAAAATTAAGAAATTGAACGAGGAAAATAATTTTTTATACATGATTTATTACTATACAACTAATTTAATTAAATTTATTAAGTTCAGAAGATGAAGATAGAGAAGATGTGAATGTTCAGATTGATGATTGAGCATACTTAGAGAGATATGAATAAGATCGAAATTATAGGGGGCAAGATGGGAGTGACATCAATGATGGACAAGATGAGGAAAGCGAGGCCGAGATGGTTCAGGCATATGAAGAGGAGGTGCAAGCATGTGTCAATAAGGAGGTGCAAGAAAGGTAGCCCGAAGAAGAACTGGGGAGAGGTAAATTTTGCAGCTATTTTAGCATTAGCTTTTATTTTCCAAAAATATGTTTATTTTGCATATATTTTATTGATTAAAGCAATACACACATGCAATGCATGTACACTAATCTATATCTATACGATATTAAAAGTGTGAAGGACCTTATAATGTGATTCAAATATTTTGTCCTTCATTAAAAGGCCTTGCAATAGACAAAATTATCTTTTTATTTTTTCTCTAATTATAATATTGTTATATTTATTATATTGAATATTAATTATAGCAAATATATAAAAGAATAAATGGAAAGACTCCTAAATATATAGGAAGACTCTTAATTTATGAAAAGTTTTATTGGGTACAAAGTATATACTTTTAATATTAGGAGAATAATTAATTTTCCTTTGAAGGATAGAATCTTTGCAAGTGTAATTCATGTAGAATTCGTCTAGGTAATAACTTTTATTTGTATAAGCTCTTTCCATAGTTGAATCGCACAAAACAATTACTTTTTTTGGTAATAATGACACTATATATTAAACATACAAAACAAAGATTACAAGACGTGGGCATGTAATCCAATAAGGTTCGAACATAGTGAAAGCAAAGAGATGAGCAGGAACCATAGTACTGGAACTATGAACTATTACAAGCAGTAGAACTATTAGTAGCAATAGTACGTATATCAATAAAAGAGACCATGCCATTTTGCAGGCTATAAAAAGGAAAAAGAACAACAGTGTGAAAGTATGTAGGTCGGTGCTCTTTTTTTCTTTTTTCATTTTAATTTTGCCTAATGTGATTTATTTTGAAGAAGAAATAAAAATAGAGTTATAATTAAATACTTTCGCTAGATTTTGGTGTCTAAATAAGATTAGTTGCTAATTCTTTGTATTCAATATTGTTGTTTGATGTTTATTATATATATACATATATATATATTTTTCAGTTTGGTTTTATGTTTTTTTCAAATCCCTTTTGGTGGCTTGGAAGAAAATTAAGATGAATAATCTAATGTTAGATTCGCTATTGAAAATTTATTCTGACTATTTTTTTAATGTAATTTTTCATACTCGAACATCGATGGGATCTACAATTAAAATCGATAGTTGAATAAATTTTATGATGGAGATCGGAGAGGATATTGTTGTTGAACTTTAGGTTGGCGATTAATAGTGAGGTCTATTTTTAAAGCAATTGTTAAAGATTTCTTTTCAACTTTTGACTTAAACTCATTCTTTTTATAAAATACATATCATTTTTGGATAAGTATGTGTTGCATGTTTAGTTTGTGGCATTCTACTTCTAATTAATGATGATAGGAATTGAAAACTTTAATGAGTATGTCAAGCACCTCTCAATCTTCGTTAAATGAATTTTATTTTATATAAAAAATATTTCGATGGCTAAAGCCCCTAACCGAATGTTTATCGAGTGATTTTTTTAAAAATAAATTATATACTCTAACATGAAAACACGCGCAAAGTGCGTACACTAAACTAGTCTATCTATCTATCTATATATATATATATATATATATATATATATATATACTTATATACTATATTAAAAGTGTGAAGGACCTTATAATGTGATTTGAACTTTTTGCCCTTCATTAAAAAATCTTATAATAGATAAAATTGTCTTTTCACTTTTTCTTCAAATAAAATTATAATTATATATAAATAATAACCATATATATTAAATACTAATGATATTATATACTAAAATAAAAAACAAAATTTCCTACCGTCCCAAACGACCTACAGTCCCAAACAATTTCCATTTTTGAAAATTTTCCTTAGAAAGCCTTTTTGTTATTTTTTTACTATTTTATAAGTCTTTTTTAGTTATAACAAAGAGTCCTTATTCCAAGTCATATAGGTGTCCTTTTTATTTTGTAAAATATATAAGAAAAAATTAAGACTCCTAAAGAACTACATTATTTACTTAAGTTTATCGTGATCTTTTTTTAACTTCATCGTAACAGTGGTTCTTTTTCTATGTTTTCTTCTGTTTTTGATTTTCTATTCATGTTATTTTGTTGCATTCATTATCATCACCCTCTTTCCTTTCTTTATTTTTTTTAGTTAATAGTTTTAAAAACTATGTATGAATTATACATAATTAACAATAGACAATGAATTTTTCACTTTTGATAATTTCTCGTGTTTCTCTTTCAATTGAAAATTTCTGATCGATAAATTGGACGACATAAGCATGCTGCCGCCGAATAAAGTAAGCCAAAAAAATTAAAGGTTTATCTCTTTCCTTTTATCTTTATTTGTTTAATTATGATTTAGTTTTGATTATGTTATTTAACTATATTTTAATATATTATTTGTTAGTATTATAGTTAAATATTTAATTAAATTTATTTGTTAAATTTGATATGACGTTATAGTTAAGTGGTTAATTTTGATATCCAGAGCTTTTATTTGAATGATGAACCTATAATTTAGGGTTATAATCAACTTTTTTAATTTGGGGTTTATTAATTAAGTTTAAAGACGGATCAAGTACGTTATTCGTTGTAAATCGAGTTTAAACAAAAAAAATTCTTATATAATTTTATGTTGGATAAAGTTTGTGTTTATCGCATGTAATCAAGTTTTTTTTAATCAAAATTTTACTGAATTTAAAATAGAACTCTACAAGACGAGTTTAATATTTATCTTCAAACTATAAGATCCGTTAAGATTTCTCTAAGGATATATTTTCACTGGTTATTGTTAATGATCTCATGAAATAAGACAAAACAAGAATAATTAGGAATATAATTTCGTAACCATACATTTCTATATCATATTGATTGAAAAACATAAGAAATTTGGAGAGTATGTCAAATACCTCTCAATCTTACATTGTATGAATTTTATTTTATATGAAGAATATTTGGATGGTCTATTATAGTTAAAGTAATTTGGAGAGTATGTCAAATACCTCTCAATCTTACATTGTATGAATTTTATTTTATATGAAAAATATTTGGATGGGCTATTATAGTTAAAGTCCCTAATCAAAATATATTTGGATGGGCTATTATAGTTAAAGTCCCTAATCAAAATATTAATCGAGTTTTTTTAAAAATAATTATATATTCTAACATGAAAACACGCGCAAAACGCGTACACTAAACTAGTTATATTTAAAGTGCGAAAGACCTTATAATGTGATTTGAATTTTTTGCCCTTCATTAAAAGTCTTCACTTTAGACTAAATCGTCTTTTTACTATTTTTTTTAATTATTATATTATTATTTTTATAATACTGTCTTCAAATATGTAATGTTTCATAGTTGGAATCAAATTATTTTTTCCTAAGATAGAAAACCCTAAAACGTTATTCTACATGCCATCAACTATATCAACCGTGCCGACTTTACTATATCAAATGTGCCGACTTTACTATATCAAATGTGCCGACTTTTATGTCATTATTACCATTAAATAAAATATTATATGCCCATCTCCAAAACACCTCAATTTAATGCTTCCTCCCTGCATGTGATATAGCTATTGAAGAAGAAGAAGATTAAAGAATACAACGATCAATCAAATAATTGACATTGTTTTCTTTTTCTTTACGGATTTTGTTCTACAATAAGGATTCCTTAAATCACCGATTAGGATTTAAGACTCTTCAATAGGATTAGGATTCCTTAAGGCTTAAACCACCGGTTCATCAATATTACTTTCATTAGTTGTCTGTTTTGATAATTTTTCGTGTTTCTCTTTCAGTTGAAAATTTCTGACGAAACAAGCATGTTGTTGTCGAATGAAGTCGCTGTAAAAATCAAAGGTTTATCTCGTCGAAAAAATCAAAGGTTTATCTCTTTCTTTTTTCAATTATCGTAGTGATTCTCCTTGATTCAGTTATTGTTTTTTCTCTCTGAAAGGTTTTTTCCCCACTCTTGTGTTGTTGATTCATTTTGTATGTACTTTGTCAGTATTGAAAACTTTCCGTGACAAACATGGCTCAATTTGATTAGGATTGAGGTATAATTATTGTTGTTATATGCTACTAATTGGATGTGTTGAAAGTGAGTTTTTCATGTAGACAGAGATAATATTCCTGGGGTAATTGATGCATCCACATCTGGTAAAATTTATTGGATACTGCTAGGAGGATGATAATAAACTCTACGTCTATGAATTCTTGCTAAGGGAAGCTTGGAGAATCAACTCTTTCGCAGTAAGTTGCCACTTTCTTTTCTCAATGTTAATTTTGAATATAGGGCTATAAATGACTGAAATATATCATAGTGTCCAGAAGATTATGGTCTAGAAATTGATTGATCCTTTTTTTTTTACATTATCAAGGGAATCCTAAGTAGTAGTACATAGTTTTTAGCACTCAAAGAACCTGATATATTGTAATGAATAGGAGAAAAGAGTGGCGATTAGGATTGGAAATGAAGTTTTGGGGAAAGTAGCTACGAAGCGGTATACTCAAATTAGAAAGGGGACAAGGAGCAGTGGATTACACGTGGAGGAAAGTAGACCAGGGAAACGGCACACGGGATGCACGTGAGCACTTATATCAATGGCAGAGATTCGTTAAAGCGGGCATACTCAGACGGTCCTAGTTAGACTAGCAGTTACAAAAGTTGTTATATCAAGCCCAACTGAAAGGCGGGGAACTAACGAATTTCCGGTAAAAACTTATTCCTCTCAAATATCTTCTCTCTACTTCCTTTACCTTCTTCTTTCTCTCTTCTCTTCTTAACCTCAATTTTCCTTATCAATTACAGGTATTCTGCCATTAAAGCATTCTCAAGATTCCGCCATTAGAAGACTACTTCTAGCTCAGTTAGTTGTGATAGTTAGTCATTACTTATAACCGATTTCCCAATTATCAATAAAATCCCCAATTCTTTTGCATTGAATTGACCTAAGAACATTACAAGTGGTATCAGAGCTCAATCCTGGTATCAGAGCTCAATCCTGGCCCGCGATGACTATTCCAGAAACTCAATCTAAATCCATGGAGGAATTCGTGAAGAAATTAGACTCCCAGCTTTAAGGTCACATAGAGGAATCCAGCAAGAAATTCGAGTCCCACGGTTCGAAGTTGGATGATTTGGGAAGAAAGATGGACGTTCTGATGGGAGACTTCTTCCACAACAGGATGGCATTTTGGGAAGTGTCCCAAGGGATGGGAACCAGCTGGAAGGCTCATGCAGTAGACCAAGGGGGGTTGAGCAGAATTACAATGGTGGGGACGACCCCAAAACAATGTTCATCATCCTAGGGTGGAATTTCCCTTCTTTGAAGGTGCTGATCCCTGCACCTGGTTGAGGAAGAGCGAAAGGTATTTTCCCTATCATCACATCACAGACCCTGGGCAAAAACTGGAGATTGTAGTCCTTCATCTTCAAGGGAAAGCAGAGTCGTGGTACTTTTCCTATCACATGAGTAAGGGCATTGTTAGATGGCAAGACTTTACTGACGAAATATGTAAAAGATTCGAGGGAGCCAACAATAGCAAAATCAATCTGGTCGGCGAGTTTAAGAAGATAGAACAGAAAGGCACTGTTGATGAATACTTGGAGAAGTTTGAGGACCTCAAGACGTGGGTTTTGATAAGAACCCCCACCCTCCCCGAAGAATTTTTCATGGAATTCTTTATAGAAGGACTAAAGGAAGACATAAAATACACAGTTAAGATGTTGAACCCATATTCAATGAGTCAAACAGTAGACAAAGCCAGACATCAAGAGAGGCTGTTGCAGGTTCAACAAAGGAAGGAAAGGAGCCAACCAAATAGAAGTACGAATGGAGGAGGAGGTCAAGGTGGGTATACAGCAGGAAAAGGAACCAGCAGTTCTATGGGAAACCACACCAATAAGTTGTTTGAGAAGAGAAGAGCACAAGGACTATGCTACAAATGTGGGAGAATTATTATGTTGGTCACCAATGTAAACAGAAGCAACTGAATGCTATGACTGCTGCAGAAGAACTAACAGAGATGGAACCCATAGACAACCCTGAAGTAAATGAGGAGCCTCTGGAAGAGGTGCTAGAGGAGGAGGTGGTGCAAGAGTCCATTAGCCTCAATGCCCTGTCTGGGACAGAAGTAAGCAAAAAGAAATAAGGTTACTATACTGTTAGATTTAGGGAGTACACACAGTTTCTTGGACATGGACACAACCAAGAAGATAGGATGTGGGGTCTGTGTAGCTTCTCCTATGAGGGTAACAATAGAAATGGTACCCATATTATGAGCAGGCATTCTTGTCCTAATTTCAAATGGAGGATACAAAGGGTGGAGTTCATAGACTCAATCAGAATTGTCAGACTAGGGGAAATGACATGATACTTGGTGGAGATTGAATGAAAGAACATAATCCAGTACTTCTAGACTTTGTGGAGTACAAGGTAGAGGTGACTCACAAGAGTAAGAGGGTGGAGCTAAGGGGTATCTACAACCAAGCAGAACTTAAAAGCATGTCTGCAAGTGGGGTTAAGCAGTTACTCAAAAAAGGACAGGCCATTTGGGCACACTTGTTCACAGTCACAGCTACCGATTTAGGACAGGAAGAAATCATACCAGAGGAAATCCAAGGAGTGCTGCAGGAATTTCTAGATGTTTTTGCTGAACCCAAGGCACTGCCACCCAACAGGAGCCATGACCATTACATTCCCCTGAAAAGTGATGCATCTCCAGTCAATATTAGACCATACAGGTACAATTATTTCCAAAAGAATGAGATTGAAAAGTAGGTGTCTGACATGCTCAATAGTGGCACAATGCAACCTAGTCACTCCCCTTTTTCTTCCCCAGTACTACTAGTAAAGAAAAAAGATGGGAGTTGGAGGTTCTGCATTGATTACAGGGAGCTTAACAAGTTGACTGTTAAGGATAAATTCCCTATTCCATTGGTGGAGGATCTTATGGATGAATTGTATGGGTCTAATATCTTTTCAAAGATTGACCTAAGGGAAGGTTATCATCAGATCAGGATGAGGGCAGAGGACATTCACAAGACAGGGTTTGTTACCCACCTAGGGCATTATGAGTTTAGAGTCATGCCATTTGGGCTCACAAATGCCCCTGCCACCTTTCAAAGTCTTATGAATCATGTATTCAGGGAGCATTTAAGAAAGTTTGTGCTAATATTCTTTGATGACATTTTGGTATACAGTACCTCCCTGTTGGAACATACAGATCACCTTAGGAAGGTCTTGTCCTTATTGAGGAGTGATCAACTTTTTGCTAAGTTGTCTAAGTGCTCTTTTGGCAACCCCAAGTGGAGTACTTGGGACATATCATTACTGGCCTGGGAGTGTCCACAGATCCAGCCAAGATTAAAGCCATGGTGAATTGGCCTAAATCGAAGTCCATCAAGGCTCTGAGGGGTTTCCTAGGCTTGACAGGATACTACAGAAGGTTTGTTCAATCTTATGGTGTCATTAGCAGGCCATTGACTAATATGCTCAAGAGGAATGCATTTCAATGGGGAGAGGAGGCTGAGTTGCCTTCACCAGACTCAAGGAAGCTATGACTACAGCACCAGTGTTGGCACTGGCAGACTTCACCAGACCCTTTATTGTGGAAACAGATGCATGCTCTAAAGGGATTGGAGCAGTTTTGATGCAAGGAGGGAGACAATTAGCTTACTTTAGCAAAGCTTTGGGACCTAGAAACTTGGGTCTATCTACTTATGAGAAGGAGTACATGGCTGTACTAGCAGCTGCAGATAGATGGAAACACTATTTACAAGGTGGACACTTTATCATCAGGACAGATCATCAGAGTTTGAAGTACCTCTTGGAACAAAGAGTGACCACTACCCTGTAACAGAAAGGACTGACCAAGTTAATGGGTTTGGACTATGAGGTCCAGTATAAAAAGGGAACTAAAAACAAGGAAGCTGATGCCCTATCTAGAAGGTTGGAAGAAGAAGGAGCTGAGCTACAAGCCATTTCTGCTGTTGAACCAACCTGGATGCTGGAGATCAGTGCCAGCTATGAGCATGACCCCCTAGCTCAACACATAATTATTGAACTAATTACAGATCCCACAGGAAAGGCTGACTATACACTGTACCAAGGGGTTATCAGATATAAGAGGAAGGTGTTTGTGGGCAGAGGTACTACCTTAAGGAGGAGGATTTTTGAGGTCTTACATCAGTCTCCTCTTGGGGGTCACTCAGGTCAACAGGGCACATACAAGAGGGTGCAGATGGTCTTCTATTGGCCCAATATGAAGGCTGACCTTATCAGATGGGTCTCTGAGTGTGACCTATGCCAAAGGGTCAAAACAGAGAATATCCAGTATCCAGGACTACTGCAACCCTTACCCATACCAGAGACTCCTTGGTAAGACATTGCCATGGACTTTATTGAAGGACTACCATCATCAGGCCATAAGAATACCATCCTAGTTGTGGTGGATAGGTTAACCAAATATGGGCACTTCTTAGGGCTTAAGCACCCTTACAATGCCCAGGATGTGGATGACATATTCCTAAAGGAGATATATAGGTTACATGGGTTACCAAAGACTATTGTTTTAGACAGGGACACCATTTTCACTAGTCAGTTTTGGCAGCATTTATTCAAGTCTATGGGTACTAAGTTGAATTTGTCTACAGCTTACCATCCCCAGTCTGATGGCCAGACTGAACGACTCAATTGATGTTTGTAAACCTACTTGAGAGCCATAGCCTTTGCCAACCCCAAACAGTGGCCTAAGTGGCTTCCTTTAGCCGAATGGTGGTACAACACCAACCATCACAGCGCACTTAAGTCTACCCCATTTGAGGCTTTATATGGATTTGCCCCTCCTCAGGTTCCCTTAGGATCCTTACCCCACTCCACTCAGACCTAAGTTGGCCTTTGCCTAGCCTAGAGACAACACATGCTCCAGGCACTCAGAGAGAATCTTCATCAAGCTCAAGCTCGCATGCAGTTCTTTGCAGACAAGAACCGCACAGACAGGGAATTGAAGGAAGGGGATTGGGTTTACTTAAAACTCCAGCCTTATCGTCAGGCTTCAGTTACAATACGAAGAAATTTGAAGTTGAGTGCGAAATTCTATGGGCCTTATAAGGTTCTCCAGCGCATAGGAACAATGGCTTATCGGCTTGAGCTTCCACCGGGGTATCACATCCACCCGGTGTTCCACATCTCCCAGCTCAAGAAACGTGTCGGTCCTGCTATCACAGCTCAGCAACAGCCTCCAGCTTGTGACACTGATGGCCATGTCCTTGCTCAACCTGTGGCCATCCTACAACGCCGTATTGAGCATGTCAATAACGCCGCCACCGTCAAGATCCTGGTCCAGTGGTCGAACTTGGGACCCGAGGAAGCTACATGGGAGGACTGGGGGTACGTGAAATGTCAATTTTCGGAGTTCATTGATCAACAACGACCTTGAGGACAAGGTCAATTTGATCGGAGGGGTAGTGTAATGAATAGGAGAAAAGAGTGGCGATTAGGATTGAAAATGAATTTTTGGGGAAAGTAGCTACGAAGCGGTATACTCAAATTAGAAAGGGGACAAGGAGCAGTGGATTACATGTGGAGGAAAGTAGACCAGGGAAACGGCACACGGGAGGCACGTGAGCGCTTATATCAATGGCAGAGATTCGTTACAGCGGGCATAATCAGACGGTCCTAGTTAGCCTAGCAGTTACGAAAGTTGTTATATCAAGCCCAACTGAAAGGGGGGGAACTAACGAATTTCCGGTAAAAACTTATTCCTCTCAAATATCTTCTCTCTACTTCCTTTACCTTCTTCTTTCTCTCTTCTCTTCTTAACCTCAATTTTCCTTATCAATTACAGGTATTCCGCCATTAAAGCATTCTCAAGCTTCCGCCATTAGAAGACTACTTCTAGCTCAGTTAGTTGTGATAGTTAGTCATTACTTGTAACCGATTTCCCAATTTCCCAATTATCAATAAAATCCCCAATTCTTTTACATTGAATTGACCTAAGAACATTATATATATGTAGTTATGTTTGTATTTGTGGCATTATGCAGAATTTTTGATCATATGATCGTGCTCAACAAGGATAAAGATAGCATTGGAGCAGCAAAACGTCTCGTGTTACTCAAACATAGAAGAATGTGCATCCTGAGTAATTGATCGAGTCTATCTTTCTGCAAACAATTGCGCAAGACCAAGTTACCAGACATCCATGGGGACTGTTGCTGATTCTGCTAACCAGGTTGATTTCTTTACAACTAAATGTGTTTCATATATCTAAAGAATATTCTTATTACCTTGATTTATGGTGTCCACTCCTATTATGAATGAGTTCTCATTTTCATATGATCTAAGCATCTGGAATCTAAACAAAAGTGAAATGCTTTCTACACAAGACGATATTATTAGATGGATGCTTGACCTTTAAGCTATCATTAACTTTTCTATTGTCAATCTGAATTCAAAAAAAGTTCTATTACAACTAAAAAAGCCTGTGGATTTTTTTTTGAGATTTAAAGACTTTAAATAGTGGAGTTGCGGTGCCCAGTTCTGCTGTCTTACAACAGATGGGGCCTACAACAATTGCTTTGTGAATTCAGATACCGATTTTCTAGATTTGCAGCATGCATGTACCAACAGCAACACAGAGAGAGCGGAAATAAGGGTTTCCAAGAACTTGAGTAGTTCTTGAGGTCCCAAGATAAATAATTTCTTCTCCTTTCTCAACTTGGGTGCATGACACAAAATCATTTTTATTTATATAAATGTGTCTTGTAGCACCAGAGTTTATCACCCAGTTTCTCACATTGGCCTCAATATTTATATCTGAAATGACCGCAATAATTATGTCATCTGTTTCAGCCACTCCTATTTTCCTCCCTGAAGTTCTAAATTTGTATAAAGTTCTCATATAGTTCTATGAATTCTTCTCGCTAGGCATCAACTCTGTTATCATAAAAACATTATTGCAGGGATGGTCCTTAGTTTGGTATTTGTAATGATGTATTGCAGGGAGCAGGAAGCCTGCCAATCAACAAGAAGGTCACTGTTATTTTTGTTCTAGGTGAGTTTTTCAATATCAACATCACATGATCTTGTGGCATTCTCGATACGGCATCTCATAGGCAAAGTATTTTGGTCCTATATAATACACCATAAGTCTATAGCTCCTTTGGTTCAAACTGCCACAACCCATTTATTGTATTAATACACGATTGATTGTATGACCATTAGGATCCTTTTGGCATTTACATTCAGTTTTGATCAAAATGAAACAGGAAGCTATATTGAAGGATGATTCTAAAAGCCAGATTAGATTGACTGGTTGGGACAATTAAGCGTCTTGAACACATGATAAAGTATAACAATTAGACATTCTTACTCAAAGTGTATCACCTCCTTTAATTATACTTTAATTATACGCATTAGCTTTAATAAGTCGTATAACCTTAGGCATGTTTCAAAATGTGACATATTTTATGTGGTTAACTTAACTGTTTAATAGACGCTTGAGAATACACAAAACAAAAAATCAAGTGTCTAATAGAAATATTTTATCATGTGTTACAAATATTATATAACTAATGCAACTAAATCCATCATATTTACGCGGAAAATATAATTTAAAAATTTAGGAATCCTACCATATATGGTAAAAAATCTAAGAATTTCTCTCATCAATAAGTACGTATATATTTTTTTTATTCTTAAGTTGATGGAGTTTTTTCTAGAGAACAAAAGGCCATGAACTATTTTATTAATTATTATTTAAATAAAAGGAAAATCAATAGTATAGGTCTTCCTTTTTTACTACATGCCTTATATGCTCTTTTTAGGCGACAAAATTCTACAAAGCAATTAAGAAAAGGAAATAAAACGTGTCAAAAAATAAGAAGATAAAACTCTTATTTGTATGAGTTTAGTTTATTTAATTTTAATAAATAATTTATGAAAAAAAAAAATATTGAGTCATAAAATATATAGTAAGACAAAAATATATGGTAAGAGATATTAGGAGAATTTATAATTAAGGAGTCCTAAAATATATGATAAAATAAAAATATAATTTAAAAATTTAGATGTCCTAGAAAATATGATAAGAGAAAAAAATATGGTAAAAATTCGAAGATTTTCTCTCATCAATATGTATCTATATATATATATATAAAAGTAAGCTTTCTGTAAAAATATAAGAGAGAATAAGAAAGAGAGAGGGACTTATATATATAAGAGAAAATAAGAAAGAGAGAATATAAGAGAGAATAAGAAAGAGAGAGGGACTTATATATATATATATATATATATATATATATATATATATATATATATATATATATATATATATTTAAAGTCGTCTACTCATTGATTTGAATATAATGAATTTGTTCTATTTATACGTGCAACTTTTTTTATTTAATGTTAAACACACGTGCAACGCACGTACACTAAACTAGTTTATCTTCTATACTATATTAAAAGTGTGAAGGGCCTTATAATGTGATTTGAACTTTTTGCTCTTTACTAAAAGTCTCTGCTTTAGACAAAATCATCTTTTTACTATTTTTCTAATATTTTTTTAATATTTAATATTCATTTAAATTTAGTCATTAAACCTTTCCTTGTTTGAATTATATACCTTAAATTTAGTACTTTAAAATCAATTAAAATATTACCTTAACTAAATGTTTAAAAAAGTCAATTAATAGAACGTTAGTATTTAATACTTCAAATTTGTTAGTTTTTTGGTAAACTAATATATATTTCTTTTTGAAAATAAAAATAAAAAATTGCTATAGCTTTTGGTTAATTTTATTTAATAAAATTAGTTTTATATCCCCCCCCCCCTTCTGTACGTAAAAAAAAAACTAAAAAGACTTTAAAAACTCATTTGTTTACTAATAATAATTTGTTTTATAAATATTTTTTATGTTATAAATATATTTATTGTATTATAGTGAATGTTTACTTTATTTCTTTGGAGAAAAGATAGGAATTCTAATTTTGAGAACAAGTTAATTTTTTTCTATAAATAAAGGGGTTTCCTTCATTGTAATTCATCTTTCAAGAGAAATAAGAACTCATCTCCCTCTCTACTATATTCTTCTTTCTTCTTAGTTTATTATTTTATAATATTTTATTAATTTTTAATATTCTCATTCGTTCTGTTGAATATTGCTAATGCTTCTTTAGATACATATGGAGTCATACGTGTTCGGGTTCATAAGGTTCGTAGAGTTTGATTTTTTTTAATCTTTTGTTCTTTGTTAGTATGATCTAAGAAGTGATTTTTATTCTATGAGAAATTCTTGTATATTATTTGTATAAATTTTGTTTACAAAGTATTGGATATAAGATTATCGGATGTTTTGTATATATGCAGTAGGAGACTAATGAAAATTGAAGAAGACCATAAAATATGATTAAAGTGCATGTACTTATTTGTTCATGAAATTGCGTATTGTTCTTCTATTTTTTTCGAAGAAAAACTAACCAATGAAAATTGTGATGAAATAGTAAAAAAAATAAATATATTTTAAATGAACTATCATATATATATATATATATTTGTTATATTTATTATAACAAATAAAATATCCCAATATTCTTTATATATAAAGTTATTAAGTTATTATACTACAAATAGACATGACTTATTGATGAAAAGGTAAATAATAAAATTGATGATCGCTAATTTAATTTAGTAATGGATTAGCAACGAATTATTAAAAAAAATTCTTAGCTACGAGCAATTTAGTGACGAAGTTCGTAGCTAAGTCCTATTTTATTCTTAGTATTTATTGTTAAATAAGGTACGCATTTTGATCACGCGCAAAGCGCGTACACTAAACTAGTCTATATCTATATTATATTAAAAGTGTGAAGCACCTTATAATGTGATTTGAATTTTTTGCCCTTTATTAAAAGACTCCGCAATAGACAACATTGTCTTTTCACCTTTTTCCTCCAATCATTATTTAATTCTAATGACTTTTAAACTTAAAATATACAAATTCTATTTTATACAAATAGCACAACTAAACCACCGTACATATACATCAAAATAAGGTTTCCTCCTTAATTACGTCAAAATAGGATTTCCTTTTCTTTTTTTTTTCCTTACATCGTATACATTATATATATGTTAGAAAAGATATGAAGCTATAAATTAGGGTTTCCTCCTTAATTACATCAAAATAGGGTTTCCTCCTTGCTTGAACTCTTTTTATGAAAAAATACGTGAAAAAAGGTAAAAATAATTTTCTTACTCTTCTTATACACGTATTTAATATTTTTTATTATAGTTTTCTTTGTTATCTGATATATTGCCGCCAAAATTTATAATTGTTAGCTTTCGCATTACCTCATGTTATTTTGATTTCAATATTTTGGAACTTTTTGTTTTGTTGCTATCTGCTATTTTTTATTACAGGTGATAGATGAATGTTCGATCGGGCCTTAAGAAATTTTGGTATAAAGGTTAGGTTTAATCGTATTGTTCTGATATCTCGATTATCATATTGTTTTGTTGTAGCTTTTGTTATGTTGTTATCTCCTATTTTTACTATTTAATACAGATGGTAGTAGATGAATGTTCGATCGGACTTTAAGGAATTTTAGTATAAAGGTTAAGTTTAATTGTATTATTCTGATATCTCGATTGTCATATTGTTTTGTTGTAGTTTCTGTTATGTTGCTATCTCCTATTTTTACTACTTAATACAAGTGATAGATGAATGTTCGGTCGTGCTTTAAGAAATTTTGGTATAAAGGTTAACATTCATATAAGCAAAGAGCCATCGAAATTTGGAAGAAGTTGGAGTCTTCTTCCTTATTTTTGTTTGTGTTATTGGACATTCATGTCAGGTGATTTTTTTGCTACTTCCAGAAACTTTTTGTTGCAAAAAATTCATTGTCCATCAGAAGTTATCACTTCATACTTTAACAGTTCTTTTCTGTTTTGATTTAAGAGTTTAATTTTATTGGAGAGTTTATGTTCAAAGGAAAAAAAAAATTACTTTGATAAAAATTGTGCATGTATACGTCTTACGAATAAAAGATGATGCAACTCTAAATTGATTTTGTTGCCGTGAAGTTCTTCTAAGGACCACTTTAGTGATCACCATTCTAATATGGATTTAATGTGCAACTCAATCTACCTATATTTACATGAAAGGTTAATTTGTTCACTGATAATATAATTTGATAAATATTTTCTTATCTTTTACATACTTTACAATTTTTTACAACTATTAATTAATTATTTGTGATAAGAAAAGTGTAAGGTTAGAGCTTAATGTTAGGCTAACTAGCATGAGTTTGTTATTCATTAAGTTTTGAATTTGAATATCGTATTGTAATATCTATTGGTAATTAGGGTTAATAATATCATGTAATAGTAAAAATTAAATATAAATGTAATAATATTTATTCTATTATTTAAATAAATATTACATTTATTTTAATATTAATTATTATTTTTAATAATTTTATATTCTTATTGCTTGATGATGTGATATTCACGTGTATACTAAAAGTGTGAAGGATTTTAATTTTTTACTCTCCTTTAAGTAAAATTGTCATTACTATATTATTCAATTACTTTTAAAAAATATATATTTAAACTTTGAAATCAATTTAAATTGATAAAATATTCTTTTCTATGGGTAATGATTAAATTTTCGTATATAAATGTGATTCAGAAAGACATACAATTCTATATGTAATATGACATGTGTAAATAATATTTTCTTTATTTTGGGTTTTTTCCTCTTTCTTCTTTCGTAGAATACTATAATTAGAATTCTAAACAATCAAACAACTCTATATTAGGACTTTAAATGTGTAAATAATATTTTCTTTATTTTTGAATTTTTCTCTTTCTTCTTTTGTAGCATAATAACTTATTGACCATAATTATTATTATTAAAGTTTTATATTAACACATAATTCTGCCTTTGGACTCTGTATTCTATTCTCAGTGTGTTTTTCGTGCCACCTGAGGCAAAGATAACCAATTTTAATGATTTTTTTTCTTTGTTTTTGTGTTTGGGAAATTTATTTATTAGTTTTTTCATAGATTCAAATTATGAAACAAAGTTGCAAAGTTAAAAAAAAAACTAGAGAATCTATGCGACTATTTTATTTTGTTGGTTTTTATGTGTATTTGTTATTTAAATAAACTATATATTGCACTAATATTTAAGGTAACACTATATAACTTTTTTGTTACGGTGAATTTATTGATTAGATTGTCAATCTCTTTTTTCTGATGATTTTTTTTTATCAATGACAGTATGTATGTTGTTAATACTAAAAGATTTGTGTTGTGTTATATATGAAATTGGTTGTTAGAAGATCATATAATAGTTATATATAATCAACAATTGATGATCGATTCTCCCTTTTTGATAATTTCTCGTGTTTTCTCTTTCAGTTGAAATTTTTTGATTAAAAAATTAAAAAACGAGCATGTTATCGTTGGAAACATGCTACTTTATCCAACGATGACCAGTAGCATGTTATATTTGTACACTAAAATTTTATATAACAGGATGACCAAATTGTTGAATGATGAGTTAAAAGAAGATGAACTTTTCTGAAATCAGGAAGCTCTTAAGGATGTATATTATTTCAATAACATGTACTATATTTTTGTGTTTCTTGCAATTGTAGTTAGTAGGTAGCAGCTTAAGCTTAATGTCTCTAAAGACTTTTTATTTTTAATTTTATGAAAAAGATTATCTTTATACTATCCTGGAGGATTTTTTCGTGAGGGAATTTGGAGCGCAGGCAAAGCCAAAATTTAAAACTTGTAAGTTTAAGTTTATAAAGTGCATGCATGAGGGAGAGACATACATATACTTCATGCTTTTAGGGGAGTTTAGTTTTTTTGTTAATAAAATGTGAAAGTTCCGAATAATTTTTAGCATTTTAATAAATGAGTAATGTGGGTAAAGAAATTGCTAATTATACTATTTTTTTCTTATATTTAGTAATTTAAAATCAGTTAAAATTTAACTTATCAAGACTTTAAAATTAATAATTTACGTTGTTCAAATATTTTCTTATAAAATTTAGTATTTGAAGCAAACACATCATCAATAACAATTTTGAAAAAAAAATCCAAAAAGAATAAAAATCAGGTGCGAAATAAAAGGAAAGAAAGAAGAAGAAAAATTTGACGTAAAGGAATAAAGAGAAGAAATCATGGAAAACTTTGCATAATTTTTTTCTTATTTAAACTATAAAATCCTAAATACTTAGAACTTCAATATCATTAGAATTTTACTTTAGATAAATCATACTTTAAATTATATATAAATGGTAAATAAAATAAATAATGAAGATTAAAAATTTTGAAAAAAGAGGAAGTACAGGTTTAAATTATAGAAAAAAGAATTTAAAATTTCACTATTTGACATTGGCGAATAATAGTCCTATTAAACTAAAATAATACTCCCTTCGTTCTTTTTTAGTTGTCATAATTTCTCTTTTAAAATTCAAACGATATAAATTTTGATCAATATTTTAAAATATAATTTTTCATCATATTGATATGAGAAAAAATATAATTTATAGTATTTTTCATATAGTTTTGGATATCTAAATTTTAATTTTAAAATATCGAATTAATCTAATCTAATTTAGTCTTAAAAATTAGTCAAATTGACTTTTGATAAATGAAACGTGACAACTACTAAGGAATGGAGGGAGTATATTGCTAAAATTCTACGGACTCAGAGAAGTGATATATGTTAGAGAATTAAATTTATTGGGTGAGCTGAATAACAAACCAAAGCTTCGTTATTTTATTTGTATACATGCATTGATCAAAAGGCAAAACAACGAAGAGGTTCGATTGTTATCTCACTCATTTACATTCTTCGAACAAAAGAAAAAATGAAAATCCTCTACTTCACACTTCAATTGTTCCACGAAGAAATCAATTGAATCTCTTGAAATTTAATTGCTATTTTTTAATTATTTATTCTTCTATTATACATTTTATATTGATTAATGGTTTGATGTGATGCACACGTGCAACGCACGTACACTAAACTAGTTATCTTAAAAGTGTGAAAGTCCTTGTAAATGTTGATTGAACTTTTTGCCCTTTATTAAAAGTCTTTTCTTTAGACAAAATTATCTTTTTACTATTTTTTTCAATAAATGAATAAAAAATTTAATCTAAAACCTAAAATATATAAGATGTTCACCGTAATTTTTAATCTCCCAATTCCACCAAAATTCTTTCACCGTCACAAAGTCAAATTCGTAATGGTGCTGGTTGGAAAGAATTCCAATTCAATTAGGAACCATTCGTAATTTTACCGTATGTCTTCTTCCTCTTCCGCTCAACAATAATTCGTAGGTCCTTAAAAGCCAACATTTCAAACACATATCTTAGTAAGTTTTTTTTATTTCTTTTGGACTTCTGAATTCCGTTAGTTTTCCTTGATTTCTTCACGTGCTTTATTTTTTTTTTTTGCTTTCTAGCTTTGTGACATATCAATTTTTTATTGGTTGCTCTTTTGATTTGGAGACTTGGAGACAATTCTAATTTTGGATTTTTGTTTCTCGAGGAAAATCCAGATTGATTGTTAGATACTATTTTCTTATGATTTCCAGTTGGGCATGTGGTATATTTATGTTTGATATTTAATTGAAATTTATAGCCTGTTTGGTCAAATTTTTAAAATTAATTTTTTTTAGAAGTGTTTTTTTTAAAAGTGCTTTTCAGAAAAGTACTTTTGATGTAAAACAATTTGTGTTTGACCAATAAATTTAAAAAACACTGTTGAGCAACAATTAGTGTTTGGCCAACCGTTTTAAAAGTGCTTCTAAGTGTATTTTTCTCAATAGTGTTTTTTAAGAAAATGCTTTTGGGGAGAAATTACTTTTTTAGCTTCTCGAAAACATCTTCTGCTACTCTCCAGAAGCACTTATTTTCTCCTAAAAGCTTGGCCAAACACCTTAATTTTTTAAAATAAGCACTTTTGAGAAAAAATAAGCACTTCTGACAAAAAATAAGCTTGGCCAAATAGGCTATTAGTCTTAAAGTAATGTAAGATTTTAATTCTTATTCTTGGAGTGTTTCGCTAAAAATTTGGTTTAATTAAACTTTAATTATTGAATTCGAACTATAGGGCTATAATTAAGTGTTGAGTAATTGAAAAATCGGATGAAATAATCATGTTGCTACTGAATGAAGTAGCCAAAAAAATAATCAAAAGTTTATCTTTTTTTCTTTCTTTCTTTCTTTGTTTAATTGTGACTTAGTTTTAATTATGTTATATAATTATATTTTGATATATTATTCGTAACTATTATAGTTGAATCTTTAATTAAACTTATTTATTAAATTCAAAATATAATGTTATAGTTAAGTGTTGAATCTTGATATGCGAGCTTTTATTTGACTGATGAATCTATAAATTTAGGGTTATAGTAGTACTCTTTCAATTTGGGACTTACTAATTAATATGAAGGCGACTCTTTATTATTAATCATGTGATACATACGTGCAAAGCACGTATGCTACCTGTTGATACTTTATTCTTGAAGTGTTTCACTAAAAAATAGGTTTAATTAAACTTTAATTATTGAATTCGAACTATAGTGCTAGAATTAAGTGTTGAGCAATTGAAAAATCGGACGAAATAATCATGTTGCTACGGAATGAAGTAACCAAAAAAAATAATCAAAAGTTTATCTTTTTTTCTTTCCTTTTTTTTTTTGTTTAATTATGACTTAGTTTTAATTATGTTAATTATATTTTGATATATTATTCGTTACTATTATAGTTGAATCTTTAATTAAACTTATTTATTAAATTCAAAATATAAGGTTATAGTTAAGTGTTGAATCTCGATATGCGAGCTTTTATTTGACTAATGAACCTATAAATTTTGGGTTATAGTAGTACTCTTTCAATTGGGACTTACTAATTAATTTGAAGGCGACTCCTTATTATTAATTCCGTGATACACACGTGCAAAGCACATGCTACCTGATGATACTTTATATTTAAATTCTTAGAGATTTTTATCAACTGCTTTGAGCTCATGAATTCATGCCTACTATATAAAAATTATCATACGAGTAATATAAATAAACACTAATACAAATCATATACAGGAGTTAAAAATCAAATTCTTTTTGGTTTACGTAGTTCATCACTTTTGTTAGTTCTTTTATCTTTTCTTTACATGTTTAATGTGTGAACGTTGTTCAACATTATTTGAATCGAGTTAATGTTATAATATCAATTAACTTGATCCAGTTTTGATTCTGCTTCTGGTTTTTCCTTCTTACTTATGCAGGTATTCGTCTATTCAAAATAATTTCAGGTACTTATTTCAAAATTTTGACTATCAATTAAATTCATCCTCATATATCTGTTACTAGCTCATAATCGTGATTGTCAACTTATTCAGATTAAGAATTAAAAAGGAGTTGTAGTGCACTGATCTTTAAAATCAAAGAAAAGTATTATATTTTGTTTAAAGTCAATTGCTATTTTTTAATAATTTATTCTTCTTTTATATATTGTACTAGTGACGATAACCCCGCACTAAGCGCGGGCTCAATATCTGTATGAAAAATGATTTTTTTATTGGATAGCTTTCTTAAAAATCAGTATTTAATATTTAATCCTGTTAAGATAAATTTTACAAAAATAGCATTTAAGCGCGAACTCAATATCTATACGAAAAGTATATATTTTTTACCGAATAGCTTTCTTAAGAATTAATGTTTAATACTTAAACTTTTAATGATGCATAGTAATTTTTGCAGATGCCATATATACAAATTTTATTGAAAACTTTGAAGAATTTCTTATTCTTATTTTTGACTTTCCTCGAACTAAAATATGATTTGAATAGTCTGTAATTAGTTCATCCAATTTACCAAAAAATAATATTGATTAATCATTTTTTCTTGGAAAAATACTTTGATATTCAAAGAATTGAAAAATAATTATTTTCTATTTCTATTTTGCATGGGATTATTATCAAATGTTATGCTTATTTTATGTAATTTCTTATCTCATCATATCAACTTTTACACCTTTTTCAAAGTGAAGAAAAAATGCTCAAAGTTGCATAGATTTACGAAAATGCACGAGGACAAGATAAGTAATACTAAAGGAATAAAGCATTGGCAAATTAATTACTCCCTCCGTTCGATTTTGTGTGGAATACTTTCCTTTTTAGTCTGTCCCAAAAAAAAATGTCAATTTTCTATAATTAGAAATAATTTAATTTTAAAATTCCACTTTTTCCCTTAATGAAATGAATTACAACCACATAAAAATCTAAGAATTGTTTTAGACCACAAATTTTAAAAGTCTTCCTTTTTTTTCTTAAATACCGTGCCAAGTCAAATGTTACCACTTAAAATGGGACAGAGAGAGTACTATATTGCACTGATCAGTAGCCCCTGACGGCTGACATCATATTAACTTTTTTCAGACAATTAAAAGCCCTCAAACTTATCAATATTTACTAAAGAGCATGAGCATAAATAATGAAATAAAATGATGATTCAGGGGCAAAAAGTTATCAAAAATAACCTTCAATAAGTACCTACGCCGAATAAATGAAAAAAGCAATTAGTTTTCACGTCAATTTAAGCAACAGTCCAACTTTTACTTCAGTTATGTGCATCATAGATAAGCACAATTTTCGTGAAATTTCGTAAATACCCTCTCGTCGGTAAGCACGTTGACCAAGAGGTGCTAGCTTGTTCCCACTTATATAATAGTAGTAGATATTGATTGACGGTTTGACGTGATGCACACGTGTGACGCACGTATGCTAAACTAGTTACTCCCTCCGTTTCAAAATGAGTGACCTATTTTGACTTGGCACGGAGTTAAGAAAATAAAGAAGACTTTTGAATCTTGTGGTCTTAAATCGAAAATATGTCAAATGTACTAAAATGCCCTTTAATCATGTGGTCCTAAACATGCCATGTGAAAAGTTGGAATTAAAGAGTTACTAAAAAGGGAAATGGTCATTCTTTTTGAAACAGACTAAAAATGAAAGTAGGTCAAACAAATTGAAACAGAGGGAGTATATTAAAAGTGTGAAGACCTTATAATGTGATTTGAATTTCTTACCCTTCATTAAAAGACTTTTCAATAGACAAAATCGTCTATTTACTAACTTTTTTTAATATCAAAGACATTAAAAATCAACTACAAATATCCTTTATATAATTAAAGTCCTAATATTTAATACTAAATATATTGCACCAAAAGAAGGAAACCAAATATGAGGCGTAACCTAATAAAAGTACATACGTAACTTTGGAGCTAAAAATTGAAGTACCCGTTTTAAAGTCCTACTATTTAGGACCAAATTTTTAAAAAGAATCGACCAAATTTTGAAAAAGAATCAAATATAAGAATCTAGCCCACTAAAAAATCTATATAAGTAAAATTATACTATAAAAGGTAAGAAATTATAGTATTTAATAATTCTAGATCAATGAGAATTTTATTTTATTTAAAAAAATAATTTTTACAATTCTATTTAACAAATATTTCCGGTCAAACTTTACAAGAAACACATGCTTCTTCTACTTTTATGTTTTTTTTTTAATTTTGATTTTGGTTCAAATTGTCTTCTTGCATTCATTATATCATTTTTTTTGTCGTTCTTTATTTCTTTTAGTTATTAACTTTGAAGGTTATATATGAATTATACATAACAACAACTGACAATGTCTTGTTTCCCTTTAGATCATATTTTTTCTCTTTCAGTTGAAAATTTTTAATTGAAAATGAACAAAACAAACATATTATCGTTGAATGAAGTAGCCAGAAAAATCAAAGGTCCTATTATTGCGGTAAAGGTGCTTGCCCCTGTGTAATTAGTCTTTCACTACCTCTGGCTAAAGTTGATGTTTTTTATGCCGTTCTTTTTTTTAGTGCTATATGTCAACGTTTATATTTTCCAATATTGTGCTAAACTATAAATTTTAAATATTTCAGAGCTTTGTATCAATCATATTTTTTGCATTAAATATTTCTTAATTATTAGTGTGATGGTGAGTTATCACGTTTCTCTTCAAGTAAATTTTTTATGTTAAAAATTCAACGTCTTTTAAGAGTTTTGTACTTAATAATATAATGTACACATAATAATTTATTTATTTTATATATATTTATTATTAGTTAATGTGATACACACGTGCATCGCACATACACTAAACTAGTTAATATTAAATAGAAAGTGGAAAGTAGGAAGAAAAAGAGGCCCCCCCCCAACCCAAAAAAAAAACGGATTCAAAGAGATGTCACCTCACTTTTTTAATACCAGTAATATCATATAAATAAATATAGACTTTTAAAAATCACATTGTTTTTTGCGGAAAAACCAACACATTGTTTAAAAAAAAATCCAAAAATGTAACGACCGGGTTCGTCGTTACGGGTAGTCCAATCGTGCCAAGTTTTAGAGTTAAAAAACTTCGAATTTGGGAGTTTGAAATTCTGGGCTAGGCTAGCCTCGACTAGTTTTGGAGCGAGGTAGAGTCTAGGAAAATACGGGTAAGGATTGATCTTTGTATCTTGTGTTGAGCTAGTTTTTCACGTAGCCAAGACATAAAGGAGTCTAGGAAACTTTTCGGAATCGAATTTGGGTAAGTAGAACTCCCGGAATCGCGTTCGATGTGAAGGGGTATTTCGGGTCATCGAGGAAAGCAAGTGTATTGTAAAATAGCCAAAACTGGGAGATTTCCGGACATTCTGTCCGTGACAGGCGCAACCGTACGCGATAGCAGCCACCGCTATAGCGATGGAAATTACCGTTATAGCAGCGGTCAAGGGCGGTCAACGCCGCTTAAGACCGCCGTAGCGGTAGTCATCCGCTATAGCGGGGCCGCTATAGCAGAGTGGGGACCGCTATAGCGGGCCAATGAGATTTTAATGCAGAAACAACTCTCAAAATATTTAGGTTTTCACAATTTCATTTTGGAAGAAGGGCTAGGCGATTCCAGGCGTTTTTCTTCCTTTTTTCGTCGAAATTCTTCCCTAAGGTAAGGTTTTAGTTCCCCAATCTTTGTATTATATTTTCTATGCGGTAGAATTGCTAGGAGGAAATTGGGGAAAGGTTGGCATAACCTAGGAATGGTGGAATTTGGGGAAGGAAGGGGGTTCCAAGCATGTACGTTCTTGGGTGTCGATAAAAGTACGCTAAAATGATCATAGGTTGTCAAATTCCCTGTTTTTATCCGTAAAAATAATAGAACTAGGAGAATTAAAGGTGGAAAAGCCCGATAAAAGGATGGGATGATCATGGGTGGCCTGGGGTTTGGGGATTTGGTATAATCCAAGTAATGTGCAGGCCTTGTGTATTAATTGTATGTACTGTGTGTTGTTTTTAGACCAAAAATAAGAGAGGAATCCGGAACACGAGAAAGCTCGGGTCGAATAGAGCTTGGATCATTCGAGGTAGGTGATGGCTTACAAATTCTTGTAAATGTTGTATATTTTGTACTCATATCTAAGTGATTGTATGAATTACATTGCTTAGGAAAGTTGTATAGAATGTCTAAGTTTCCTGCCTTACAGTCTGTGATTTGAACGGTATTTGCTTGTTGGTTTACAAGTTGTTTGTTCATGCATTTGATTGTGGATTATTGACATTCGGTTGGCTCGGGTACCACGCCTGGTATGAGTATAACAAATGGTTGGCACGGGTACCACGCCTGGTACAGGTATAACACTTGATTGACACGGGTACCACGCCTGGTACGGGTTTACTTTTGTTGCATCATTGCATTGTTATTATGGTGTTGCATTGGTTGATATTGGTTCCGTGAGTGGATCGGGTTGCTTATTAAAATGTGTTATTGGTTTAATAGTCCTTGAGAGGCCAGGGAAATTCTGGTTAACTGTTGTGTTGGTCTTGGTTTAGGCCGGGTTGTTCATTGACATTTATGTTGGTCTTAGTTTAGGCCGGGTTGATTCAAGGTATAAGTGTGTAGTCTAGAAGGGGATCCCAGGGTGGGACCAGGGTAGACGGAAAGGTGTAGTTAATGGTATACGGTTGTGGATTAGAGTTAGGTGGTGGATTCATGCGGGAGCCTAGGTTCGTTGATCTCATCGTACCAAACAGGTCTAGTAGAGTCTTGCGGAACGGTGCAGAGACGTCCGTACTTTTCTTCTAGAGGCTATGGGGCTTTTGGAAAAACTATCTCTTCCTTCTTTCCTTCGTGCTATAACTCGATTCCAATTGGTATCTGGTGATACAAATTGGTATCTAACCTCATTTACTCTTTTGTCCGCAGATGGTCACTACAAGGAATAATAGAGTAAGGCCAGTGGTCCCAGCAGCGGGCCCGGCAGTTCGTGGCAGAGGTAAGAGAAGGGGCAGGGGATGAGCTGGAGCCGCACCTACCAAGGGTGGAGCTCGAGCTGCTGCTGCATGCGAGGTAACCCCTCCCCCACCTTAAGATCATGTGGCTGAGGACGTAGAAGAAGTGGTTGTAGAGGATGGAGGGTCTCAAGAGGAGGCAGCACCGGTTGGGGGTGCATGCCTTCCTACTATGACACCAGAAGCTTTTAAGCAGGCGTGGGATATTCTGAGTGGGTTGGTTGGTGCTGGAGCCATACCCACAGCTTATGCAAATCAGGCCTTGGATACTCAGCCAGCGATTACTACAACACCAAGGATGGACGCAGCTTCAGGCACAAATGATCTCCTTAGGCCAATGATAGGCCCAGTGATGACAGGTAATGAGCATGAGATGCTGACTAAGTTCCTTAAACTGAAACCTTCGATGTTTCAGGGTAAAGACAAGGAGGATGCCTATGAGTTCATCCTGGATTGCCATGAGAGGTTGCACAAGTTGGGTATTGTACGTCAACATGGGGTGGAGTTTGTCACTTTTCAGCTGCAGGGTAATGCCTAGCAGTGGTGGAGGTCTCATGTTGAGTGTCGCTCTTCTATTCTACCTCCACTGACTTGGGAGCAGTTCCATGCATTGTTTCTAGAGAAGTACGTTCCCCGTACTTTGAGGGACCGAAAGAAAGATGAGTTTCTGAACTTGGAGAAGGGTAGCATGTCGGTCTCAGCTTATGAGGCTAAGTTCCATGCGTTATCTCATTTTGCTACACAGATGTTGCATTTCAAGGAGGAACGGGTTTGGTTGTTTGTCAAGGGTATGAATAGTGATCTGCAGGTACTGTTGGTGCATATGACTTCTTCAGGAAAGGGCTTTAATGATGTGGTGGATTATGTGAAGAAGATTGAGGGAGTTAGGCAAGAGGGGCAGGCTAAGGCTTTAGCCAAGAAGCCCCGGAATGAGGGAAACTATGGTGGTTCATACTCATGGGGCCAACATCAGCAGGCTTATTCGGCCCGTCCTATTCAGTCAGCTCTGCCAGCTACTACATGTGGTCGTCAGAGAGCTCAGTCTTCAGCTCCTAGAGGCCAGGGAGCATCCTATACATCAGCTAGCAGACCTACTCTTGACAGTGGTTGCTTCCATTGTGGTGAGTTGGGCCACTTTAAGAGGGAGGGTCCACATAGGCAGACAGGTAATCAGGGTCAGCAGCAGACTAGAGCAGTGGTTCCGGTAGGCAGAGGCGGTAATGCTAGGGGTCGTCCACAGGGTGGGCGAGGTAATTTTCAGGGAGGCTGGGGAGATCGAGGGAACAGCGGCGCAGGCTGGGGTGCGGTGCAGCCGGCCTGGGAAGTCTCCCGGATCGATGATCGGACACATTGCTATGCTTTTCTAGAGAGGACTGAGGCGGAAGCCTCAGATGCGGTGATCATATGTATTATTCTTGTCTGTGATAAAATGACTTCGACATTATTTGACCCAGGTTCTACCTATTCTTATGTGTCTGTGAGTTTTGCTTTGGGGCTGGGTTTGACTTGTGATATCCTTCATTCCCCCATCTATGTTTCTACCCCAGTTGGAGAGTCTGTGGTTGTGACTCATTTATATCATGACTGTTCTGTTGTTTTTGTGGGGTTACATACTTGGGTAGACTTGGTAATTCTGGATATGACTAATTTTGATATTATCTTGGGTATGACCTGGTTATCTCCTTATCATGCTGTGTTGAACTGTAACACCAAGACTGTGGCTCTAGAAATTTTGGTTAAGGATAGACTAGAGTGGGAAGGTGTGTACAGGCCTAAGCCAGTTAAGATAATATCATTTGTCTGGGTTAGGAAGCTAGTGGGGAGGGGGTGTCTAGCCTTTTTGGCTCACCTCCGGAATGATAGTGTGGAGTCTCCTCCTATTGAGTCAGTTCCAGTGGTTTCTGAATTTTCAGAGGTGTTTCCAGTGGACTTGCCTGGTATGCCTCCAGACAGGGACATAGATTTTTGTATTGATTTGGAGCCAGGCACTCATCCCATTTCCATTCCTCCGTATCATATGGCTCCGGCAGAGTTAAGGGAACTTAAGACTCAGCTGCAGGAACTCCTAGATAAGGGATTTATACGTCTCAGTGCTTCGCCTTGGGATGCTCCAGTCTTATTTGTAAAGAAAAAGGATGGTAGTATGCGGATGTGCATAGATTATAGACAGTTGAACAAGGTGACCATCCGGAATAAGTACCCTCTACCTCGTATAGATGATTTGTTTGACCAGCTTCAGGGTGCATCAGTGTTCTCAAAAATTAACTTGAGGTCAGGGTACCATCAGTTAAGGATTAGGCTGGAGGACATTCCGAAGACTACTTTTCAGACTCGGTATGGGTATTACGAGTTTCTAGTAATGTCGTTTGATTTGACCAATGCACCGGCAAGATTCATGAGTTTGATGAATGGGGTTTTTAAGTCTTACTTGGATTCCTTCGTTATCGTGTTCATCGGTGATATTTTCATCTACTCTAAGAGTAGGGAGGAGCATGCTAATCATCTTCGTATTGTGCTGGATATCGTGAGGCACCAAATGTTTTATGTAAAATTCACTAAGTACGAGTTTTGCTTGACTCCTGTGTCATTCTTGGGGCATGTAGTGTCAGAAAAAGGGGTGATGGTGGATCCCCAGAAAATTGAGGCAGTCAAGAGTTGGGTCCGACCTAGCTCTGTGACCGAGGTGAGAAGTTTTGTTGGGCTCGCGGGGTACTACCGGAGGTTTGTTAAGAATTTTGCTTCTATTGATACTCACCTGACCAGGCTTACACAGAAGGAGGTACCGTTCGTGTGGTCTGACAAGTGTGTGGAGAGCTTCCAAAAGCTCAAGACACTTTTGACCACAACCCCTATTTTGTCCTTGCCAGTTGAAGGTAAACACTTTGTTGTTTACTGTGATGCTTCACATTCTGGTTTGGGTTCTGTGTTGATGCAGGATAGGAATGTGATAGCCTATGCATCCAGGTAGTTGAAGGTGCATGAGAGAAATTACTCGACTCACAATTTCGAGTTGGCAGCGGTGGTTTTTGCATTGGAAATCTGGAGACACTAACTTTATGGTGTCAAGTGTGAGGTATTCACAGATCATCGCAGTCTGCAGTACATTTTCACTCAGAAGGATTTGAATCTGAGGCAGATAAGGTGGATAGAGTTATTGAAGGATTATGATGTGACAATTCAGTACCATCCGGGTAAGGCTAATGTAGTGGTAGACGAATTAATCCGGAAAACTGTTAGCATGGGTAGCTTGGCTTATTTGGGGGCGTCCAAATGACCTTTGGCTAAGGAGATTCAGGCTTTGGAGGACAAGTTCATGCACTTGGGCATTTCAGATCAAAGTGGGTTATTGGCCAGCATTGAGGTCAAGGCCACCTTCATAGAGAAAATAAAGGCAAAACAGTTTCAGGATCTGAAACTGGGTAAGTTGCGAGGTAAGGTAATATCCGAGGAGTCCAGAGACGTCATGTTAGACTCTAGTGGAGTGTTGTATTTCAGGAAGAGGATTTGTGTTGCTCGGGTGGATGATATGATACAGAAAATCTTGGCAGAAGCTCATGGTTTGCGGTACTCAATTCATCTGGGTGTGACCAAAATGTACAAGAACTTGAGGCAACGTTACTGGTGGCCGAGGATGAAAAGGGACATAGTTGATTTTGTGTCCAAATGTCAGAACTGCCAACAAATAAAGTACGAACATCAAAGACCTGTAGGACTACTTCATAGAATGCCAATTCCAGAGTTGAAGTAGGAAAGGATAGCCATGGATTTCGTGGTGGGTCTTCCCAAGACTTTGGGGAAGTATGACTCAATTTGGGTCATTGTTGACAGGCTAACCAAATATGCTCATTTCATTCCGGTTAGGGTAGATTATAATTCGCAGCAATTAGCTAAGATCTTCGTGAAAGAGATTGTGAGACTGCATGGGGTACCACTGTCCATCATTTCAGACAGGGGTACGCAGTTTACTTCTAAGTTCTGGGGAAAGTTACATGAAGAGTTGGGTACACAACTCACCTTTAGCACAACCTTCTATCCTCAGACTGATGGTCAGTCGAAAAGGATGATCCAGGTATTGGAGGACATGCTGAGAGCATGTGCGATGGACTTCGGGGGTCATTGGGACCAGTTTCTACCGTTTTTCAAATTCTCGTACAACAACAACTACCACTCCAGTATTAACATGGCACCATTCGAGGCCCTGTATGGGAGGAACTGCAGATCAACAGTTGGGTGGTTTGAGGAAGGCGGAGTGAAGCCTCTGGGCATAAACTTAGTGAAGGAAGCGCAGGAAAAGGTAAGGGGCATACATACCAAGTTGCTGGCTTCTCAAAGCAGACAGAAGGAGTAAGCAGATCTCAAGGTCCGGGACATGGACTTTCAGGTTGGTGAATAGGTATTGTTAAAAGTATCACCAATGAAAGGGGTTATGCGGTTTGGTAAGAAGGGCAAGCTTAGCCCTCGGTTCATCAGTCTGTTTGAAGTTCTTGAAATTATGGGGCCAGTGGCTTACAAGTTAGCACTGCCACTTAGTTTGTTGGGCGTCCATCCGGTATTCCATGTATCCATGCTTAAGCGATACCATGGGGATGGGGATTACATCATCAAGTGGGATGAGGTACTTTTCGATAAGGATCTTCGTTATGAGGAGGAACCAGTTTTAATTCTTGCTCGAGATGTTCGGAGGTTTAGGACAAAGGTGATTGATATGGTGAAAGTTCAGTGGAAGCATCGTTCGGTTGAGGAAGGCACTTGGGAAACCGAGAAAGACATGCGGGACAAGTACCCTCAACTGTTTGAGGATTTAGGTACTACACTTCCTTCCTTTTATTTCTGTAATTTTAGGTTTGATCATTTGGGGACGAACGATGGTTAAATTGGTATCTGTTGTAATGACCGGGTACGTTATTATGGGTAGTCTAATCGTGCCAAGTTTTAGAGTTAGAAAACTCTAGGTTTGGGAGTTTGAAATTCTGGGCTAGGCTAGCCTCGGCCAGTTTTGGAGCGAGATAGATTCTAAGGAAATTTGGATAAGGATTGGTCTTTGTGTCTTGTGCTGAGCTAGTTTTACACGTAGCTAAGACATAAAGGAGTCCGGAGGACTTTTCAAAATTGAATTTGGGTAAGTAGAACTCCCGGAATCGCGTTTGACGTGAAGGGGTGTTTCAGGTCGTAGGGAAAAGCAAGTGTGTTGTAAAATGGCCAAAACTGGGAGATTTTCGGATATTCTATCCATGAAGGGTGCAACCATGTGCGATAGCGTCCTTGAGAGGCCAGGGAAATTCTGGTTAACTGTTGTGTTGGTCTTGGTTTAGGCCGGGTTATTCATTGACATTTGTGTTGGTCTTGGTTTAGGCCGAGTTGATTCAACGTACAGGTGTGTAGTCTAGAAGGGGATCCCAGAGTGGGACCAGGCTAGACGGAAAGGTGTAGTTAATGGTATACGGTTGTGGCTTAGAGTTAGGTGGTGGATTCATGCGGGAGCAGGCTGAGTAGAGACTGGTAGTCTAAGTGTGTCTGTGGCTATTTATGCATGTTTCTCATACCTTATACTTGATATTGTTGTACTGTTATACATTGTTTATTTGGAAACTGGCTGATGATCCTACCAGTACACAGTGGTGGTGTACTGATACTGCACTTGCTTGTCTTTTGGTGAGTACAGGAAATCTTCCAGCGGCTGAGACGTGACCTCACCTTTAGTGGCGACGACTTCTGACTTGCAAGGGTGAGCTGCTTGATTCGAGCTACCTTGGGTTATCTTTAGAGTTTCAGTCCACTTGTTTTGGACTTAAAATTACTTCGTATTTTCTTTTGGGGTTGCATCTCCGTATTCTAGATATTGGTATTGATGTTTGGTACAACGACTTTCAGTTCCTAGGTGGGATTTTCCGCAGGTTAATGATTACGCTATAGTTTTTGCTTACTTTGATTACTAGTTTATTTTCTGTTATTGGTTTTAGGTCCGCGGCTTAAAACTCTATTATTCCACGGCTTAAAACTCTATTATTCTGCACTATCCTCGCCGTACACATCGCCGACTCCGCCAGTGACGGTCGATTTGGAATCCCTTGGTAGCGCACGTTTCCCGACGAAACCCTAGTGCTCCGATTACCCTCTCCCTCTTGCAGTACCATCGAGGCTCTGACGAACGCCGCCACCGCCGCCACCGACTTCCCGCCGATTGCCGCCATCTTTACCGGCGACGTTCTCCTTTCTTTGTTTTCTTTTCTTTTTATTTTGTCTCAATTTCTTCTTCTTGCAGGTTCCTTGCCCGAGTCAGATCTAGCATAAATTCCGGCGACCAACCAGATTCTGGCGAACAACAAGATTCCGGCGACCAATTTCGACACTACATCTTGCCGGAATCCAACCACTTTAGCAAGCAGACCGTCCTTCTCTCCTCACAGCTTAACCCCGGTGACTTCTATCCCTAGGCTTTATTTTTGTCCTCAGTAGTTCACATTTGCTTGGACTTTTTTATCGCATTCTTGATAGCCTATTTAGGTTGACATTTCTGCCATTGCTTTTACACTCGCCGTCTAGTTTTTACATTTTATATTGACTTTGACGTGTATTGTATTCTGGAAGCAAATTATTGGCTCTATATCGTGTTTGGTAGTGTAGTTCTTTTCTCTTGTACCTTATTTTGATTTTCTTGTGATATAATTGTTTAGTATAGAGTAGTTGGTGGAGTTGATTTACCCTTGATTATAGCGCATGTTTTAGTGGATTTGGTGGATGATGGTCGAGTAGGGTCATATCATCGGTCGCACTCGGGTTTGGGGGCAGGGTCGGGGGTGGGGTCGGGGGCGGGGGCGAGGGGAAGGAGAGGTAAGGGGGTTAAGGAAACATCTAGGTTGAGAATAGGGTCTTGGAACATAGGGACTTTATCCGGAAAGTCCATAGAGCTAGTGAAGGTCCTAAGGAAGAGGAGGATTAGCATAGCGTGTGTCCAGGAGACTAAATGGGTGGGCACTAAGGCGCGTGAGGTAGACGAGTATAAGTTGTGGTACTCAGGAGGTGTGAGGAATAGGAATGGGGTAGGTATCCTAGTGGATGAGGAGTGGAGAGAGCAAGTGGTGGAGGTTAGGAGGGTCAACGATAGGTTGATGTCAATTAAGTTAGTCCTTGGAGGGTCTACTTTGAACATTATTAGTGCGTACGCACCACAAGCGGGCTTGGATGAGGAGGAGAAGTTGGGAGGTTTTGGACGATGTAGTGGGAGGTTTGCCGGATACTGAGAAGCTTTTCATTGGAGGGGATTTCAATGGGCACATCGGGGTATCTTCGAGGGGTTATGGCGATGTGCATGGAGGCTTTGGTTTCGGGGATAGGAATGAAGGGGGAGCCGCACTCTTGGATTTCGCTAGAGCCTTTGGGTTGAGAGTAGCTAATTCTAGTTTCCCGAAGAAGGAGGAGCACTTGGTTACCTTCCGTAGTTCGGTGGCCAAGACTCAGATAGACTTTTTGCTCCTTAGGACGGGTGATAGAGGTCTTTGTAAAGACTGTAAGGTTATCCCAAGTGAGAATCTGTCGACCCAACATAGACTCTTAGTGATGGATTTAGAGATCAAGAAGGAGAAAAAGAAGCGGATTGTGGATGACCGGTCTAGGATTAGATGGGGTAGCCTGACTATGGCCAGTGAACTGGAAATAGGGGAGAAGTTGATGACTAGGGAGGCTTGGGAGAGTAGTGGGGATGTGGATAATATATGGGATACGACTGCTAGTTGCATAAGGGAGACGGCTAGAGAGGTATTGGGCGTCTCGAGAGGTCGTGCTGGCAAGCATCAAGGGGACTGGTGGTGGAATGGAGAAGTAAAAGGAAAGGTGGAGGCTAAAAAGGGGGCATATGCGAAGTTGGTAGAGAGTAAAGATGAGGAGGAGAAGCGAAGGAATAGGGAGGTGTATAAGATAGCTAGGAAGGAGGCTAAGTTAGCGGTAACGGCAGCTAAAACGGCAGCCTTTGAAAGCTTATACGCGGCCTTAGAGGATAAAGGTGGGGATAAGAAGTTATACAGGTTAGCAAAGGCTAGAGAGAGGAGGACTCAGGACCTTGATCAAGTGAAGTGCATCAAGGACAAAGATGGCAAAATACTAGTAGATGAGGTTCTCATTAGAAAGAGATGGCAGTCTTACTTCCATGGACTCTTGAATGAAGAGGGGGACAAAAACTTTGTGCTGGGAGATTTGGCACACTCAGAGAGGCGTCGTGACTATGATTGCTGTAGCCGTATAAGGGTTGAGGAGGTTAAGGTTGCGATTCGTAAGATACGTAGGGGTAGGGCGACGGGGCCAGATGAGATTCCCGTTGATTTTTGGAAGAGCTCGGGGGAGACAGGTGTGAAGTGGCTAACCGAGTTGTTTGAGGGTATTTTCAGAACGGCAAAGATGCCTGAAGCTTGGAGATGGAGCATGATGATTCCTTTGTACAATAACAAGGGCGATATTCAGAGTTGCAACAACTATAGGGGTATCAAATTGCTAAGCCACACTATGAAGGTCTGGGAGAGGGTGGTGGAGTTGAGGTTGAGACAGATCGTGCCTATTTCCGAGAACCAGTTCGGCTTTATGCCAGGACGCTCGACTACAGAAGCTATTCATCTCCTTAGAAGACTGGTGGAGCAGTACAGGGAAAGGAAGAAGGATTTGCACATGGTGTTCATCGATTTAGAAAAGGCGTATGATAAAGTCCCTAGGGAGGTCCTTTGGAGGTGCTTGGAGGCTCGAGGTGTACCCGTGGCGTACACCAGATCGATTAAGGACATGTATGAGGGGGCCAAGACTCGCGTTAGAACTGTGGGAGGAGATTCGGAGCACTTTCCCGTGTTAATGGGGCTGCACCAGGGATCGACCTTTAGCCCTTTTCTATTTGCCTTGGTAATGGATGTATTGATGCGGCAAATACAAGGTGAGGTGCCATTCTGCATGTTATTTGCGGATGATGTAGTTTTGGTTGACGAAACTCGCGGAGGAGTTAAGGCTAAGTTGGAGGTTTGGAGACAGACCCTCGAGTCTAAGGGGTTTAGGTTGAGCAGGACCAAGACTGAATATATGGAGTGCAAGTTCAGTGAGGCGACTCAGGATGATGACGTAGAAGTGAAGCTGGATACACAGGTCATCCAAAAGAAAGGGAGTTTCAAGTATCTTGGGTCTATTATCCAGGAAAATGGAGAGATCGATGAGGATGTCACTCACCGTATTGGTGTTGGGTG
This sequence comes from Jaltomata sinuosa, assembly GCA_003996215.1. Lineage (NCBI taxonomy): Eukaryota > Viridiplantae > Streptophyta > Magnoliopsida > Solanales > Solanaceae > Jaltomata > Jaltomata sinuosa. The sequence continues at coordinate 271,156 of QJPP01007250.1, forward strand.
GATGAAATGGAGGCTCGCATCTGGAGTCTTGTGTGATAAGAAGGTGCCTACTAAACTTAAAGGCAAATTCTACAGAGTGGTGGTTTGACCAGCTTTGTTGTATGGAGTAGAGTGTTGGCCAGTAAAGAACTCCCATATTCAAAAGATGAAGGTGGCGGAGATGAGGATGTTGCGTTGGATGTGCGGGTTTACTAGGAGAGATAGGATTAGGAATGAGGATATCCGAGATAAGGTGGGTGTGGCATCGGTGGAAGATAAGATGCGGGAAGCGAGGTTGAGATGGTTCGAACATGTGAGGAGGAGAGGCACGGATGCTCCAGTGCGGAGGTGTGAGAGGTTGGCTATGGATGGATACCGGAGAGGACGAGGTAGACTGAAAAAGTATTGGGGAGAGGTGATTCGACAGGACATGGCGCAGTTGCAGCTTACCGGGGACATGACCCTAGATAGGAAGGTGTGGAGGACGCGGATTAGGGTAAAAGAGTAGTAGGTAGAAGAGTGTGTAGGCTAGTAGGTAGGAGTGTTTTTCCTTGTTGCCCCGACTAGTAATCGTAGTGCTCGCTTATAGTTTTTTGTTCTTGGATTCCTCGTAGTAGTATTTTGTGGCAGTGTTCTGCTTCTGTCTGTTGTTTGTTACTACATATTACTTCCTATCGTCCCTTGTAGTTTTATCATGTTTTTTGTATCCTGTATCTTTGTTACGTCCTTTTTAGCCTATTCTTAGACTGTTTTTGTCTTGAGCCGGGGGTCTATCGGAAACAGCCTCTCTACCTCACCTCTGAGGTAGTGGTACGGACTGCATACACTCTACCCTCCCCAGACCCCACGTTGTGGGAATACACTGGGTATGTTGTTGTTGGTTTTAGGCTGTTAGTCTAGGCAAAGGGTTGAACTCTATTGGTCCGCTCATCCGGGGGTTGGGAGGGTGCCACTCACGACGGGTTGGATCGTGACAGAAAACTAATAAGTCTTTTATTATATAAAATAATTAAATATCAAAAAGTAGTAGAAAGAGTTAATATTTTTTAATGTCTTTCTTAATTGAGCAATGAATATAAATAATTATAGAATTTTCAACAAATAAATTTTTATTTTCAACAAATATTTTGAGAAAAATATAAAAGAAAAATTAATTTTATTGCTTTATACAATGGCAGATGAATGGTTTCTAAATTAAAAAAATTATTACATAGTAAAGCAAGAAAAGTTAAAACATAAAGAGACCTTTGACTATTCTTATTTTGAAACTAAAAAAATACTGAACATTTAATATTTACAGATCACAGTTAAATTAAATAAAGAAAAAAATCACATAACAAAATAAAAATTTATAATTTGGAGCATAACTTCCTGAAGAGGTCTTAATATGTAACTCACTTCTTCTTTTCACCACCAAGAGCAGTTCGATTATTTTTTTCATTCATATTCTTATGAGCTCTTCGTTAATTCAAAATACGAAGGAAATACAATCGATTAAGTAGTGGAATGAAAAATAATGTTATTAATTTATACGCTGTAATTTTTTATTATGCTCAAATATTACAACTCTTCATTGCTCTTACAATTCTTTATTTTCTTTCTTCATTACAATTTATAGCAATAAATATAAATAATTATTTTTTTAAAAAAAGAACCAAACAATGAGGAAGTTCCTGTTGAGGCTTGAGAAATGTATTTGTTATATTTCCTTCGTTAATTTATCAAATAAGTTTAGTTAACATGAAAAAAAATATAAAAAGGAGAAAAATAAAAGTAAAATAATAATAATAATAATAACAGATTTCTTTATCCAAAAATAAGTTTTATCACTTTCTTGCAGTATATAAAATGATTAAGCTTTTAAATCTTCATAATGTTTGCCTTGCCACACAACTCAATGAAATGAACTAAATTAAAATATATCTGAAAATATGTATTAATATATTATGTTTTTAAAATTATGTCTTAAAACAAAGGCCATAATATTATTTAAAAAGCCTATTTCAAATTCAAGAGAGAAAATGCAACTTTTTTTTTTGTAAAATGAACAAAATCAAAATTGAATAGATGTTGCAGGAATGAAATTGAAGTGCCATATATCAAGTACTAGTGGGGGAACACTATTTTTTTATGTTTTTTAATTGGGTTGTTCCTCTCAAAATTGAAAAGGTATATTATTATTTATATATGATGTTGTACAATGGTTTCAACTTCAAGACCTGTTTTAAGAACCTCTGACTACATCACTAATCATAAGATGTAAATATTAAGCTTAGATGCAAAGATTAAAGAAAAAGAGAACAAAATCAAAATAATCACATTATTCACAAACAAAGGACATGTTTCTCGTAAAACTTAATTGAGTTTAAAATAAAGTATTGTCTAATTGCTTAATAGAAACATGGATAAGATTGTGTACACATCATTTTTTTTGAATTACAGTTATATAATTATACAAAATATTTTATTATTATTGTAAAGGCATAGCCGTTGAGATTATAGAATTTTTGACAAATTAACTTTAATTTTAAACAAATATTTTGAGGAAAATATAATAGAAAAATTAATTATATTGCTTTATACAATGACACATAAATGATTTCTAAATTAAAAAAAATTATTACATAGTAAAGCAAGAAAAGATAAAACATAAAGAGACCTTTGACAATTCTTATTTTGAAACTAAAAATTACTGAACATTTAATATTTACAGATCACAGTCAAATTAAATAAAGAAAAAAATCACATAACAAAATAAAAATTCATAATTTGGAGCATAAGTTCATGAAGAGGTCTTAACATGCAACTCACTTCTTCTTTTCACCACCAAGAGCAGTTCGATTAATTTATTCATTCACATTCTTATAAGCTTTTCGTTAATCCAAGATACGAAGAAAACACAATCGATTAAGTAGTGGTATGAAAAGTAATGTTATTAATTTATATACTGTAAATTTTTATTATTCTCAAATATTACAACTCTTCATTGCTCTTACAATTCTTTATTTTCTTTCTTCATTACAATTTATAGCAATAAATATAAATAATTATTTTTTAAAAAAAGAACCAAACAATGAGGAAGTTCCTGTTGAGGCTTGAGAAATGTATTTGTTATATTTCCTTCGTTAATTTATCAAATAAGTTTAGTTAACATGAAAAAAATATAAAAAGGAGAAAAAATAAAAGTAAAATAATAATAATAATAATAACAGATTTCTTTATCCAAAAATAAGTGTTATCACTTTCTTGCAGTATATAAAATGATTAAGCTTTTATATCTTCATAATGTTTGCCTTGCCACACAACTCAATGAAATAAATTAAATTAAAATATATCTGAAAATATGCATTAATATATTATGTTTTTAAAATTATGTCTTAAAACAAAGGCCATAATATTATTTAAAAAGCCTATTTCAAATTAAGAGAGAAACTTTTTTTTTTTTTGTAAAATGAACAAAATCAAAATTGAATAGATGTTGCAGGAATGAAATTGAAGTGCCATATATCAAGTACTAGTGGGGGAACACTAATTTTTTATGTTTTTTAATTGGGTTGTTCCTCTCAAAATTGAAAAGGTATATTATTATTTATATATGATGTTGTACACTGTTTTCAACTTCAAGACCCGTTTTAAGAACCTCTGACTACATCACTAATCATAAGATGTAAATATTAAGCTTAGATGCAAAGATTAAAAAAAAAGAGAACAAAATCAAAATAATCACATTATTCACAAACAAAGGACATGTTTCTCGTAAAAATTAATTGAGTTTAAAATAAAGTATTGTCTAATTGCTTAATAGAAACATGGATAAAATTGTGTACACATCATTTTTTTTTTGAATTACAGTTATATAATTATACAAAATATTTTATTATTATTGTAAAGGCATAGCCGTTGAGATTATAGAATTTTCGACAAATTAACTTTAATTTTAAACAAATATTTTGAGGAAAATATAATAGAAAAATTAATTATATTGCTTTATACAATGGCACATAAATGATTTCTAAATTAAAAATAATTATTACATAGTAAAGCAAGAAAAGATAAAACATAAAGAGACCTTTGACAATTCTTATTTTGAAACTAAAAATTACAGAACATTTAATATTTACAGATCACAGTCAAATTAAATAAAGAAAAAAATCACATAACAAAATAAAAATTCATAATTTGGAGCATAAGTTCATGAAGAGGTCTTAACATGCAACTCACTTCTTCTTTTCACCACCAAGAGCAGTTCGATTATTTTATTCATTCACATTCTTATGAGCTTTTCGTTATTTCAAGATACGAAGAAAACACAATCAATTAAGTAGTGGTATGAAAAGTAATGTTATTAATTTATATGCTGTAAATTTTTATTATGCTCAAATGTTACAACTCTTTATTGCTCTTACAATTCTTTATTTTCTTTCTTCATTACAATTTATAGCAATAAATATAAATAATTATTTAAAAAAACAAAGGACAAAACAATGAGGAAGTTCTTGTTGAGGCTTGAGAGATGTATTTATTATATTTCCTTCGTTAATTTATCAAATAAATTTAATTAACATGAAAAAAAAAATATAAAAAGGAGAAAAAATAAAAGCAAAATAATAATAATAATAATAACAGATTTCTTTATCCAAAAATAAGTGTTATCACTTTCCTGCAGTATATAAAATGATTAAGATTTTAAATCTTCATAATGTTTGCCTTGCCACACAACTCAATGAAATAAACCAAGTTAAAATATATCTAAAAATATGCATTAATATATTATATTTTTAAAATTATGTCTTAAAACAACGGCTATAATATTATTTAAAAAGCCTATTTCAAATTCGAGAGAGAAAATGCAACTTTTTTTTGTAACTTGAACAAAATCAAAATTGAACAGATGCTGCAAGAACAAAATTGAAGTGCCATATATCAAGTACTGGTGGGGGAACATTAATTTTTTATGTTTTTTGATTGGATTGTTCCTCTCAAAATTGAAAAGGTATATTATTATTTATATATGATGTTGTACACTGTTTTCAACTTCAAGACCCGTTTTAAGAACCTGCTGACTACTTCACTAATCATAAGATGCAAATATTAAGCTTATATGCAAAGATTAAAAAAAAAGAACAAAATCAAAATAATCACATTATTCACAAACAAAGGACATGTTTCTCGTAAAACCTAATTGAGTTTGATTAAAATAAAGTACTGTCTAATTGCTTAATAGGGACATGGATAAGATTGTGTACACATCATTATTTTTGAATTACAGTTATGTAATTATACAAAATATTTTATTTTTATTGTAAAGGCATATCAGTTGAGCAATTATAAAAATAACGCAAAACCTGTTAAGTTCGTGTCACAAAAATAATTTGTCTTGCTCCTTGACACATCTGCTTGTCTCATAACCAAATCAATACCTCAAGGTTCAACTCTCGTGCATATAAGCCACAATTTATGTAATGATCGGGTCCGTCATTATGGGAAAACTATTCGTGCCAATTTTTGGAGTTAAAAAACTCTGGGTTTGGGAGTTTGAAATTCTGGGCTAGGCTAGTCTCGGCCAAATTTGGAGCGAGGTATGGTCTAGAAAAATCCGGGTAAGGATTGGGTTTGATGTCTTGATTCGAGCTAGTCTTCCTTGTAGCTAACACATAAAGGAGTCCGGGGGACTTTTCGGAATTGAATTCGGGTAAGTAGAACTCCCAGAATCGAGGTTGACGTGAAGAGGTTGTTTCGGAACGTCAGAAAAATAAGTGTCTTAAAAAATGGACTAGTTTTGGAGATTTTACGACTTTCTGTTCCATGTCAACCGCTACGCTCCGCCATGGCGACCTCCGTTGTAGCAGAGAAATTACCGCTACAACGGAAGTCAACGATGGTCAGCCTCTGCCATAGCGGACGACTCCGCTACGGCGGTACCACTATAGCGGAGCGGACTGCTATAGCGGAGCGTGACGGGATTTAATACAAAAATTTCTCCAAAACAGTTCAGTTTTTCTTGAAACATTTTGGGAGAAGAAGGGGGCAATTTTGGGAGATTTTCATCCGTTTTCCACCGTTTTTCGTTCTAAAGGTAAGGATTCTACTCCCCAAACTCTGTGATATCTTTCCTATGCTATAGAATTGCTAGGAGAGGACTTGAGTAAAGGTGAGGATGACCTAGGAATGGTAGAATCCGGGGAAAAGGGAATTCTAGGGTGCTATAGTTCTTGGGTCTTGATTTTTGGTAATGGGTAATGATTACTTAGCCATAATTCTCTAAGGGAATCCGTAAAAATGATGAATTTAGGTGAATTAATGGTGGGAGAACCCGTAAATGGGTGGAATGATCATGGTTGGCCTGGGGTTTGGAATTTTTCATAATCCGGGTAACTTGTAGGCCATAAGTATTGATTTTTAGTTACTGTTTTGTTTCTAGACCAAGAACAAGCAAGAGATCCTGAAAAAGGGAATGCTCCGGCACAATAGAGCTTGCTTATTCGAGGTAGGTGATGGTTATTGATTTCTGTATGCATTGTATATTTGTGTACTCATGTCTAAGTATTCGTATGGTTTGCATTGCTTAGGGAATGATTTAGGAATGTTCAAAAGTCCTGTTTTTCAGTCTTGTGAAATGAACTAAGTGTTATTGCTTGTTGGTTTACAAGTGTTGATTGTTCATTGTTTGTGACTGTGGATTTATGTGACATTCAGTTGGCTCGGGTACCATGCCTGATACGGAAAATATTAATGGTTGGCTCGGGTACTACACCTAGTACGGGATATACTAATGGTTGGTTCGTGTACCACGCTTGGTACAGGATAACACTAACGGTTAGCTCGGGTACCACGCCTGGTACGGGTTTTCTTTATTGTATTGTTGCATCTTTATTAATGGTTTCCTGAGAGGACCGGGTTGTGTTTATGAATTGTGGTTGTGTATTTTGGTCCTTGAGAGGCCGGGTTGTTACATTGCTTTATGAGTTTGGTCTTGGTGTAGATCGGGTTGTTTGTCTAACACTTAGGTGTTGTCTAGAGGGGATCCAGGGTGGGTCCGGGATATGTATCGAGGTATAATTGTTATTGTTGTGGATTATTGATCATAACTGTGAAGTGATTTACATGTGGGAACAAGTTAGGTAGAGACTTGTAGTCTAGGAATACCTGTTGACTTGCCTATGTGTTTCTGTACTCTTACTTGATTGTTGTACTACTCATGCACTGTTTATTTGGAACTGGCTGATGATCCTACCAGTACACAGTAGTTGTCTACTGATACTGCACTTTCTTGTCTTTTTGTGAGTACATGAAATCTTTTGGCGGTTGACGCATGACCTCACTTATAGGCCTGACACTTCGAGATATCAAGGGTGAGCTATTCGACCAAGCTACCTTGATTTCCATCCATTGTGTTGTAGCCCATTTGTTTCAAGCTTAGACTATTTCTACTTTGGGGTTGCATCCCCATACTCTAGCTTTGGTAGATGTTTTTGGTACGATGACTTTCAGATTCTAGGGGGGGATTTTCCGCAGGCTATATTTTTATAGAGTTGATTTGATTATGTTGATTGCTAGCTTACATTTTTGCACATTGGTTTTAGGCTGCTAGGCTATGCTGAGAGTTGGACTCTATTGGTTCGCTCATCCTAGGGTTGGGTGGGTGCCTTTCACGGTGGTCTGGGTCGTGACAAAGATGGTATCAGAGCCCTAGGTTCGTTGATCTCGTCGTACCAAAACAGGTCTAGTAGAGTTTTGCGGAATGGTGCAGAGACGTCCGTACTTTTCTTCGAGAGGCTATAGGACTTTAGGAAACTATCTCTTCTTTCTTCCATCGTGCTATAACTTGATTCCAATTGGTATCTGGTGATACAATTGGTATCTAACTCTTTCACTCTTCTGTCCGCAGATGGTTAACACAAGGAACACCGGAGCTAGACCGACGATCCCAATAGCGGGCCCAGCTGTCTGTGGTAGAGGCAGGGGAAGAGGCAGAGGATGAGGTAGAGACACACTCGCCAGGGGTGGGGCTCAAGCTGCTGCAGGAGCACGAGAGGAAACCCCTTCCCCACCTCAGGAATAGGTTGTCAAAGATGTGAAAGTTGTTGTGGAGGATAAAGGGGTGCGGGCGGAGGCAGAGGCGGCACCGGCTGGAGGTGCAGGCCTTCCCTCTATGACTCCCGAAGCATTTCAGCAGGCTTGGAACTTCTTGAGTGGTTTGGTTGGTGCTGGAGACATATCCGCGGGCGTTGCAAATTAGGCTCTACGCATTCAACCAGCAGATATTATGGCTCCTAGGATGGATGCAGCTTCAGACACATGTGACTTCTTCAGGCCAATGCTAGGCCCAGTGATGACAGGAAATGAACATGAGATGCTGACCAAGTTTCTCAAGCTTAAACCTCCTACGTTTCAGGATACAGACAGGGAAGATGCTTATGAGTTCATACTGGATTGTTATGAGAGGTTACACAAGCTGGACATTGTGCAACAGTATGGGGTTGAGTTCATAACATTTCAGCTGCAGGGTGATGGAGATCTCATGTGGAGTGTCGGTCTTCTGTTTTACGTCCACTGACTTGGGAGCAGTTCCACTCTCTTTTCTTAGAGAAGTACGTACCCCGTACCTTGAGGGACTGGAAGAAAGATGAATTCTTAAATTTGGAGCAGGGTATCATGTCAGTCTCTGCTTACGAGGCAAAATTTCATGCCTTGTCTCATTTTTCTACACAGTTGCTGGGTTTCGAGGAGGAGCGGGTTCGGTTGTTTGTCAAGGGTTTGAATACTGAGCTTCAGGTATTGTCTGTGCACATGACTTATTCAGGGAAAGGCTTCAACGAAGTGGCAGATTATGTGAAGAAACTTGAGGGAGTTAGGCAGGCGGGGCAGGCTAAGGTGTTAGCCACAAAGCCCCGGAATGAGGAAAATTATGGTGGTTCGTACTCCAGAGGTCAGAATCAGCAGGTATACTCAGCCCGTCCTATTCAGTCAGCCCTGCCAGCTGCTACAGGTGGTCGTCCGGGAGCTAATCAACAGTTTTTAGCTCCCAAGGGCCAGGGAGCTTCTTATTAATCTGCTAGCAGGCCTGCACTTGAACGCGGTTGTTTCCATTGTGGTGATCTGGGCTAATTTAAGAGGGAGTTACCTCACAGGCATACCGGTAATCAGGTTCAATAGCAACCCAAGGCTGTGGTCTCGGCAGGTAGAGGTTGACGTGAAGGGGTTGTTCTGGGATGTTAAAAAAATAAGTGTGTTGCAAAATGAACTAGTTTTGGAGATTTTCCGACTTTCTGTCCCGTGTCAATTTCTATGGCGGTTGAAACTCTACCATGGATACCTCTACTGTAGCGGAGAAATTACCGCTACAGCGAAAGTCAACGATGGTCAGCCTCCGCAATAGCAGATGACTTTGCTACGGCGGTATCGCTATAGCGGAGCGGACCTCTATAGCAGAGCGTGACAAGATTTAATGCAGAAATTTCCCCAAAATAGTTCAATTTTTCTTGAAATGTTTTGGGAGAAGAAGGGGGCGATTTTGGCCGATTTTCATCCGTTTTGCACCATTTTTTGTCCTAAAGGTAAGGATTCTACTCCCCAAACTGCATGATATCTTTCCTATGCTATAGAATTGCTAGGGGTGAACTTGGGGAAAGGTGGGGATGACCTAGGAATGGTAGAATCCGGGGAAAAAGGGGATTCTAGGGTGCTAGAGTTCTTGAGTCTTGATTCTTGGTAATGGGTAATGACCAGTTAGCCATAATTCTCTAAGGAAATCCGTAAAAATGATGAATTTAGGTGAATTAATGGTGGGAGAGCCCGAGAATGGGTGGAATGATCATGGTTGGCCTGGGGTTTGGGATTTTTCATAATTCGGGTAACTTGTAGGCCATAAGTATTGATTTTTGGTTACTGTGTATTTTTTTCTAGACCAAGATCAAGCAAGGGATCCTGAAAAAGGGAAAGCTCCGGCACTATAGAGCTTTCTTATTCGAGGTAGGTGATGGTTATTGATTACTTTATGCATTGTATGTTTGTGTACTCATGTCTAAGTATTTGTATGGTTTGCATTGCTTAGGGAATGATTTAGGAATGTCCAAAAGTCCTGTTTTTCAGTCTTGTGAAATGAACTAAGTTTTATTGCTTGTTGGTTTGCAAGTGTTGATTGTTCATTGTTTGTGACTGTGGATTTATGTGATATTTGGTTTGCTCGGGTACCACGCTTGGTACTGGAAATACTAACGGTTGACTCGAGTACCATGCCTGGTATGGGATATACTAGCGGTTGGCTCGTGTACCACACCTGGTATGGAATAATACTACCGGTTGGCTTAGATACCACGCCTGGTATGGGTTTGGTTTATTGTATTATTACATCTTTATTAATGGTTACCTAAGAGGATCGAGTTGTGTTTATGAATTGTGGTTGTGTATTTTGGTCCTTGAGAGGCCGAATTGTTACATTGCTTTATGAGTTTGGTCTTGGTGTAGATTGAGTTATTTGTATGACACTTACATGTTGTCTAGAGGGGATCCAGGGTGGTTCCGGTATATGTATCGAGGTATAATTGTTATTGTTGTGGATTATTGATCATAACTGTGAAGTGGTTTACATGTGGGAACAAGTTAGGTAGAGACTTGTAGTCTAGGAATACTTGTTGACTTACCTATGTGTTTCTGTACTCTTACTTGATTGTTGTACTACTCATGCACTATTTATTTGGAACTTGCTGATGATCCTACCAGTACACGATGGTTGTGTACTGATACTGCACTTGCTTGTCTTTTTGTGAGTACAAAAAATCTTCCGGCGGTTTACGCACGACCTCACCTGTAGGCCTGACACTTCAGATATCAAGGGTGAGATGTTCGACCAAGCTGCCTTGATTTCCATCTATTGAGTTGTAGCCCATTTGTTTTGGGCTTAGACTATTTCTATTTTTGGGTTGCTTCCCGTACTCTAGCTTTGGTAGATATTTTTGGTACGATGACTTTCAGATTCTAGGGAGGGATTTTTCGCAGGCTATATTTTTATAGAGTTGATTTGATTATGTTGATTGCTAGTTTACATTTCTGCACACTGATTTTAGGCTGTTAGGCTATGCTGAGAGTTGGATTCTATTGGTTCGCTCATCTGGGGGTTGGGTGGGTGCCACTCACGGCGGTCCTTGGGTCGTGACAATTTAGGAATAGAAAATTAAATATAGAGGGAAAACTAAAAATTCTTGACAATTGCTAATTCCTAAAAGGCTTAAGACCTTGATATCCATAGTTGTTAGGGTCAATTCTTTAGTGTGGGAGTGCTTTATACATTATCTAAGGTCTTACAAAACTCCAAGAACAAAGTTGAGTTGAAAATACTCTTACTGATTGAGTTTTGATACAAGTTTTTACTAGGGACAACTTTAAATGATTATCCCTCCTATATTACAAAGAATTACATGGCTTAGTACTGAACAAATTAAGGGTCTTTGAGTCTTCTTTCCAATGCCATCGACCACTTATTATTTTGAGTCCCGAGTAGAAAGTTATGACCATTTTACTGAAGGGTGTCTAAGTTGGAAACAAGTCTCATCGTGATGAAGACACGACTCATTGTGATGGTCCATCATGACGGAAGGGCATTCTTTATGACGAAGGAGAGGAGAAGAACACCTGTAACATGCATTTTTGAGTGTTTTATGTTCCATAACTCCAAAACTTCATTCTAAAACTTTAGGAGGCGATTTTCCAAGGGCTAGGGTGAAAACTCTCCGTTGATGTAAATTCTTCCATCAACTTCTTCTGCTATTAATATTTTAACACCTTAAAGTCATTAGAATGATATTTAATGGTGAAATTGTAGGGTAGAACCCTAGGTTCATGAAATTTTGGGGGAAACCTATGGATATGTATTTTATCACCTAAAATTGTTTTTAGGTTGTAAATTAAGCTTTCCTAGCATGAATTTGTTATTTTAAAAGATGAATTTTGGTGGTTGGGAACCTTGAGTTCTATAAAAAGGGAGTCTTTGCCATTAAAATTCCATTAATAGAGATAGGATGAGTTTGATAGAACTAGTTAATGGTTAATTGATCCTTGGTTAATGATAGACCATGAATAAGGGTAAAACTAGTGGGTTTGAATTTCCAAAGTATTTCTTTGAAGAGTAATTGATTAATTACTCTTACTCTTGTAATTACTTATTTATTAGATGATTATATATTCTGAGGCATAAAGAAAGAGAAGGAGCATTCGTGATGTGGCTTACTTGTTCCAAGATCTTCAGTGGAGGTAGGTTATGATTTATGAGTAGTAGACAAATATTAGCTAAATGTATACACTGTGTAGAATTGACGAGATAATATATGATTAGGCCTTCAAGTATGGAGTCTGGATGGAATTTAGTTAGAATGAATTTATAAGAATGTGATCTTTGCATTTAGACATGTTTACATTATGTGTAACTTGCTGCAAATGTGATTTGGGATTAAGCCATATGATTTGTGAGACATAGATAAAATATTCATTGTGGTGGTGGAAGCCAAAGTTGAATATGAGAGATGAACTAGAATTGCAATGTTATCAATCCTTTAAAATATGTATTCTTTATTGTTGTGTTACTACTTGGTAACTTATGTGAAATTATGTTAGACCTTATATGATTTTGTAAGATTCTTAATTTACTAAACTAATTATTATGAATACCTGAGTGTGGAGTAGAATAGTGTGTTAAATGTAACACCCCAGAATTTGATTCAACTTTTAAACTTAGAAACTCTGCAAAATTCAGAATTTCCAGGAATCATGAGTCAAGTTCACAAGTCGTGGTTAGAATCACAAGTCGCGATAGTGACTCGTGAATTCAATCCTATAGATCAACCTTAGGTCTGAGGACCACGAGTCAGGTTCACGGTCCGTGGATTGTTCCACGAGTTATGGAACTAACTCATGAAACTCAGACTGAGGGTAGTCAAATTCCCCATAAACCACGAGAGGTTTCTATGACCCGTGAAAGTTTCCACGAGTCATCCTTTTATCTCGTGGAATGTCATCCGCATCCTATCTTTTGGCTCAAAAATCACGATTCCAATCCACGAACCATGGTTACTTCTACAGCTCATGGAAAGGACCCGTGGAACCTGAAGCCGAGGTTTTTAACAGCTTTTCTCTAATTAATTCCAGGGGTATTTTTGTAACTACCCACTCTCTTAACTCTTAAGTGAGGTCATTTCGGCCACTTTTAGTAGGGTTTCTACTCCTATTAGCCTAAGTCTCTCATTATTCCTCATTCATCTACCAAAAGAGGAAAAGAGCTTCATCAACTCCAAGTCTCAAGCTCCAAGTTCAAGTCTCCATTTTTTTTTCCTCTTAGATCAAGCAAGCTTCAGTAAGGTATGTGGGTATTCAATAAGGGATTCCTTTCACCCTTATGCCCAAAACCCCCATGTTTTTACTTTGAGTTATCAAGTTGAGAAATTAGGGTTCTTACCCAAATTGGAGAAAAGTTATGGATCTTCTTTTAAAGCATCAATTCATGGTTTTTCATTACTTATCTATGATTTATTTGAGGTTCCTTAATTGTTTTTAAAATGCCCATTCATTAAAGGTGATTTCTAGCATGATTTCATCAATTTGCATGTTTTCAAGTGATAATTGGCATGTTTAGATAACATGACCTTATGTATTACAAAATTTCATATCTAATTCTTCAAGTTATGATTTTAGAAAAGAAAGTATGTTTTGAATTATGACTATGCTAAGTTTTAAGACTTATATATGAGAATTGCATGACATTAGATAGTCCTTATACTTTTTAAACAGATTTGGCATTAGATATGTCACAAGTATATTATGAGCGATATGTATATTTTGGGAGTAGTATTTAGCACCGACCGACGTGGGTTCTAGATAACCCAAGTCCAAAACTACGTTGCCACCGTAGGTTGCCCTCTGTGGCTTATGACAGGATCCTGATAGTTATGGTTCTAACCTTGGCCAGTTAGGACAACCTTTTTTGGTGTAGGTGTATGACACTGGACTCCATGTAGCTCATCATGGTTTATGTCAGTTAAGAGAAACTCCCGTATGAATGCTTTAAGTCTTATGCTCTTTTATTTCTCAATTTATATTCAAATTATGATGTTTACTTATGTTTCTCCTATGATGCATGAAACTAGTTTCAAATTATGTTTTAAATACATTTTTACTATATTCATGCATATCTCACATATTCAGTACATCCTATAGTACTGACGCATATTTTGTGTTGTATCCTATTATGATGCAGATTCAGGCTCTATTCCTCAAGCTTGTGGCTAGTCATCGCCAATCATCGAGACTTCTATTGGTGAGTCCTTATAATTCGAGGATCATAGCTATGCTAGTTACTTTCATGTTCTTTCTTTGGATTTCTGAGTTAGTTGGGGTCTTGTCCCATCAACTCCTTATGATAGTATAGAGGCTTTAGACATAGCTAAACTTGTATTTCATGTTTTGAATTTGGCATTTCTTAGACCTCATTCCTTTTTAGTTATGGTTTCCTATCTTCATTAAGTATGCTTCTGCTATGTTTCTTTATATTTATCTGAGTATGCTATGACTAAGGGTTAACTTGGGGCGCTTGTGGTCCCGAGTCTCGTATTACGCCTAGGGTGTAGTCTCGGAGCATGACAAACTTGATATCAGAGCATCAGGTTCAAGAGTCCTAGGGTGTCTGAAAGACGCATCGAGTAGAATATCTTTCATGTGTGTGCAGTGCGCCACACTTATGAGAGAAGCTACGAGATGTCTTAGGAAAAAAATATCACTTTTTTATGATCAATATCGTGCGATAGATTTTAGATCTATTACTCTTCTAATCCAATATTTATGCATTTCAGATTATGCCTCCTTGTCATGCCATACCTCTTTGAGCCACTCAAAATACTAACCCTTCAATTCTACACCCCGAGATCACAAATGCAAAGTTCAGGAGTGCTATTCATATGCTAGCTCAGACTATGGCCGCCCAGGCCAATCAACAAGCTCATATCCCCGTCCACCCCCAAGGTGGAGAGATTGCGGCCTGAGTTTGAGACTTCATTCGTATGAACCCACCTAAATTCTGGGGTTCAAAAGTTGGTGAGGATCCGTAAACTTTCATGGATAAGGTAAAGAAGGTCTTGGAGGTGATGTAGGTTGTTGGGATTGATGGTGTTGAGCTTGCTTCCAATCAGCTCAAGGATGTGGCTCATATTTGGTACACTCAGTGGAAGGATGCTAGGGCTAGGGATGTGGTCCCTATGACTTGGGAGTGCTTTGAGAGGGTTTTTCTTGATTGGTTCTTCCCTAGAGAGTTGAGGCAAGCTAAGGCCGAAGAGTTCATAAATTTGAGGCAGGGATCTATGTCAGTTCAGGAGTATGGGTTGAGGTTCACTCAACTTTCTAGGTATGCTCCCTCTATGGTGGCTGATCCGCAAGATCAGATGAGTAAGTTCATTTATAGAGTGTCATATTTGGTGAAGAAGGAGTGCAGGTCTTCTATGATTTTGGGTGACATGAATATTTCTAGAGTTATGACTCATGCTCACCAGATTGAGGGAGACAAGTTGAGAGAAATGACAAGAGAGAATAAGAGGGCCAGATCAGAGGGTTTGGGTTTTAGCCGTTAGTGGTCCGGAGGTGGACACCGCTCTTCATTTCAGAAGAAGTCATCAGGACCCATTCATTCTTTAGCAAGTGCTCCTACTCAGGACCCCAGGCCTCGTCATGATCAGACAGGTAGAGGATCAAGTTCTTACTCGTAGGGAAGTGTTGCAAATGGGACTCCTTACCCTTCTTGCAACAAATGTGGTAAGAGTCACCTTGGTGAGTGTTTAGCTGGTTCAGGTGGATGTTTTGGGTGTGGTCAGGTTGGACACAAGATTAAGGAGTGCCCTTCAGCTAAGAAGGGACAGGGAGGTAGTAGGACTCAGTCTGCTCCAGCAGCCCCATGAGGTCGATCGGCCCAGCAGGGCACTGCTTCTAGTTCTAGTGGTTTGCGCCAAAACCGCCTTTATGCCATGTCCTCTCGCCAGGACCAGGAGAATTCACCGGACGTTGTTACTGTTATGTTCGTTTTCAAAAATTGAAAAACTACTTCATAATTTTCATGGAAAAAATTCGTTTATTTTGAAAAAATAGTTTAAAAAAGATAGTCG
Source organism: Jaltomata sinuosa (assembly GCA_003996215.1). Taxonomy (NCBI): domain Eukaryota; kingdom Viridiplantae; phylum Streptophyta; class Magnoliopsida; order Solanales; family Solanaceae; genus Jaltomata; species Jaltomata sinuosa. The sequence continues at coordinate 287,271 of QJPP01007250.1, forward strand.
CCACTTAATTTTAGGAAAAATTAAGAAACTATTTAAAAAGATAATTTTAGAAAAAAAACCTTTATTGAAAAACCAGAGTCTAGGGTAAGGGTTCAAGTTAAATTTGAAAGAAGGTATTAGGCACTTTCGAAAATCTACAAAGTGTGGTTCCCAGTAGATTTTAAAATATTTGGCTAATTTGAAACTTTTTAAGTTATTTGAAAAATCATAATGAATAGAATTTATTGAGACTTATCTATTCATTTTATTTCAAAAATTATAAAATAAGCTAAATGTCAAAGTTTTAATATAAATTCTATCTTTAACAAAGTTGTCCGAGTTAAGCTCTTGAATTTCTAAACATGGATATTAAGCTATCAATAACTATGAAAGAATATAAACGAATCCTCAAGTTATTCAATAGAGCTTGAGTTGCTTAAATTAAATAGAATTTGATACGTAATCATACAAGTGAGCCATTAAAAATGGTTTTCGATATAAACGTAACTTGTCAAAATAGGTTCAAACTCTTATGAGGATTCATCTAAATTAAATGAAGAAAGTGATTAAAAAAAATATAATATAACAAGCATAAGATAGGACAAGTAAAGTAAACTATTTAAAGAATTTGGACTCACGTCCAAATTTCTTCTAATGTTGCGGTCCATTGGACTAGTCCAAAATATTGCCTCTTTGAACTACTGCATATCCACTCGAGATGCTGCTGCTACTACTCTATTTTCAGGCCTTTAGGCCTTACTATTAGCTTCCCTTTTCAATGCTTGACGGAGGTTGACTCGAAGAGGAACAAATGCAAGGTAAATGGGGAGTCCGTTTGGACTCGTTGTCAATCAATTCATGCACAAAGAGGAGGAAAAAGATTAGAAAATGCAAAGGATCATACTAAGCTTAGAATTTAAAACATGTTCTTCATAAATCATTCAATCAAAAATGGCAACATTTAAGGAGAAAATCTGCACATCTTTTGGAGTTAAACATACCAACTTTGTGACAATAGTATTTAGAATTGAAACCCAAGAAGTCTGAACATACATAATGGAAATATAGGTTCTAAAACAAACTGGAAAATTCATCTTGTAACGTAAGTAGTAGCAAATCCAATCTATTGTCCTTATTACGAAACTGATTTAGATAACACAAACATCCGAAGACATCTAGCACTATTTCAATTATATTTTCACAAACCAAAACCAGAGAACATACAGATAGACTAGTAAGCGGCACATGACTATTAAAACTTGAATTTCCATAGACATATGATGTGAGGCCAAAAATACATATATTTAATTATTATTTATCTCATATTTAATCTTTTTATTATCGTTTTTGAGCATTGATTTTATGAATTATTCTTATGTTAGGTATTTTTATTTGTAGAATTAAAATGGTGTGAAAAAGAAGAAATTTGGAGAAGAAACGAATTAAAAATGAAAAATCATATAAGAAAATCAAGCAGGCAACTTAATGGATTAAAGTGAATATTATATGTGTAAACAACATAAAACACAGTAGTTTGGTCCCTAATTATGTTTTATCCCACTACTTTAAAATATTACATTTTTCCCGGTAGTTTAAAAAAGGAAAGGCGTGTATCCTTTGTATTTTCTTGTATCCTGGATACATATAACCTCTTCATTAATGGTAAATCTGTTTCTATTATGGCGCTTTAAAAGGAAATAAAATATTTACAATTAATGAGGAGTAAATCATTAATTGTAAATCTATTACTATTAGGGCGCTTTAAAAGGAAATAACAGATTTACAATTAATGAGGAGTAAATCACGCGTCAATCACTTTGAAATGCATCTGCAGTATCCTCATCTCCACAAACAACTGGAGAATTCAAATTTCAATTTAAAATTACTTGGATACACATCAAACCAGCAAGTAACTCCATTATACAGGATACAAGTAATAATAGATCTCAAATATCTAAGGATACACATTTAAACAGCAAACAACAATAGGTATACTTGGATACACTGTTAACACTGTATCCAAGATTAAAAGCTTGGATACATTATAACAGTGTTAAGGATACTTCCCAATATCTAAGGATACCCATCTAAACAGCAAATAGATATAGGTATACTTGGATACATGTTAATATTGGATACAAGTTTGTAAGCTTGGATACATTGTAACAGTGTTAAGGATACATGTTACCAACATCTCAAATAGCAGGTTGCAGTAGTATTGGGATACATGTTAACATGAATTAATCCTGGATATATGTAACACAAGATTTGCTTACAATGTTATCCCTGGATACGTATTGCTTTGTTTTGATTTGAAACTTTAAATTTACAAAAGTTACACATTTACAACTCAGATAGATATATGTATACTTGGATACATGGAAAAATAACACTGGATACATGGTAACAAGTTGGTAACACTGGAAAATAACATCTGGGTTTGAGTCCCTTGTTCTTGATTTCAATTTTTTGTGCAATTCATTCATTTTGACTTGATCATTTCTAAATTTGGATATATTTTCAGCAAAGTCTTCTTCTTCAAAGTCTCTAACAGCCGGAACAAAGGTCGGAGAAGGCACTTCATTTTTCTCCATTTGAGATATACCTAAATCAAATGAAGGCCATTGTTGGTTACTTGGTATTATCAAGTTATCTGATTCATTATCCATGAAGGAAATCGTTGATTCGTTATCAAGTAATTGGTCTTATAGATTATGATAACTTAGAACTAAACTATAGTAAAAGTTGAAAAATGAATTTTACCAACCTCAACAATGGAAGATTATGATCCAGCAAGCGCCAAATTTTTTTGAAAAGTGGAGGAAGATCGTGTGGAAGATGGAGCCTTGGTTGAAGGCGTGATTTGGGGAAAACAATTATAGAGAGAGAACAACCGTTGCCTTTAGATACAAGTTGAGTGATTTTAGGTCCTTTTTTAGGGATTGTGATGGATACAGTTTTTTAACCATGTAATTTCAATTTAATGGGATAAATATAATTATTTTAAAGTATTGGGATATTTAGTAATTAGGGTAAGGATGTTTGATTATTTATGTAGTTTTTCCATATTATATTCATATCATATGTAAGGGAGCATATTTACAATTGAATTGATACCTGCTGCTGACACATGCGCACAATTGAAGACCCAATTATAATTAAAGTTGGCTACTGCCGTAATTGCTGGGTGGCGCGGAACAATAAACCCAATTCAATTGGGTTTTGTTTTCCAATTTGTTTTGGACTCAATTATTTTATTTGAGATTTTTTTTCTACACCTATAAATAGTTTATAAGAATAATTTTTCCACAACTTTTGACCTACGAAGAGCTAGGAGCCACCGTGGAGGCTGGAGAATATTGGTTTCATCTTTTCTTCTCCTTTATTATTTATTTTACGTTTTTCTTTGGATGATTTGTTGTAATTGCTCCATGTCTATATGGAGTTAAACTTCTCGTTCTAGGGTTATGGTAGCTAACTACATGATTATTTAGTAGACGATTGATTTGATTATTTGTTCATCATATTAGTTATTCTTATATTTTTTTGCTTACTATTTTAATGCTTCGCGACCATTAAAATAAATGTATAATCTCTTTGTGAACTCGGAAGAAGAATCATTGGGATAGAATGAAGAATATAGGGAGCAAGGCCTCTCTTTTGTAACGTAAAAGGTAGGTTCGTGACTAGGATAGGAATATACCTAGAACGCCTTGTTTGGTTTATACGGAAAGATATATAAATGCGTTCGGAATAAGATGTCACATCCCCGCTCAACGATGTAGTTGTGATACTATTCTGGATAGGCAATTAGAGGCTCGGAAGACCATAGTTGTAAAATCAATCTCGAAATCACCAACTAGATAAACAAACAAGTCAATGAAATTGCTTACTTAACATGATTGTTAGCGAATCCATAATCCTAGATTGATTTCATCATATTGATTACGTAAAAACCTACTCTTTATTTGGTTAATTGTTCATTAGTTAACTTCTTCTTTTTACTTTGGTTAATAAATATTCCTCTGAGTTTTTACGCTTGAATAAATAATTAAAACTAGTTTAATTTAGTAAAATAGTTGATCGATAAGTTCCTGTGGGTACGATATCTGGACTTACAATCCTATATTACTTGTACGACTGATAAACGCTCAAATTATGCTCTCCAATTAAGGAGATCACAGCGATCGCGTAGTCAAAATAAAATTTATAACCCAACGGATGTTGGGGTCGAACCCAAGGGACCTGATTTAGCTCATTAGAGATTGTGTGAAGCAATTTCAAAATGAGAGTAATTGTTCAACAAAACCAAAGCAATAAAATGGGGGAATTGGGAAAGTTGTCACTACTAACTCAATTCAAGTAAAAGCTGTAAAATCGAGATGGGTGTACCAAATAGAACTAGATGACTAGGAGTGTATTTCTGATGGGGCATTTGCTATAGGATAGGGTGATCACTAATTCACTCAAATTCTCACCTAGTGACACAAATAGGGTTGGTCATAAGTGTGGAATGTTATCTCTCGATCAACATCCACATATTCGATAATTTTGGTTAGAACATCACTCGGTGTGCTAAATAACTAACCAACATTTGCTTAGGGAGGTCATCCTATTTCTATCTCAGACCCTTAAAAGGGAGATTCCGCGATTGGAGCTACGTATGGCCTCCAATCTAAGTGAATTCCCAAGTACCCACTAGCAATTTCACATCCACAACTACAAAATTCTCTCTCGAGCAACTAAGTAGCCAAGTAAGGTGAATTCATGTTTGCAACCAAAAATTATTAGATTAAAACATGGTGAAATCACTAGACCCACATCAGATAAGTAATTATAAGAGTGATTTAGCAACACCCACACCCATTAGCTACACCCATCATCTATGCACCCCTAGACAAAAGAAATTAGCCACTCATAGAAGGGGGAGAAGATATACCAGCTGGGTAAATCAAATTCTCATCCATTGTAGTTGATTTTCAAGTTCTAGAGTCAAATTAGCACACAATTTGTTAACCAAAAGATTGGATTGAAAACCCTCTCTCAATGGAGATGGAGAAAAGTGCTTACAAGCCAAAAATATCTCCAAGTTCTCTCCTGAAAATCTCTACTTTGAATTGTATATACAAAACAAGCCTAAAATTGCCTTTTATATGTTTCCAAAATCGTCATATAAATTTCAAAATTGCCCTCCGACAGGTGTGCGACGCTGCATGTAGTTTGCACGTCGCAGTGTGCGCGTCGCACACCGGCTTCAGGTTGACCAGTGACTTCAGTCGCTTAGGTAGGCCTTGTGCGGAGGGTGATACATTTCGCACCACGAGATGTGTGTGTCACATGGCGACCACATGCTATAGCAGAATCTTCAGTCCTCTTTGCAGCTTTATACGAAGGAGGTGCGATCGCACCTCGACTTGTGCGCGTTGCACAACCACCGCACCTCTCGGCAGTTTCTCCAGCTTTTCTCAAATCTTCACACTTAGCTCCTTTTTGGCTCTTTTTGGGTCCATATCCTTGTTTCTCCTCTTCTATCCAAAGCACCTGCATAGGCATCAATAAAGGTCATAAGAACCTCTAAATCAATTCAAAACATAGCAATAATTCATGGATTTAGGCTCAATAAGTTGGTAGGTTACCAACTTATCAAACCCCCAAACTTGAACTATTGCTTGTCCTCAAGCAAGATACTTACTTGGCAAGGAATGAATTATGCTAAGGCTCAATTAAGGCACAAAAAACTATTCTACACTAAAAATTTAAGAAAAATAAATAAACAAAAGACTCAAATAAAAGACTCAACTACTATGCTTATCTCAATTTGGACCCCCACATGCTCAAGCCAATTTCTCATTTCAAAACTTTTTTCAAAAAGGACATCATATCTCTTTTAAAACTCAAGGGAATTTGCCATTCAAAACAAGACATTTTAGCGTCTCAAGTCATTGGCATGAACCGTCAAGGTTTGCCTCAAGATTCGCCACACAACTTGTCTCATTCATTCCCCTCAATTGAAATAGAGACTCTATGCTTCAATTCGAGTGCGTGATGCCACTCACCACAAGAGAGAATCCCACTCACAATCATTCAATTCACAAAACACGAGATTATAAGAGAACCAAGAGGACTCTCACTCTCTCAAGGAAGTTCAAGTGCATAAGCGTCGAACCATAGGCTTGCCCTTCATGTAAATCACCACTAATGTAGGGTAGTCAAGCTCAGAATCACCCAGGACTTGCGGGTTTTAATGTTGGCTAGGGCTAAGGTGAGGATATCATTTGGTTTAAGTGACTACACCTCCCTAATGCTCTTTGTTTTGTCATTTCAAACGCTGCTTACATTTTTCAATTTCCAACTTCACCTTGTTTCTCCCTCACACAACCCAAGATTCCTCCTTTTAACCTCATGATTATTCACACCTTATATCACCTTTACTTGGTAGCACCTATTTTTTCTTTTCAATTTGCTCATTTGGATTGATCTTTTGGAGAAATTTTCAATTCTCGATTCAAGGTGCTACCTTGCACTTGAAGTGCATTCCTTTTCTTCTTCTCATTTGATCACATGCACCCCCCAAACTTAGGCATTTGTCTATGTTATCTTTTATTCCCTCCAAACTTAGGCTTTTAGCCTACATTTCATTTTCAAGCAATTAGGGAGGACGGGTGCCAAGCTAGAGGTTCCAAAAAGGTCAAGGTGTTACAAAGGTGTCAAAGAATGGTCACAAGCTCAAAGGGATTCACTAGGATTTGATGTCATTGGTAGGTCATTTGAGTGAAGTGGCTATCTAAAAGAGCCTAAGGTCATTTCCCAAGCTTGGCAACACCTACAATTTTGCCTTGAATCACATTCGGGGTAAGTTCTAGACGACACTTATGCACAAGAATCAAGGTAAAGCCTCACCACACAAGGCATCATGCCACAAGACTTCATCCATTAGTCCCACAATCAATTGGGGCAAATGACTTTTGACAAGATATTCCGAGTTCATTACACACTCATTTGTGAGTCAATAAAGCCAAAGCGAGAGTGTGTAAGTCATGACAAGAGAACGCTTTTCCTCAAAAATATTCATTTCCCTTCTTCTTTTCCTTTTCAAAAGCAATTTACTAAGAAATTTTTTTGGTGGGCCCATTTCGAGACAAGCATTTACGGACTCAATTCTAAACTAAACTTGGCATTTTTCCTTAAGAAAGTTGCCTCTCAATCTATCATAGAGAAACACCAACCCGATTTGACACATAAAAACAAAATAAAGGAAAAAGAAAATAATCAAAATTTTTGCTCCTTGGGAAAGAACCGTGGTACTAAGAAAATCCTCAGAGTTTATTTCTACACTACTATGAACAAGGCGATCCATAATTTTCCGCGCTCATGAATAAATCAAGAACAAGCCTTGGCATAGGCATTTAGCACATTTGTAAGGCACGGGTAGTGGAACAATAGGGTATGTAAGACCAATCCGGCACACCATCAATAAAATTCAAGCCCGGCGAGGGAACAATTAAGCTCAAAGGAAAATGAAAACATAATCTAAAGAAAGGAAAAATAATAGCATCACAATCAATCCAAAATGTGTCCGACAAGGGTCAAATAAAACTAAGCAAACTAATTAACTAGGCCCGACAGGGGAAATAAATTGTCTAAAGCCCACTCACGGGAACCAAAAAGCAAGTAAAGAAAGCCACCTCATCCCATGAAAGAAGCATTGTCCTCAATGCTCATAGTGCAATGGGAAAAGGGTGGAACTCCCTGTAGGATCTAGTCCTCATCATCATCACCATCAGAAGCCGCTTCTTCTTCAACATTATTCTCACTTGGGCCAGCACCACCCCTCCGAGAGTTTGCCAAAATTGTAGAATCACGAAGCACTCTCTGAAACTCGGGGTTCTCATCATCGTCCAGCTCTTTCTCAGCATTCTCGGGCAACTCTTCTTCTGCAGAGGAGGCAAACAAGTTGTCTAATGGGCCGGGAATCCTCCTAGGTGGAGGCAATATGGTTAAATCAGCCTCCACCACCGGATCTTTGCATTTGGACTTGTCAATATATTTCCAGAGTTTTGAAATTGCCCTTTTCATAACATCAACCCGCTTGCATAGCGTGTTCAGACTATCCACCATCCCCTTTACTGCACTCTTAACCGCCCTGTTAATCATTCTGAGTAGTTTTGCGGCTAAGTCTGCTAGTTACTTCTCATGACTATGGGTTTTGTCGACCATGTCTTGAAGATGACTCCTTGTCATAGAAGGTGTGGGGGCCTATGGGTGTGCCTCCGAAGTATCTTGAGAGAGGGGAGAAGTTCCTGTTCTAGCACCAGGATCATCACTGTCAATCTCACTCAACTGCTTCGTCCTTTGCCTCTTGAACCTGGGGGCATCCTTTTCTATCTTCTTATCAAGATCGATAACCCCGATGACATGAGTGAATTTGTCGCAAGGGATAATAGGAATATTCGCTTTAGCATACAACTTGGTGATCAGGACTGGGAAAGGAATGGAGTCATTTTTGCGATGAGATTTCCTATGGATTACCATTGCAGCCACCTCTCCAAAGTTTATATGTTCCCCTGTCATGATAGCCTTGATTAGGATGGCACCCTCTTGAGTGATCTTTTGGTCATTCTGAGAGGGGAGAATACTGTTACGCACTAGATCATACCAAAGTCGCGCCTCAAATACCAATAATCTCCTTGGTATATCACCTCCCATGGTGGACCACACAGGGGTGCCTAGAGCAATGGTGCAAGAAGTTTCTTGATATGGCTTGAACTCAGCAGTTATTCTAGCCATTAGGGCTGGTGCAGGGTCAATTGGGTGTTCCCAATATACATCATAAATTGCTGTGGGGGTGACAGATACTTTCTTGCCTCTGACAGTGACAACATCAAGATTGGGGAACTTGTCTTTGGGGCCTTTATATCCTTTTGAATATTGTATGGCTTGGTAAGCCGCAAAGAATTCGCAGACTATTTCTTTATAGTACCCTTCGGGTACCTCTTGAAATGTCTTCCACTATCTAGTAGTAAACTGGTGGTGCATATTTGGTAACTCGTCACCCAATTCCCCTAGATTAAAACTATGCTCCACATTGAATCCTCTATCTTTGTCCCATTTGTAGAGAGCTCTCATGCCCTCTATTCCAAAGTGGAGCCTTGCTTCATCTGCAGCTGATCTTTGCCTTGCTTGGTTCCCAAGGTTTATCCTGCTGGAAGACATAGTCTGCATCCAAATATTGTGAGCCAAAACAAAATACAATCTACTAAGGGTGGAATGCAACGGAATAGAAAAACAAAGTAGGTGTCTGTTGTCTTGTGCGAACCACATGCGAAACGCACTAGGAAGAGTGCGTGTCGCAAGTGCTGTCGCACAAGCCAACAGAACCTTCAGAGAATTTTTCTATTGATGTGCGAAGCTGGTGCGATCTGCACCATCAGAAGTGTGTTTCACATCAAGCTTCGCCCTTTAAGTCAGTGTTCTTCACTTTTCTTTTCAACTTGGTACGATGCGTTGATCCACCCGCATATCAAGATCTACGTATCGTATGCGAAACACACAAAGAGACAATTGGAATTATTGGTTCCTTGTGTCCTTGTGAGTTACACATATGATCCATAGAGCAAGATGTGCTTCGGCACTTAGCACCACACACAACCAATTCATAATAACAAAGGGGGCAAAAGGGATTCATGACCATAATTTCCGGGTAGTCAGACTTCCCCGCATTTCTATTAACACATAAATACCAAGAAAGGACTCAACTACTTCCCTTAAGATGGACGTTACCCCGTCTATCATTGGGAACATCAAGCCCTCCTTGCAGCAACGGGAACAGATAGCATATCAACAATTAACACCCTTCCCGCACAAGATCATATAACCCAACTAGATTTTCAATATAAATCATGGGCTTACAATCAGCAACATTCAACCTCAATTATCAATTATCAATCAAAACTTCATGACTAATGATGACTTGCCCTTAAGAATGACGTCACCCAATCTATCATCGGGCCAAATCAAGCACTAGTCACAAGTGGGTTACTCAGACTTTACCCTATCACAGATATTAAGGCTAAACATTACTACCAATCAACATGCATAGTCAATATTTACAATCTACCATGTTGACATTAAAAGATTTCATCATTACAACTCAAAATTGGGGACCCAAAATTTTTGGATCTCACCCATTATTAACATGGCTAATCTACTAAGCATGTTTCACACTATGAGTTCCCAACAATCATAAAAACAACTAGTTAACGTCGGGGAACTTACCACAAGTGAAGATTGTGAAGGAAAGAATGGAAATCGAAGCTTTTTTAATTCTAACAATGGTGACCCACAAGACCTCCCTGAGAATGAGGCGGCAATGTGGAGAAGTGGTGGAGAAGGTTGGGTGAGAAGAGGAGAAGGATTTGTGGGAGTTTGAGGGGTTTGGAGAGAATTTTGGTGGAAGGTTTTGAGAGTTGTGGGGAAAGATGGTGGAAAAGAGAGAGATAGAGGCAGTTTTAAAAGAAAAAGAAGAAGAAGAGTCGGTCGAGTCATCTCCGAGTTGGGTCGGTCAATGGGTTAGGTCAATTAAAATTTAACTTTACCTCTTGTGCGCTGTGACATGCGATTCGCACCAGACAAGGTGGGGACCGCATGGCGTATCGCACATGCCCTTTTTCCCCATGGGTTAGCCCAGGCATCTGTTTCCTTGTGCAATGGGAATGCGTCGCGCACTTGGGTTTGTGCGATCTGCACAGCACAACGCATGTCACCTCCCTTTTTTCAATTTTTCTTCCAGGCCTTCTGTTTTGTTGTGCGGTAAGCTGTGCGACCCGCATAATTACTTGTGCGATCTGCACCGTCCACCGCAAGGCACATTTTTGCCTTGTTTCCCCTTGCCCATGTTTTCCATTCCATGCATTCCCTACAGAACATCAAAAACAACAAACAATAACCAAAAAACAAAGAAAGAAACTTGGGTTGCCTCTCAAGTAGCGCTTGATTTAACGTCGCGGCATGACGATGTTACCTCAATCGTCATTCATTTTTGGGGTTGTTGATGGTGTCGCTAGGAAGCATTCCCTTCATCCTTGGGTTTATTTGGCTTGATAGGTAGGTCATTTGGGCCTCAAGATGTTTGATCGAGGCACTATGGGAGCTCACTATTTGGTGAAGTGTTGAGACGTCACTCTTTAGTTCACTCACTCCTGAGTTTGTAGTTTCCACCTTCTTAAGAACCAAGGACAACATGTCCTCTAACTTGGATTGTCCGGGATTGCTTGTGCCCGGTTGGTAAAGAGAATCAAATTTGTTTAAGGGGATGTAAGGATTCAAGCTCCGGTGATTGAAGAGATCACCATCCTTCTCTCTTTCACGCCAATTTTCATTCCTCGCTTTATCTCTAATCCAACCTTGATTCTCTTCCCATGGGAAATAATACCCTGGGCGAGAACCCTCCGACATATATCATAGCTTACCATCAACCTCAGTCATAAGCTCAACATTATTCACATCAATCTCTGGTGTACTCACTGCATTCACTTTCTTAACACCAGCTCCCATCACATGCTTGGCCATCAAGTCAATTTGTGTCATCATTTTATCCAAAGCTTCATCTCGCTCCTCATCTTTTCTCCTTGCTTTATTTTTCAAGATTATTGAGGGCGTTCCTGAAGTCGACACCTCTGCCTCTCTTGTATGCCAAGCTTGATTGGTCTTGATCATTCGTTCTAATAGCATCGAGGCAATGTGAAACTCAAGGTCTATAAAGGTGCCCTCTCCAAGATTATCGGCCACTGATTTGTTTACGGAGTTCAATGACCTATAGAAGCTTTGTAATAACACATTGTTTGACAACTCATAGTTTGGACACAAGAGAAGCTTCTTCTTGAATCGTAGCCAAACCTCATGTAAGGGATCATCGGGGAGTTGCTTGAAGTTGGTAATCTCATCTCTTAACTTCACCATTCGAGATGAAGGAAAGAATCTCGAGGTAAATGCCTCAACCAACTCGGCCCAAGATGTGATGGATTCATCCGGCAATTACTCCAATCACGTCGTGGCTTCCCTCGTCAAAGAGAAAGGGAATAGGCACAATCGGATGGACTCTTGGAAGATATTGTGGATCATGAATGGTTGGCAAATCTCCAAGAAGTTCTGAATATGCCGGTTGGCGTCCTCATGGGCAGCTCCACTAAATAGCCCCTTCATTTAATCAAATGGAGCATGGTGCTTGTCACATGGAAGACAGTGTTTCCAACCATAGGAGGTAGGCGGATTGTACCTACACCTTCGTGCATCATTGGCTCAGCAGCGTTGGCATTGTCAAAGCCGCCAATGTCCTCATTGTCCTCGGCTTCTTCCATAGCCGACCTGCTCGATCAACACTTAAAAACAACAAAAAGTAAAATAAAACAAACACTCTCAAGTTGAATTCACAACAACAATCAAAAACTAGCTAATACTCAAGTCCCCGGCAACGGTGTCGTTTTGATAAACGCTCAAATCGTGCTCTCCAATTAAGGAGGTCATGACGATTGAGTAGTCAAAATAAAATTTATAACCCAACGGATGTTGGGGTCGAACCCAAGGGACCTGATTTAGCTCATTAGAGATTGTGTGAAGCGATTTCAAAATGAGAGTAATTGTTCAACAAAACCAAAGCAATAAAATGGGGGAATTGGGAAAGTTGTCACTACTAACTCAATTCAAGTAAAAGATGTAAAATCGAGATGGGTGTACCAAATAGAACTAGATGACTAGGAGTGTATTTCTGATGGGGTATTTGCTATAGGATAGGGTGATCACTAATTCACTCAAATTCTCACCTAGTGACACGAATAGGGTTGGTCATAAGTGTGGAATGTTATCTCTTGATCAACATCCACATATCCGATAATTTTGGTTAGAACATCACTCGGTGTGCTAAATAACCAACCAACATTTGCTTGGGGAGGTCATCCTATTTCTATCTCGGACCCTTAAAAGGGAGATTCCGCGATTAGAGCTACGTATGGCCTCCAATCTAAGTGGATTCCCAAGTACCCACTAGCAATTTCACATCCACAACTACAAAATTCTCTCTCGAGCAACTATGTAGCCAAGTAAGGTAAATTCATGTTTGCAACCACAAATTATTAGATTAAAACATGGTGAAATCACCAGACCCACATCAAATAAGCAATTATAAGAGTTATTTAGCAACACCCACACCCATTAGCTACACACCCATCATCTATACACCCCTAGACAAGAGAAATTAGCCACTCATAAAAGGAGGAGAAGATATACCAGCTGAGTAAATCAAATTCCCATCTATTGTAGTTGATTCTCAAGTTCTAGAGTCAAATTAGCACATAATTTGTTAACCAAAAGATTGGATTGAAAACCCTCTCTCAATGGAGATGGAGAAAAGTGTTTACAAGCCAAAAATATCTCTAATTTCTCTCCTGAAAATCTCTACTCTGAATTGTATATACAAAACAAGCCTAAAATTGCCTTTTATATATTCCCAAAATCGTCACATAAATTTAGGACAAAATTACCTTCCGAGCGGTGTGGGAAGCGACGTACTATTTACACGTCGTAGTGTGCACATTGCACATCGGCTTCAGGTTGACCAGTGACTTCAGTCGCTTAGGTAGGCCTTGTGCGGAGAGTGATGTGTTTCGCACCATGAGATGTGCGCGTCGCATGGCGATCGCATGCTGTAGCAAAATCTTCAATCCTCTTTGCAGCTTTATTCGGAGGAGGTGCGATCGCACCTTGGCTTGTGCGTGTCGCACAACTACCGCACCTCTCGACAGATTCTCCAGCTTTTCTCAACTCTTCACACTTAGCTCCTTTTTGGCTCTTTTTGGGTCCATATCCTTGTTTCTCCTCTTCTATCCAAAGCACCTGCATAGACATCAATAAAGGTCATAAGAACCTCTAAATCAATTCAAAACATAGCAATAATTCATGGATTTAGGCTCAATAAGTTAGTAGGTTACCGACTTATCAATGACCGCGTACACTTGCGTGTGCGTTAGGACGCAACAACATAAGCCTTCAGATTTTATCAAGAACTTGTCAAAAACAAAACTTTTAGAAAACACTTTCTGAACAAAGACGCGATGAGCAAAACTAGCTCCATGGATCATTTTAGTTGAAAACAGAGAACAACAAGAGAAACCAAACAGGTTTAAGATCAATCACAACTATACTTATTTAGAGCTTTTGAGAAGCAAAGCTTAGAGGTGAAAGAAGAGCTATTATAAACTTTACTTTGCTTCTTGAATCAATACTCCGAGGAAGACTACAAAGTAATCCTCAAAGCTTCTTTCTTTCTCAAATGGGTTCTGCTTAGTATCGTGAACTAAAAGAACCACTAAGAGAACATTGGGCTGCGAATACGTTCAAATCACTACACACATGGAAGCAGCACAATCAAACTCGATAATCAAAGTCATACAGAAAAGCTGTTTATACAAATTCTAACAAAAACAATCATCTCAAGTCATCAAGCTTAAAGCTTTCTAATACACACTAGTTTCAACAATTAGATTCCCAAGATTTCTTTAACACTAAAATATACGAGCATCTTTAGCAGAATAGTTTCAAGCTTTTAGCAACATCAAAACACATATTTTCATACGAGACCAGCCAAACGTGTTTCTGGGCAAAAGATACAAAAGATGAAAGGATGCAAAAGATGAAACCTTTACCTGTTTTTGGGCAGCGAACTTAGACGACGAGCTTCGATTGGAATTCTCCACCACACTGTCGGAATCCGATTGATTTCGATGGAATTGAAAAGATATTTTAAGTGTGTGTTCACCTCTGCAACTCTTGGTTCTATGAGCCAGAGAATGACTCTCCAAAAGACTCAAAGAATTCCCCAAAAGCCAGTCCTTAATCCTTCACCAATGGAGGGTTTATATAGAGAATTTTAAGGGGAAAATGGGGGGAAATCAGATGGGTAAACTAGGAATAACAATTGGGGAAATTCGAATTTCAAAAGAAATTTGTCCTAGCCAAGTGAGCTGGAGCAACGTATGTACGAATTCGTACACAAACGGACAAAAATTAAGAATGATCCGCCAAGATTTTCTGGATTGAGGACACTTGGGTCTTCTGCAACCTTCCAGGTTTTGCCAGCTCATCAAAAATCGTACAAGGACGGAGACGGGGAATTTTGACGGAGATGGCATTGTGTTAATGGAGTTGTGTCGTCATTTGAGTTCTGGGTTTGTTGGTGTTGTTGTTGAGCATTGTTGTTGTCTGGGTAAAATGAGGAGAAAGAGGATGAATTGGGGGTTAAAAGGAGGAAATGGGCCGGGTCAGATGGGAGGATTTGGGTTGGTTTTTGGTCAATTTTTGGTCCAAGAATTAATGGACATAGCTAATTTAGAAGTTAAACTTGTAGCCAAATCAAATTGAAATTGTGACCAAATTGATTCAAATTATTATTTGAGCAAAATTGGAATAAGATAAATTAATTATCTAATTAACTAATTAAGCTTCTTAATATAACATAGTAAAATAATTACTTTATAAAATAGACTAATTATATTAATTAGACTATAACTTATCCGATTTTAATAAAATAAAATACTAACTCGATTAAACACTTGTTTTATATAAAAGATGATTTTTAAATAAATATTGAATTTATGTATAACATATATATTATAGAAATTTGTTTCTTTTATTGCAAAAATGATAAATTTGCCTTGAAAATATTTTTTAAACTTCGTAAAAATAATAAAAATAATTATTTTAAATTGTTAAAATTTAAGAAACTTGAATAATTAACTAAAATTTTGGAGGGCCAAAATTGAGTGTCAACAACTACCCCTCCCTTTGGGTAGGGTGGATGTGAGGAACCATGGGCAAAGGGATTTGACAATCTCAATTTTGTCCGACCACAAATTCATCTTTCAGAAGCGATTGGTTTAGCACAAAGTTCAAAGAATTATGACCGAACTCCAGTATCGAGTTTCCTACATATCTCAGGTTACATAAAAATTCAGGCCACTTGTAGTTCAAAATGCTTGATTTTACGCATGATTTTCAAGGAATTCAAAGGCTATTCCAGCTTTGGATAATGGAAAAACCAAAAAGCTCGGGTGTAAGTGGATTGGAGGAAGTTTGGAATGCAGTCGAGTTTTCAACATAGAGCCCGCCTACATATCCCAATACTCAGGGAATCAGGCTGCTTGTAGTTTGACTCAGTCGGTTGAAAAGGTGATCTTTATACTAAGACAACCTTTAGCTCAGGATGAGTGACAAATGAGTCGAGTTATGGAAAAGAGGCGTGCAATCTCTCAACCATGAATGTGGAGATCTTCACATACATAGGTAAGAACTAGATGGACATAACCTCCAAATCTCTAAGTGTCTTGTTACCCGGATTGGAAAAAGAGGGATATTGCTTCCAATTGTGAGTCAAAGATTACCTTGGAAGCGAAACCAAAAACTTAAAGTTTGATTAAAAAAGGAATAACCCACATGCCTTCTTACAGGGGTACGGTTTGATTGTGGTGGAAGTAAGTCCTCAACTCACATCCAAAGAGTTTGACATTCCTCTTCAGACTATGTCCCAGTTCGCTGCTAAGAAAAAGTTCCACGTTGTGTTGCGTCCATTTTAACGTCGTCCACATTCATGCTCCGCAAAATCTGTGATAATATTAGCAATAGAAAATGTAACATATACACAAATAAAATTTGTGCAAACCTGATTCAACATGTCACACTGAAGGAGGTGACGATCCAGTTTGCCTTTTAGATGGATGGATCAATCTTGAATGTAACATGCCATTTTGAATGGTGGGGCTGTCTAATATGTCACATTGAAAGGTGGAAAACCTATTTTGAGTGTAACATGCCACTTTGAATGGGGTGACTGCCCAACGTGTCTCATTGAAAATAGGATGACCTATTATATACATGCCACTATAAATGGGGTGACTACCTAACGTGTCTCATTGAAAGGCAGATGACCTATTTTGAATTCAATGTGCCACTTTGAATGGGGTGACTACCCAATGTGTCTCACTGAAAGGTGGATGGCCTATTTTGAATGCAATGTGCCACTTTGAATAGGGTGACTGCCCAACGTGTCTCATTGAAAGGTGGATGACCTATTTTGAATGTAACATGCCTCTTTGAACGGGGTGACTGCCCAACGTATCTCATTGAAAGCCGGACGACCAATTTGAATGCAATACATTGATGAATTGTGTTCCATAATCACCCATACTAAACTTATTAGTAGCAAGTGCATTGTTAGAGCAAATATGAATTGTGCAAACCTTGTTTTAATATTTCACACTGAGGTAGGTGATGATCCAAAATAATATGTCATATTGACGAAAGTGAAACTCCAATATAATATAATATGTCATGTTGAAAGAGGTGATGGTCCAACATGATATAATATGTCACGTTGAAGGAAGTGATGGTCCAACATAATGTAATATGTCACGTTGAAGAAAGTGATGGTCCAACATAATATAATATGTCACGTTTAAGGAAGTGACGGCCTAACATAATATAATATGTCACGTTAAAAGAGGTGATGGTCTAATAAATATAATATGTCACGTTGAAGAAAGTGATAGTCCAACATAATATAATATGTCACATTGAAGGAAGTGACGGTCCAACATAATGTAATATGTCATGTTGAAGGAGGTGACGCTCTAACATAATATAATATATCACGTTGAAGAAAGTGATGGTCCAACGTAATATATTATGTCACGTTGAAGGAGGTGATGCTCCAACATAATATAATATGTCACGTTGAAGGAAGTGATGGTCCAATATAATATAATATGTCACGTTAAAGGAAGTGATGGTCTAACGTCATATAATATGTCACGTTGAAGGAGGTGACGCTCTAACATAATATAATATGTCACGTTGAAGGAAGTGATGCTATAATATAATATAATATACCTGCCAAAATGCGCATGTAGAATAAAATAGTTGTTAATGCGGTAAACACAAAAAATAAATTGTAGGGATATAGTCATTCGACTAGTGCCAATGAATAGGCTTGTTGTTTAACATCTCCAATTATTTTTTGAAGATTTTGTTATTCTTGCGCTCACAGAAAACTTCTTAGTTTTAAAATAAAGAGATTAATATATGCCAAACCATCTAAATGTGCCATAACAGTCCGGTAACTACGAAAAATGTATGATCCCAGATAAATATATTGAGAGAGATTCTGATGTTCATTGAAGTCCCTAATGGCCAATTAGGGATACAACGTAACGTATGTCCCAATTTCAAATGAAATCTCTTATAAAGAGAGGATTTGTCGATAAAGAAAGTCATTTAAGCTTGAATTTGCACGAAGATTTTTGAAATTATTTAACAGTTTCAAAAAGCTGCCCTTGTTTCCAGTCGAAGGGTACTTATTGAAATAGTTTGAAAGAAATAAAGAATCAACTAATTCAAAACATGCCTTTAGTTTGAAACAGTGGGAAGACCGAATCCTTATAAAGGATTGCCTACGTATCTTGCTGGAACAAAAATCAGGTCAGACGTAGTTCGGGCCTGAAACTGATAGAATTTTCAAAGAATATAAGATTTGATTAGAAGGACGAATGATTAGATTCGCCAAGATACAAATTGATTTGTTGAACTAGATCCTTTGCATTGGGGATCCTTGAAAAGACTTATGCATGTTTTGTGTCTGGCGATCTTTTGGCTTGATTCTTTGAACTTTGTGAGAATTCATTACCACTTGCCCCCAGATCTTGTCATGAGAAGCAAGATTTGAAGAACGTCGCCTGCGTAACTCAAAAGTACAATCATCAATAACGCAATAAAGTGATTGTAACAAATCAAAGGGTATAACAAGGGATAAGTTTAGAGATAAAGTTATTTGACTTATGATATAGTGATCCAAATGATATCTCCAAGTCCTAGTCGTTGTGCCTGATTATTTTCCCTACAAAGTTTAAAGAAAGTATTAAAATTATAATAAAGCGACAGGAATAAATTAGGAGGTAAAGTGAGAAAAGAAGTTGTCTGGATATTTATGCCAAGGCCGCTATGAGTCCATCACTATTTTCTATCACGCTTGGTGATCTTGGTATTGTCAATTTTGTGACTTTTTTTTTCCTGTAACCAAAGAAAAATTCTTAGTTTTGAGAGACTGATTCGTGTTAGTTTTGCGTTGCTCTCTTGGTTCTCCTTCTTGTACTTGATTTGCACACTTGTCTGGTTTTGAAATGCAGTCTTGTTGGAATTTTTGAGGATCTTCCTCAAAAATTCTGCCCCAGTCTAAGACACAGAAAATTCTTGAACTTCTTTGTAAATTCTGTTGTCGCTTAATATGGAATTTTTGAGATCCATCTCAAAAATTCTGCCCCAGTTGTAGCTTCGACAAACTTCAGTGTTCAAATGTCAAATTTTGTAGAATTTTTGAGATCTTCTCAAAAATTCTGCCCCAGTTGCATACTTCAATGTGATCTCCAATTTTGACATGCTGGAGGAGATCTTCTTCTAGCGAATTTTTGAGATCCTCTCAAAAATTCTGTCCCAGTTTCCACTATAGAGGGAAATGGAAATATTACAGGGGTATGACCGAGTCGGTGTGGCATCTACGTATTCCACTAGGGAAATCAGGTCGAACGTAGTTCACACATAAAACAAAGGGAAGTTGAAATTTTTCTGATAACGTGACTGAAGCCGAGGTAGGCCGCCTATGTATTCCACTAGGGAAATAAGGTCGAATGTAGTTCACACATAAAACAAAGGGAAATTGAAATTTTTCTGATAACGTGACCAAAGCCGAGGTAGGACGCCTACGTATTCCACTAGGGAAATCAGGTCGAACGTAGTTCACATTACAAGTAGAAGTGCAATTACAAGGAAATCAAAATATAAGATACGATTACAGAGAAATAAAATGACAAAGTGTGAATACAAAGAAAGAGAATGTCAACATAAAAATCGAAGGACGCCAAAAGTGCGACTTCGAGAAAATCTCAATCTTCTTTACAACTGATCATGCGAACAATTACTTCTTGTGATTTGGCAATGGATTGTTGTTCACATTTGCTGGAGATTCTGCAAGTGTTATCACCTTGTCGTCAATCAAGTCTTGGATTTTATGTTTCAGGGTGATACACTTCTCAGTATCGTGCCCAACAACTCCAGAATGGTAAGCACACCATTTATCTGGATCATACCAATTGGCTGAAGTATTCACTGGCTTTGTTTCTACTGGGTGAAGTATCTCAGCTGCTTTCAACCTTTCATAAAGTTGAGTTAGTGATTCTGCTAATGGCGTGAAGACCCTTGGAGACTTTCTTTCATAGTTGGTATGAGGTACGTTGTTGTAGAGATTTCTTGGAGAGCGTTGAGCATGATATGTTACATGTGCATTGTAGACCGGATATGAGGTACCTCCTCGAGTCATCACTCCCATAACCTCTTTCTCTTTTTTCTTTCCATTTCTGAAAGAGCCAGTTTGGAAAGCCTTATTAGCGGACTGCAATGCTGTGAAATTTGTTATCTTTCCAGTCTTGAGACCATTTTCAATTATTTCTACGGTTTTGATAATTTTAGCAAAAGTTTTTCCACTCATTGTTATCATTCATTCATAACATTATGGGTCCACAGCCTGAATAAAGTAAGTGATTATTTCTGCTTCCTCCATAGGGGGGTGTACTCTGGATGCTTCTTCTCTCCAACATATGGCATAATTGCGGAAGCCTCAGTAGATTTCTGCCTTAGCTTTGTAATAGAGATTCTGTCAGGAGCGATCTCAACATGAAACTTGTAGTGATCCACAAAAGCATTTGAAAAATCGTCCCATGAATTCCATTTGGTTACATCCTGCTTAGAGTACCATTCTAAATCCTTTCCACTCAAGCTTTGATTAAATAGATTGATTCTTATGCCTTCATTCCTTCCCACACCGATCAATTTTTCATAATAGACCTTCAAGTAGAAGAAAGGATTTCCAGAACCATCAAACTTATCAAATTTTGGCATCTTGTAACCTGGTGGCAACTCAATCTCAGGAAATGCACATAACTCTTCATATCTCACTCTTTGATTATTACCAAGCCCACGAAGACTTCTCATAGCATCTTCCAAATTTTTTAGCTTCATGTTCATCATTTCATCATTGACTGCTTTTGTCTCTTTTTTAGTTTCAACATAGTAATCAACATCTATGCGACATAGCCCTTGAGTTTGTGTCATAGGTGGAGAGGTGGTATAAGTGTATACTGGTGGAGTATGGTGTGTCACCGATACATTCTGAGACTTTGGAGGAGAAAATGTGTACACGAGGGGAACATTTTGAGAAGCATGAGCATTTTGAACTTGCTGAGAAGTAGTGAAATGATCTCCATGATCAAACTCATCCAAGGTTGAAAATATAGGCCCCTCTTTTGACAAACATCAGGAGGTAGAGTCACGTTTGGTGGATTCTGAGAAGTAGTTCTGCTTTGCATCACCATGAGCCTTAGTTCAGCAATTTATTGCTCTAGACTAGCAACGACCTCCGAAGTTACTTCTGATCTTTTCGAGGCGCTAGGGCCTGTCGTGATAGGCAAAGTCGAGGTTATTTTAGATGAAGTGACTGTGTTGATCAAACTGGAGTCCATAGTTGAACGAGTCTTTTTGGTAGCCGAAATAAGAAATGGTGAGTATGTAGCAAATTTTTTGACCTTAGATCGTATAAATACAGATGTTCTGCTAGCGAGTACTTGAAACTGCTTGCTTTGATTTTTGTGAAGTGAGCAAGTTCGATTACAACATAAATCAACTTCTCTAAAGAAAGAAAAACACTCAAAAGACAAAAGTGTTAGTCTATTGATCGTAATAATTAATCAAAGTACATAAATTAAATAACATTTGATTTGCTTGAAACAGACTAGTTCAAAATTCAAAAAATGAGTCATTTTAAAAGATGACTGAATGGACAGAATTTTGTCCATTCGATGAACTTTTGAGATTTTATGAAAGGAGAATACTTTGAATAAAGTGACCTATATATTTTGAAGAAAGGTATAAATATTCATACTCAATTTTCAGTACACGGGTTGAATTTCTGGGAGAAAATATACGATTTTTAAAAAGTTTCTTAGAAATAACGAAGCACTAGAATTTTGATGAAATATTTAGTTGCCTTAACTATAATAGGTATGACAAAGCGATTTGTAAGAGTGATGAGGTCAACGTGATTTGAACAATGACTAATGACTTTTTCTGAAAATTTATTGAACACGTCACTTGGGCGATAAATTTGGCAACGAAATTTGGAGAGTACTTTAGGAAGACTCAAATTTTGAGCTTATATGCCTAGTGACGTTCTAAGACTTTGGAGTAGAATAATGAACTGGTCATGTTTAAAATAAAACATATGTATTTTAAACACACAAGTCAAATAAGCACGGACGAAGCAAATTGTGAAGCATTTAGCACATAAACAATATATAGCGCATCCTAACATATATGTGACCTTTTAAGCCAAAGGTAAGCCTAATGTTTGAAGGATGTATATGCCATTTGTAAGACGTCCCATTGCCCCAGAAAATATATTATACAAATTTTATGAATAAACCAAATGGAGATACACAATAAGGGAAAGGGAAAATAAATAATATCAGTCCCACGCAGGGGAACAATTCTAAACTAAACCACCTTGTCCTCCGCTCTTGAACTTGATATTTCCGAACACCTTTCGGATGAAGATATTCCTTTAATTTACAATAAAAGAAACTATCTATAAAATAATAAATTCCAACCTCGAGGAATAATGGTTCGTACAATTCGGCATATATATCCTTCAAATTTATCAAATAGTTGAATGATTCTCTTTTATTGGCCGTGGACCAATTAGACGCAAGGTGGTCTTCTTATGAACTTAATATCCCTTGGATATTAAGACATCTAGGTCAATGCCTATTCACGAGATTTAGTTTTTCTCTATCCTAGGTTGACTAGAATTGATTTATTTGAAAAGAACCGGGAACCCAGGCATCCAACCGCGGGCTAAAACAACAAGTGACCGTTAACCGACCGCGGGTCAACTACTTCACTTGTCTGTTTTGAGAAAGTTTGTTTTTAGTGAAGGACGATTGCAAATACTTGCATAATCGCCCTCTTTTCTTAATGCAAACTAATGCGTTGCCAAGGGAGGCGGAATATGCCATGAAAATGCAACAATAATAATTTAAGTAAACAAATAATTACAAAAAGTAATAATTATTACAAATAAAGATTAGCCAAACAAATAAATCCTTTTGGTTAGAACCTAGATGACTCCCCAGCAGAGTCGCCATTCTGTTACGTTCATTTTCGAAAATTCAAAAACTACTTCATAACTTTCATGGTGAAAATTCATTTATTTGATTTTGTTTATTTTGAAAAAATAGTTTAAAAAAGAGAGTCGCCACTTAGTTTTAGGAAAAATTAAGAAACCACTTAAAAAGTTAATTTTAGAAAAAGAACTTAATTGAAAAACTAGAGTCTAGGGTAAGGGTTCAATTTATATTCGAAAGAAGGTGTTAGACACTTTCGAAAATCCACAAAGTCTGGCTCCCGATAGATTTTAAAATATTTGGCTAATTTAAAACTTTTTAAGTTATTTGAAAAATCATAATGAATAGAATTTATTAAGACTTATCTATTCGTTTTATTTCAAAAATTATGAAATAAGCTGAATGTCAAAGTTTCAATATAAATTCTATCTTTAACAAAGTTATCCGAGTTAAGCTCTTGAATTTCTAAACATGGATATTAAGCTATCAATAACTAATAAAAGATATAAATGAATCCTCAAGTTATTCTATATAGCTTGAGTTGCTTAAATTAAATAGAATTTGATACGTAATCATACAAGTGATCCATTAAAAATGATTTTTGATATAAACATAACTTGTCAAAATAGGTTCAAACTCTTATGAGGATTCATTTAAATTAAATGAAGAAAGTGATTAAAAAACATAATATAACAAGCATAAGATAGGACAAGTAAAGTAAACTATTTAAAGAATTTGGACTCTCGGTCCAAATTTCTTCTACTGCTGCGGTCTATTGGACTTTTAAGTCCAAAATATTGCCTCTTTGAACTGCTACATATCCACTCGAAATGTTGCTGCTACTGCTCTGTTTTCAGGACTTTAGGCCTTAATATTAGCTTCTCTTTTCGATGCTTAATGGAGGTTGACTCGAAGAGGAACGAATGCAAGGTAAATGGGGAGTCTATTTGGACTCGTTGTCAAGCAATTCATGCACAGAGAGGAGAAAAAAGATTAGAAAATGCAAAGGATCATACTAAGCTTAGAATTTAAAACATGTTCTTCATAAATCATTCAATCAAAAATGAAAATATTTAAGGAGAGAATCTGCACATCTTTTGGAGTTAAACATACCAACTTTGTGACAATAGTATTTAGAACTGAAACCCAAGAAGTCTGTACATACATAATGGGCATATAGGTTCTAAAACAAACTGGAAAATTCATCTTGTAACGTAAGTAGTAGCAAATTCAATCTATTGTCCTTATTACGAAATTGATTTAGATAACACAAACATCCAAAGACATCTAGCACTATTTCAATCATATTTTCACAAACCAAAACCAGAGAACATACAGATAGACTAGTAAGCGGCAGATGACTATTAACACTTGAATTTCTATAGACATAAGCCTCCAGATTTTATCAAGAACTTTTCAAAAACAAAACATTTAGAAAACACTTTCTGAACAAAGATGCGATGAGCAAAACTAGCTCCATGGATTATTTTAGTTGAAAACAGAGAACAACAAGAGAAACCAAACAGGTTTAAGATCAATCACAGCTATACTCATTTAGAGCTTTTGAGAAACAAAGCTTAGAGATGAAACAAGAGCTATTATAAACTTTACTTTGTTTCTTGAATCAAGACTCTGAGGAAGACTACAAAGTAATCCTCAAAGCTTCTTTCTTTCTCAAATGGGTTCTGCTTAGTATCATGAACTAAAAGAACCCCTAAGAGAACATTGGGCTGCGAATACGTTCAAATCACTACACCCATGGAAGCAGCACAATGAAACTCGATCATCAAAGTCATACGAACAAGCTGTTTATACAAATTCTAACAAAAACAATCATCTCAAGTCATCAACCTTAAAGCTTTCTAATACACACTAGTTTCAACAATCAAATTCCCAAGATTTCTCTTATACTAAAATATACAAGAATCTTTAGCAGAACAATTTCAAGCTTTCAGCAACATCAAAACATATATTTTCATAAGAGACCAGCTTAAACAATCACCAAATTTCATAATAATAGTAAAATCTCACACTGTAACACTCAAACATGAAAGAAAGGATGCAAAAGACAAAACCTTTACCTATTTCTGAGCAGCAAACTTAGACGACGAGCTTTGATTGGAATTCTCCACCACACTGTTAGAATTTGATTGATTTCGACGAAATCGAAAAGATATTTTAAGTGTGGGTTCGCCTCTGCAACTCTTGGTTCTATGAGCCAGAGAATGACTCTCCAAAAGACTCAAAGAATTCCCCAAAAGCCAGCCCTTAATCCTTTACCAATGAAGGGTTTATATTGAGTATTTTTAGGGCAAAATGGGGGGAAATCAGATGGGTAAATTGGGAATAACAATTGGGGAAATTCGAATTTCAAAGAAATTCATCCTAGCCAAGTGAGCTGGAGCCACGTATGTACGAATTCGTACATAAACGGGCAAAAATTGAGGATGATCCGCCAAGATTTTTGGGATTGAGGACACCTGGGTCTTCTGGAACCTTCCAGGTTTTGCAAGCTCATCAAAAATCATACAAGGACGAAGATGGAGGGAATTTTGACGGAGAAGGCATCGTGTTAAGGGAGTTGTGTCATCATTTGAGTTCTGGGTTTGTTGATGTTGTTGTTGAGCGTTGTTGTTGTCTGGGTAAAATGAAGAGAAAGAGGATGAATTGGGGGTTAAAAGAAGGAAATGGACCAGGTCAGATGGGAGAATTTGGACTGGTTTTTGGTCAATTTTTGGGCCAAGAATTAATGGGCATAGCTGATTTAGAAGTTAAACTTGTAGCCAAATCAAATTGAAATTGTGACCAAATTGATTCAAATTATTGATATGAGGGAAGTTGGAATAAGATAAATTAATTATCTAATTAACTAATTAAGCTTCTTAACATAACATAGTAAAATAATTACTTTATAAAATAGACTAATTATATTAATTAGACTATAACTTATCCGATTTTGATAAAATAAAATACTAACTCGATTAAACACTTATTTTATATAAAATATAATTTTCCAAATAAATATTGGAATTATGTATAACATATATATTACAGAAATATGTTTCTTTTATTGCAAAAATGATAAAGTTGCCTTGAAAATATTTTTTTAATTTCATAAAAATAATAAAAATAATTATTTTAAATTGTTAAAATTGAAGAAGCTTGAATAATTAACTAAAATTTTGGAGAGCCAAAATTGAGTGTTAACAGTTACTAGTATATTTAAAGTCTTCTCTCTCAATGTGTATGCTTTATTGGACTCCGGTGCCTCCTTGTCTTTTGTGACCCCTTATGTTGCTTGCAAGTTTGAAATTTGCCCTGAACAGCTATTAGAACCCTTTTGTGTTTCTACTCCTGTTGGTGAGTCAGTCCTAGCCAAAAGAATCTACCGAAATTGCCCTATATCAGTCCCTTCATAGAGTCACTTCAGCGAATCTAGTTGAGTTGGAGATGACTAATTTTGATGTCATTCTTGGTATGGATTGGTTGTATGCATGTTATACCTCAGTTGATTATCGTACCCGAGTCGTCAGTCTCAAGTTTCAAAATGAACATGTCTTAAAGTGGCAGGATAGTCCTCCATCCTCAAATGGTCATTTCATATTATCTCAAGGCTAGGAAAATGATTTCTAAGGGTTATGTCTATCATATAGTTCAGGTTATGGACACGGAGTCCCAGACCCTATTTCTCTAGTCAGTCCCTATTGTGAATGAGTTTCCTGAAGTATTTCCCGCGGATTTACCCAAAGTCCTTCCCGAGCGAGAGATCGACTTTGGGATAGACTTTCTTCCAGATACGCATCCTATCTCTATTCCTCCTTATAGAATGGCTCCAGCGAAGCTTAAGGAATTGAAAGAGCAGTTGAAGGACGTTCTTGATAAGGATTTTATTCGACCCAGCATCTCTCCATAGGGTGCTCCAGTTTTATTCGTGCGAAAGAAAGATGGTTCTCTCAGAATGTGTATCGACTATCATCAGCTGAACAAGGTCACAATCAAGAATAAGTATCTCATTCCTAGGATTGATGAATTCGATCAGCTTCAGGGTGCCAGTTACTTCTCCAAGATCAACCTTAGATCCGGTTATCATCAGCTCAGAGTTAGAGTGTGTGACATCCCAAAAATAGCCTTCAGAACTCGGTATGGTCATTATGAATTTGTGGTTATGTCTTTTGGACTAACAAATGCTCCTGCAACCTTTATGGATTTGATGAACCATGTGTTCAAACAGTATTTGGATATGTTTGTGATTGTTTTCATTGATGATATTCTTATCTATTCTCGGAGTAAGGAGGAGCATGCAGACCATTTGAGAGTTGTGTTACAGAATCTCAAAGACCGACAGTTATTTGCTAAGTTTAGCAAGTGTGAGTTTTGGATGCAGTCTATTGCTTTTTTTGGTTCATATTGTGACTAGAGATGGTATTAGGATTGATTCTCAAAAGATCGAGGTAGTAAAGAACTGGCCTAGACCCATTTCCCGTCTAATATTAGGAGCTTTTTGGGTTTGGCTGGTTACTACAGGAGATTTGTGGAAGGATTTTCTTCCATTGCTGCCCCATTGACTCGGTTGACTCAAAATAAGGTAAAATTTCAGTGGTTGGATGTATGTGAGAAGAACTTTCAGGAATTGAAGACTAGATTGACCATAGCTCTAGTGTTGGCTCTACCCGAGGGCCTAGATGATTTTGTTATGTATTGTGATGCTTCTAGAATTGGTTTGGTTTGTGTGTTGATGCATCATGGTAAAGTGATTGCTTATGCTTTGAGATAGCTTAAGATTCATGAGAAGAACTACCCTACTCATGATCTTGAGTTAGCGGCTGTGGTTTTTGCTTTGAATATTTGGAGACACTACTTGTATAGTGTCCACGTGGATGTATTCACCGATCATAAGAGTCTTCAGTATGTGTTCACTAAAAAGGAATTGAATCTTCGTCAAAGGAGATGATTTGAGCTTCTTAAGGATTATGATATGAGTTTCCTTTACCATTCGGGTAAGGCCAATGTCATGGTGGATGCACTTAGTAGATTGTCCATGGGTAGTGTGTCTTTAGTTGAGGATGAAAAGAAGGAATTAGCCAAGGATGTTCATCGACTTGCTCGATTAGGAGTTCGCCTTATGAATTCGACAGAAGGTGGTGTTATTGTTCAGAATGGTTCCAAATCATCTTTGGTAGCTAAAGTGAAAGAAAAGCAAGACAGTGATCCTATTTTTCACCAGTTGAAGGGTTCATTCCATCAGCAGAGGGTATAGGTTTTCTCCCAAAGGGGAGATAGTGTGCTTCGATATCAGGGTCGATTGTGTGTTCCTGACGTAGATGGGTTGAGACAGTGGATTTTGATAGAGGCTCATAGTTTCAGGTATTCTATTCACCCCGGCACCACCAAGATGTATCGTGGCCTATGGGAAGTCTATTGGTGGAATGGCATGAAAAGGGACATAGCAAGTTTTATAGCTAAGTGTCCCAACTGTCAACAAGTGAAGGTAGTGCATCAGCGACCAGGTGGTATGACTCAGGATATTGATCTTCCTACTTGGAAATAGAAAGCGATCAGTATGGATTTCATTACTGGTTTGCCTCGTACCCGTAGGCAATATTATTCTATTTGGGTAATTATCGACCGAATGACTAAGTCATCCCACTTTTTGGATGTTAAGACTATGGATTCTGCAGAGGATTATGCCAGACTCTACATTTGGGAGATATTTCAATTTCACGGTGTTCCACTGTCTATCATTTCAGACAGGGGTACTCAGTTTACATCCCAGTTTTAAAAGTTATTTCAGAAAGGTCTTGGTACTCAGGTTAAGCTTAGCACAACTTTTCACCCACAAACGGATGGTCAGGCAGAGCGTGCTATTCTGAATCTGGAGGATATGTTGAGAGCTTGTGTGATTAATTTCAAAGGTAATTGGGATGATCACTTACCTCTTATCAAGTTTGCCTACAACAACAACTTCCATTCTATCATCCAGATGGCTCCTTCTGAGGCACTTTATAAGTGGAGGTATAGATCTCCTATTGGTTGGTTTGAGGTAGGTGAGGCAGCTTTGATTGGTCCAGATTCAGTTTATGAGACTATGGAGAAGGTTCAAATCATTAGGGAGAGGTTGAAGGCTGCTTAGAGTTGACAGAAATCATATGCAGATGTGAGGAGAAGAGAGTTGGAGTTTGAGGTTGATAATTGGGTATTTCTGAAGGTGTCGCCCATGAAGGATGTGATGAGGTTTGTTAGGAAAGGAAAGCTTAGTCCCCACTATGTAGGTCCCTACCAGATTCTGAGGAAAGTTGGTTGTGTTGCTTATGAGTTAGAGTTGCCAATAGATTTAGAAGCGGTTAATCCGATTTTCCATATTTCCTTGTTGAAGAAGCGTGTTGGTGACCAGACCTTGATTGTTCCTTTGGAATATGTGAGTGTGGAGGATAGCCTTACTTATGAGGAAGTTTCCCTAGAGATTCTTGATCATCAGATTTAGAGGTTGAGAAACAAAGAAGTTACTTCGATGAAGGTCTTTTGGAGAAATCAGTTAGTTGAGGGAGCTACTTGGGAAGCAGAAGCAGCCATGAAAACCAAGTACCCTCATCTCTTTCCTTCCGATTGAGTTTCAGCTTGAGGTAATAGTTTCCTTCTTAGTGTGTCCCTCCGATCCCACTCTTCAGCTTCTCTCACGATCCTTGACAACGCTCAAATTACACCTCAAATTAAGAAGCGTAAGCGGTCGTCGTCAAATATAAAACCCAACAGAGGTTGGGGTCGATCCCACAGGGAATAAGGTGCAAATTAAGTCGTTAGTGAATTAGATGACTAATAATTAATAGTTTCCGGTAAATGGGGGGGTTTGTATGGATCAAATTTTGATTATTTCCAAATAACAAATTGCAAGTTTTAACGAGTAAAATTCAGTAGAAGAGGTGAACTAGGGTAGTGTTCACCATGGCGTCGTAACAATTTCGACTCAAAGCTTAACCGGGTTCTTTCTATATGTATATCACGATGTGATTGAATTAATGGTATCATCTAAACGTTTCTCAACCAAATAGACGAATTTCCTTTTCAATTCTCTCGAACTTGAAAAGGTGAAATTTCTTATTTCAATCCTAAACATCAAGTAGATTAATCTAGTTACAACATTAATCATAAGACGAGAGTTGGTAGTCTCAAATCCTTGTAGTTAATCAAATTTCCCGGTTTTAATCTCTTTGCTCAAGCAAATTAAACCTAGGCATGTCCTAATGTTTGCAACCACTAGAAAACATTAATAATGAATGATTAACAACGTGACAACATAAATATTGAACCCTACTCTACCCAGAATCTATATTGCTACTTTTGCCATGGCTCCCACAACCCTAGTCGTAGGAAGTTAGCTACTCATGCTATTAAAGAAATAGAAGAAAATCATATTCATAATAAGAGAAGGATTCTTACAAATAGTATGAAATTTACTTCAATTATCCAAGAACAAGCAGCCAAAAATCCCAGGAGTAATCGACAAAGAAGAAAGAAACGTGTATGTCATATTTTTCTCTCCAAAAGTCGCTCAAAAAATAGTCTCTAGAAATATTGGGTAATGAATAATAAAATAACCCTAACACAGGGTATTTATAGTAGTCCAGGAAATAAAGTCCAAAAATAGAATTTTTGAAATCCCGCGTCGCGTTGATTGGTCGCCTGACGGGCCGTCACGCATGTGTCTGGCCGTCACTTGAGCCGTCACTGCTAAACAGTGAGTTTCCAGGAAAATTCTAAGGTAAGTCGTCCACCAGGTGATGACTTACAACTTTATATGCGTTCTATGACAAATTTTCAGGTAAGTCGTCACCTGCTCGACGACTTACATGTATATAGGGTAAAAAATGCATTTGAGGAGTGCGTTTTATCTTGGTGGCTTGGGTGACGGTCCGTCAGGTCAGTGACGGGCCGTCACTCCTAGGCAGTGCTTTGACGATTTGCTGTCTCGTCCTGGCGGCCTGGCTGACGGCCAGTCACAGGTGTGACGGTCAGTCATGCCAGCCGTCAAGTTTAACCAGTTGAGGTTTTTTTGAACATTTTCTTCCGTTTCTATCTCTAGCTCCATTCCCTGCAAATATAACAATAAAACATCAAAAAACACAAAAGTTGCTTGAAAACTCGCGAGTATTCTTAGTTAAAGGCGTCAAATGTGCCGTAGAATCCCAGCACATCAACACCCTCAACTTAAAACGTTCGCTTGTCCTCACGCAACATGACAACAAAAACAAAATGACGACTCAACTAAGAATACCAACACATATCTCTAGCAAATCATGGCCACTCAACAGTTTATTAAATTAAAATCAAGCCCCCCGGTAGCACACAAATGTATGAAACGCTAACTTGCAAGGATCCAAACATGTCATTCCGATATGATAGAATATTCTACATACACACACAACAGCTATCCCAACAGTCAATAGATAATACAGAAATCTCGGTGCCCTCACCACAAAGAAGTCCCACACACAAGATTTGGGATTAGGTAAGGCGCTCACACTCAAAAACGATTTCAAACAATGCACATGCGATGCCATAAGCTTGCCCTTGCTATTCTATTTCAGTTTTTCAGAGAGCCGCTCAGGATCACTACAGGACTTGTTTTGGCTTGTAATGAGGCTTCGGGTGCAGGTAGGATACGTTTGGGGAATAGTGACTAAACCCTCCTTGGAATCACCGACCTACATTTTCCACTTAACTTTACTTCGTCCATCCTTATTTTTTTTATTCCCTTCTTTCTAGCTACAGGTGCGGCCTCTTTATTTTGACAATTCTTTTTCATCTCTTTTTCGTTTCTTTTTCTTTCTTTTCTTAGGCACACACCTGAAATTTTCATTCTATCCACAACCAATCTTGTCCATCCTATTTTTCTTATCATTTACCTCTATAGTATCCACTCTCAACTTAGATTGATTGCCTGAGTTGAGGTGCACGATGTCCAAGGAAGGACCAGGGCCAAGATAGGGATTCAAAGTTAAAAAGAAACGGTGATAGGTTATTGAAAGAATAGGGTCAATTATGGCTCAAACAGGGATCAAGGGATTATTTGCATTTGGACGGTCTTATAGGCTAAGTGGACTGCACACAAAAAGGGCCTGTGATCCTTTCCTAAACAACCAACTTCAAGCTTAACAAAATAGACCGGGAAAGTTCTAGATGCATGCACAGAGTAAGAGTTTAGAACAATAAGCTCACACACACTTGGCACCAAGAAACCATACCACTACCAACTATCAAAACATCAGTTCGGCTTAAGTATAATTATTACAATCACAACCACACAATGACATTCAAGAATCCAGAACAGTCAATCATTACAAACATAAGTACAAAACCAACTTTTTCAGAGGGGGCTCCTTTTAGTTCAACTTTACAAAAAGCCATGCTTGCTATTGACACCAGAAAACAACACAAACAAAATTTAAAATGACAACCTAAACATGCCGGTTCTAGTAGATAGCACACCGGAGGGAAAAGAAACATGGCAACAAAAACCCTCGGTGGTGAAAGACTCACAGGTATCCCAACACCCACAACTTAGACTCATGCATTGTCCCTAATGCATACATGTGAAAGCTAAAACTGTGAGAGAAAGGAATACCTGTGAAGCCCATAGGACTCAGAGTCTGGCATGATGTTGGAGACCGCCAGGGTCTCCAAAGCAGGAGCAATCGCTGGAATAGGTGCAAGCGACATAATCCGATCGAACTCCAACTTTCTCTTTTATCGGCTCCTCAGCTAGTCGAGACAACTTCTTTACTCTTTCTAACTCTTTTTCTTT
The DNA here is from genome assembly GCA_003996215.1 of Jaltomata sinuosa. NCBI lineage: Eukaryota > Viridiplantae > Streptophyta > Magnoliopsida > Solanales > Solanaceae > Jaltomata > Jaltomata sinuosa. The sequence goes on from QJPP01007250.1 coordinate 320,319, forward strand.
GCTGGTTCTCTTGTGGTGTTTTCTTTTCCTTGATTTGTTCTTACCGCCTTCCTCTATCGGTTTCTCTTCTTGCGATCCCAACATCATTCTCATAACAGCTAGGGTCTCAACAAAACCCTTCTCCTCAATATGCACATCCGTAGGGGCTTCATCAATAACATTGATAACTGAGACCACCCTCATGTCTCTTGGTGGCTTCATCAATTTACACACATCAAACTTGACAAAGTCATTATTTAATCTGAATGTCAGTTTGTTTCTTTCCATGTCGACCAACACTCTTGCAGTGGCTAACAATGGTCGTCCCAAGATTATGGGAACTTCAAACTCCACTTCTCAATCTAAGATTACAAAGTCAGCTGGGAATATAAACTTACCAACCTTTACCAGCACATCAGACAATATTCCCACCGGTCGCTTTACTGAATGGTCAACCATTAACACCCTCATGGTAGTTGGTTTGGGAGCTCCCAAACCCAATTGTTTATAGACTGCTAGCGGCATCAAGTTGATGCTAGCACCAAGATCACATAAGGCTTTTTCAAAGTTGAATTTCCCAATAGTACAAGGAACAGTAAAAGCACCTGGATCTTCCTTCTTTTCCACTAACGATCTTGAAGAAATAGCACTGCAGTGGTGGAGGTTATCTTCTGGTTCAAAGCTCACTGACCTCTTCTTGGTAATCATGTCCTTCATGAACTTGGCATATCCGGGCATTTGTTCAAGAGCGTCCACCAGTGGGATGTTCACTGATATCTGCTTGAGCATGGTCATAAAATTTAGGAACTTGCTATCTTCCACTTTCTTCTTCAACCGTTGTGGAAAAGGAGGCGGTGGCCGAGGCATCATAGTTGGAAGTTTTTCAACTTCCTTGCTTTTATCCGTGAGCCTTTGAGTACCATCCTCTACCACATTTTCATCCGCATCATCACCTTTCTGAGTCTGAATTACCAGATGTGATTCCGATAATATTTTACCGCTTCTTGTAGTGATCGCCATACAGCTCCCGTCATTTCTCGGGTTTTGAATGGTGTCACTCGGCAAGGTACCTATCTTCCTTTGATTTAGAGACGCCGAGATTTGACTCACTTGCTGCTCTAATTGCTTGATCGAGGTGGAATGTGAATCCACTACCTGACTCATTGCTGATAATTCAGTCCTCATCTCCTTTACCCCGGAGTCAGTCGATTCTACCTTCAACAACATCTTAGCCATCATATTCTCTAGTTTGGACGTCCCTGACTCATTGCTAGCTTTGTCACGATTCCCAGGTGGTATGTATAATCCACCTCTATCGTCTTTGCTCCTCCAATCACCTTGTTCTCGACTCTTATTACCCGACTTTTCATAGTAATTGTTTCGACCTTGGTTTCCTTGGCCATAAGCCTGGAAACCACCCACATAATTTGCCTCCTCATTAGATTCAAACTCTGCTGCTCTACTTTGGGAACCCACAGCTTTCAATTTCTTAATACCTCCTGACAACAAATGCTTTGTCAGTAGGTCCATTTGCGTTTTCAGATGGGCCATATCTTGGTCCCGCTCTTCCTCCTTCCTGCGCTGCTCTGCTGACATACCAACTGCATAAGTGCTAGCTGCTACCTCTGTATCCCGTGTATGCCAGGCCTTGTTGGTTTTGGTGAGCCGGTCCAAAATAGTTGTGGCCTCAATAAAAGTGAGACCCATAAATGCTCCACCTGCTGCATTATCCAGTGTCGGCTTGGTAGCCGAATTCAGTGCCCTGTAGAATATCTGCATCAAAAAATTATCGGTCAACTGATGGTTTGGGCATTATGTCAGCTTTTTCTTGAACCGCAACCAAGTCTCATGTAAAGCCTCATGAGGTTGTTGTCTGAAATTGCTAATTTCATCCCTCAACTGTATCATCCTAGAGGGAGGAAAGAACCTTTCTAGGAAAGCTCCTTTCAACTCTCTCCAGGTTATGATAGAGTCAGAGGTTAGCTCTGTCAACCATAATGCTACCTCATCAGACAGAGACAACGGAAACAACCTGAGCCTGATCTCTGTCTGACTTACTCTAGGCAATTCGAACGACTTGCAGATACCCACAAAATTCATCAGGTGTCGGTTCGAATCATCACCAGCAACACCACGGAACACTCCTCTCAAATTCGACAGCTGAATCATTGTGCTAGTAATGTTGAACTTGGCCCCGGGCGCTAGCGGAGGAAGCGCAATAGCACCCGTGGCACCAACTCCATCTAAGTCGATATCCTCATCATCATCCAAAGCAAATTGCCTTGGTTGCTGTCGACCTCTACTCCTCTGCTGCTGCCTTTGATTTGCAGGGGCTAAATTTTCAACATGCTCCGCAGCTCTACCATCACCCGTTGTAGCCTCATCATCCAGCCCAACATCGTCCTCAATATCGTCAATATTTACGTGTTGTTGGGCCTGCTGAGCTGCAGCTAGTCTTGCTGCCTCTTGTTGTTGTGCATTCATGGTTCGCCTTAACGTTCTAGCAAGCTCGGGATCGTAAGGTAATATTGATTCACCCGAGCGCCGGGTACTTGGCATGCACAACTATGTACCCTGTAACAAACAAAAACAACAAATAAAAGTAAAAGCAGGAAATATGACTAAGAGTCAAATAAACACACCAGACTTAATAAACAACCGTATTCCCCGGCAACGGCGCCAAAATTTGATAACGCTCAAATTACACCTCAAATTAAGAAGCATAAGCGGTCGTCGTCAAATATAGAACCCAACAGAGGTTGGGGTCGATCCCACAGGGAATAAGGTGCAAATTAAGTCGTTAGTGAATTAGATGACTAATAATCAATAGTTTCCGGTAAATGGGGGGGTTTGTATGGATCAAATTTTGATTGTTTCCAAATAACAAATTGCAAGTTTTAACGAGTAAAATTCAGTAGAAGAGGTGAACTAGGGTAGTGTTCACCATGGCGTCGTAACAATTTCGACTCAAAGCTTAACCGGGTTCTTTCTATATGTATATCACGATGCGATTGAATTAATGGTATCATCTAAACGTTTCTCAACCAAATAGACAAATTTCCTTTTCAATTCTCTCGAACTTGAAAAGGTGAAATTTCTTATTTCAATCCTAAACATCAAGTAGATTAATATAGTTACAGCATTAATCATAAGACGAGAGTTGGTAGTCTCGAATCCTCGTAGTTAATCAAATTTCCCGGTTTTAATCTCTTTGCTCAAGCAAATTAAACCTAGGCATGTCCTAATATTTGCAACCACTAGAAAACGTTAATAATGAATGATTAACAACGTGACAACATAAAGATTGAACCCTACTCTACCCGGAATCTATATTGCTACTTTTGTCATGGCTCCCACAACCCTAGTCGTGGGAAGTTAGCTACTCATGCTATTAAAGAAATAGAAGAAAATCATATTCATAATAAGAGAAGGATTCTTACAAATAGTATGAAATTTACTTCAATTATCCAAGAACAAGCAGCCAAAAATCCCAAGAGTAATCGACGAAGAAGAAAGAAACGTGTATGTCGTATTTTTCTCTCCAAAAGTCGCTCAAAAAATAGTCTCTAGAAATATTGGGTAATGAATAATAAAATAACCCTAACACTGGGTATTTATAGTAGTCCAGGAAATAAAGTTCAAAAATAGAATTTTCGAAATCCCGCGTCGCGTTGACGGGTCACCTGACGGGCCGTCACGCATGTGACTGGCCATCACTTGAGCCGTCACTGCTAAACAGTGAGTTTCCAAGAAAATTCTCAGGTAAGTTGTCCACCAGGTGACGACTTACAACTTTATATACGTTTTATGACAAATTTTCAGGTAAGTCGTCACTGCTCGACGACTTACATGTATATAGGGTAAAAAATGCATTTGAGGAGTGCGTTTTATCTTGGTGGCTTGGGTGACGGTCCGTCAGGTCAGTGACGGGCCGTCACTCCTAGGCAGTGCTTTGACGATTTGCTGTCTCGTCCTGGCGGCCTGGCTGACGGCCAGTCACAGGTGTGACGGTTAGTCATGCCAGCCGTCAAGTTTAACCAGTTGAGGTTTTTTTGAACATTTTCTTCCGTTTCTATCTCTAGCTCCATTCCCTGCAAATATAACAATAAAACATCAAAAACCATAAAAGTTGCTTGAAAACTCGTGAGTATTCTTAGTTAGAGGCGTCAAATGTGCCGTAGAATCCCGGCACATCAATCCTAGCATGCATTCATGTTTTTCGAAGTTAGTCCAGTCAAGTTTTAAGTTAAATAGCTCAATTTTCATATTTATCATTGAGTTTTATGTTTTTTTGGTTGGTTGGGCTGTTTTCTCTCTAATTTTTCTTTCTTAGTCTTCATTCGAGGACAAATGATCCCAAGGGGGAGATATTGTAATACTCCAGAATTTGATTCAACTTTTAAACTTAGAAACTCTGTAAAATTCAGAACATCCAAAAATCACGAGTCAAGTTCACGAGCCGTGGTTAGAACCGCAAGTCATGGAAGTGACTTGTGAATCCAGTCCTACAGATCAACCTCAGGTCTGAGGAACACGAGTCAGGTTCACAGTCCATACATAATTTCACGAGTCATGGAACCAACTCGTGGAACTCAGACTGAAGGTATTCAAATCCCTCAGAAACAACAAGAGGTTTCTATGACCCATGAAAGATTCCACGAGTCATCATGTTATCTCGTAGAATGTCATCCGCACCCTATATTTTGGTTCAGAAACCACGACTCCAATCCACGAACCGTGGTTACTTCTATGGCTCGTAGAAAGGACTCATGGAACCTGAAGCCGAGGTTTTTAACAACTTTTCTCTAATTAAATTCCTGAGGTATTTTTGTAACTACCCACTCTCTTAACTTTTAAGTGAGGTCGTTTTGGACACTTTTAGTAGGTTTTTACTCCATTTCTTTTCATCTAAGATCAAGCAAGCTTCAACAAGGTATATGGGTATTCAATAAGGGATTCCTTTCAACCTTATGCCCAAAACCCCATATTTTTACTTTGAGTTATCAAGTTGAGAAATTAGAGTTCTTACCCAAATTGGAAAAAAGTTATGGGTCTTCTTTTAAAGCATCAATTCATGGTTTCTTGTTACTTATCTATGATTTATTTGATGTTCCTTAATTGATTTCAAAATGCCCATGCATTAAAGGTGATTTCTAATATGATTCCATCAGTTTGCATATTTTTAAGTGAAAATTGACATGTTTAGATAACATGACCTTAAGTATTACGAAATTGCATGCCTAATTCTTCAAGTTATGATTTTAGAAAGGAAAGTATGTTTTGAATTCTGACTATGCTAAGTTTTAAGACTTATGATATGAGAATTTCATGACATTAGATATGTCCTTATGCTTTTCAAATAGATTTGGCATTAGATATGTCACAAGTATATTATGATCTATATGTATGTTTTGGGAGTAGTATTTAGCACCAAGCAACGTGGGTTCTAGATAACCCAAGTCTAAGACTACGTTATCACCATAGATTTCCCTTTATGGCTTATGACAGGATCCTGATAGTTATGGTTCTAATATTGACCCGTTAGGATAACTTTTTTTGGTGTGGGTGTATGACACTGAACTCCATGTAGCTCATCATAGTTTATGTCGGTTAAGAGAAAGTCCCGTATGAATACTTTAAGTCTTATGCTCTTCTATTTTTCAGTTTATGTTCAAATTATGATGTTTACTTATGATTTCTCCTATGATGCATGAAACCAGTTTCAAATTATTCTTATGTACGTTTTACTTTATTCATACATATCTCACATATTTAGTACATCCTATAGTACTGACGCATATTTTACGCTGCATCTTATTATGATGCAGATTCAGGCTCTATTTCTCAAGCTCGTGGCTAGTCATCGCCAGTCATCCAGACTTCTGTTGATGAGTCCTCATTATCCGAGGACCATAGATATGCTAGTTACTTTCATATTCTTTCTTTGGATTTTTGAGTTAGTTGGGGTTTTGTCCTATCAACTCTTTATGACAGTATAGAGGCTTCAGACATAGCTAAACTTGTATTCCGTATTTTAGTTTGGTATTTCTTAGACCTTATTCCTATTTAGTTATGGTTGTCTATCTTCATTAAGTATGCTTCCACTATGTTTTTTTGTATTTATTTGAGTATGCTATGACCAAGGGTTAACTTAGGGCACTTGTGGTCCCGGGTCTCGTATTACGCCTAGGGGGTAGTCTCGCAATGTGACATTAAATAAGAATCATCTTAAAAAGAGAAATGATATTCTATTATAAAGGCTCGAGAGAGACATGGCTAGATACTAAAGTATAACCATTGTGAGATGAATAAACTAAGATGACTATCTTACGTAGAATATTGGTAGGCGATCTAATCGTAATAGAGGATTAGATGTGAATGTTGAAGGAGTTAATGGTGCCATAGATACGAATGATTGATAGACATGTGAAAGTATGCATATATGTGTATAGTTATATAACTAGAGTATAGACTCGATTTTGGTGGAAAGTGCACTCCTAAAATGAATACTTGATTATGCGGTCCTCAGATATGCTTGAATTCGATGAATATAGTTTGATAAGGTTTTGTATGTATTATATGTTAATTGCAATTGAGACTTATTCAGTACTTATATGAATTTAAACTCTTGACTTGCTATTAGTCTTTGGACATGTTTGAATGATAATTATTTTCATGTTGTGCTTGAATAAATAAGCTGTGTGAACATGAACTGAATAAAGGACTTAGAATGACTAAGTGTTTGTGTAATTAGTGCACTGTGAGGTATCCTAAGAGATAGACTTGGAATCATAGATTCACTATTATTATTATGGAGCAGGTGCCATGAGGTGGTACAGAGATAATATTGTTTTACCCATTATGGAGTGGATACCATGCCGGTATGGTACATGAATACCTAGGGTCCCTTGCAGGCCATAGCTAGTGGGTAGCCATAAGACACATAGCATGTGTGTACACCTTTTATCTTATTTTGTATTAATGTATTGCTTTTGTCATGAGGTATTATAGTTCCTTGTGTGGATCAATCCTTGATGTGATAATGTGATAATGAGATAATGAAGTTATTGATGTCCTAAATGGCAAAGTCAAAATGGGTGAAACGAGAGTAGCAATATGAGTCTTGTTTATGCTTATTTGATGACTTGAATATCTAACTGATGTCTGATAAGCTTATTTGATGGCTTGAATGTATAACTGATGAGTTATGTGTTAAATTGATAACCATGTAACCTGGACATTGTATGTAATTCTATATTATTGGTTGTCTTAGGATATGGGTGTAGAACGAGCATAATGATAACAAATTTAGTATCAATGAATAACTAGTGATATGGGTGAATTCCAAAAAGAACATGTATAATGTAGGACTTCTTGTGACTATGTGAAAGGGTTTAGAGATAATTGTTAAAGCTAACCTAAGGCATAGGAGTATCGATCCTATAGGTTATAGTGGAGTAGGTTTGAATTGTGTTGATGAAGTTAGTTGTAGTTTGAGATCTCATATTATGAAATTGGTGTGAATGTAATTGTTAGCTATCATATCTATCTTGTTGATTTTTTATGGTATTGCATGATCTAATTCTGATCGATTAATGATACCTATCAGTACATGTGTTTGTACTGATTCTACTCTTGCTACATCCTTTGGCATGTAAAAATATTGCAGGACCAGTTGAAGTTTTTATGAGAAACGGCGAGTATTCATCAACATCTTTTGCTCATCCTATTCCTATGGTGGGAGTTGTGTCTTTTATTTTGTCCTTCATTAGTTAAAAGATCCTATACATGTCTAGACTAGGTCCTTAGGAAGATGTTGTACTTTTATTATTCATCCAAAAAAAAGTATTGTAAGAATTCATTGGTTTAATAAACTTGTTTTTAAAGACTTTTGCTTGTTTATGGTTGGGAAGTTCAGGTTCTCCTATCTAGATAGATTAGAGTAGGTGCTCGCACGATTTTCATATTTTGGATCGTGATAAAAGGTAAATACCCTATCTGAATATTAAATGACAGAATAACTAAAAGAGATAAATAAGGTGTGGATTACAGAACAGCCAAGCAGCTTACCACAACTTCAAGTAATCTAAGTTCAGACTCAAAAAGTTCCACGATATGCGCTAGTTCTCGAAATCAAATCTGCACCATAAAAGAATGCAACAAGTGTAGTATAAGTACAAAATTACGTGTACCTAGTATGTCTCATAGACCAACAATGAAGAAGTTCTGACTGGACTTATGTAAGAAATCATTCTCAAATTTACAAGTCTACACTATACTCAACAGTCAAGTTTTCACTGAAGTAGGGATAATTAATTTTCACAAAATATTAAAACATCAATTAAGCACATAATCAAGTAAGTGTAGAGGATGTAACGCTATGCAATGCAATATAATGAGATGATATATCTCAAATATCCAATAATCTCTCAATCGTATATACACGATACTCTTCGGCAATACATCGAGAGTTCATGACCACTAGGGAACTTGCGAGGTCCATATACCAACACGGATGGTCTCTACGTGCTATCACAAAATTAATCAATCCCCAACACAGATGATCTCTGATAATGTCTAAAAGAACTCTTCAGTTAAGGAGGTGACTACGATCGTCATAAAATAATGACCCAATGCAAGTCAGAGTTGAATCCACAATAATTGACACGTAGATTTACCATAATTTGTAAATTAATTTGCAAAAGCGCGCATATTGTCTACAAAAACAAAAGTAAATTGGGGAAAAAGTATAACAATTAATTGGTTTAGTAAGCAAAATAACAAAACATGATTGTTAACTATTAAAAGTGAAAAGACTAGGAGTATGCTTCCGATGGGGTCATATGTTGGAATGTGATCAACTATTTGACTTATGAATAATTAATAGTGTAGGTAGCCTTTGTTAAAGGTATGCTTGAATGTCTTTTGACTTATCAAATATATATAAGCCTTGGATTCTTTCAAACCCCAAGGCTTAGCAACAATACAACCAATTGGTTTAAATGGATGAGCTATTTCTAGCCTCACACTTAGATGAGAAATTCTAGTTGAGCTATTTCTAGCCTCAACTATTGATAGAATTCTCAAATCCTTACTAGAAATTCTTACCCAATTATAGAACTTCTTTCTCAAGCAAGAATATAATTAGAAAACTAAATTAATATTTGCAACCATCAATTATTTGATTAAAACTTAAAGGATTTATTAGACACACACATAGTAATCAATTGTAAGCACAAATAATCAACACCAATCATAATTTCAAATACCCATCATTGCACACACCCCTAGAAAAGTATTTAGCTACTCGTAGTGACAGAGAGAGACAATATACCAAATGGGTAAATGCCAATTTCATTCATATTCAATAGGTATCTTCAATTCCAAGTTTAGAGTTGTCAACAATGGAGTTTTTCTTCACAAAGTTCAAAGAAGAAGAAGCTCTAGAATATATTACTAAGTGTACTCTATGAACAATATTCTAGTTGAAGAAAAACTTGGTGTAAAATCTTTGCATAGATCCCAAAAGAGGTTTTGAAAGCTTTTCAATTATGCAATAGCTTTTTGAATCGATTTTCCCTTCAAGGCACTTGCGACAGAACCTGCGATGGCATCTGCGGTTGCCCTTGACAACTTGAAGCACATAGGTGCCAAGCTTCTTAGGCAGTGTGAATCCTCCACCTGCAGCACCATCTGCGCGGACACTCGTGGCCGCCCTTGATGACTTGCGGCATACAAGTGCCTGTGTTGTTGGGAAGTATTCAAGCTTCCACTTGTGCTGACACCTGTGAAATGCAGGTGCCATCTTGTGACTCACAGGTCTCCAATGCACATTCTGAGTAGATTTTTTCTCTTTCGATCATCTTTTAACTTAGCTTTCATTTATGGCTCATTTGGGTTCAAATCCTCTTCTGTCTTCATAGATCAAGAATGCCTGCATATAAGATAATAGAATCATAAAATTCTTCTAAATCGCGTCAAATCACGACAATAACTCATGATTAAGATCTAAATAAGTTGGTAGATTACCAATGTATCAATCTCCATGTGCCCAACTCATAATCATATAACAATCGCAGCACAAACGATTTTTATGTGCTTGACCTTTACTCATACTCGAAATCAATGCCAATGCATGCGCATGATATTAATGAAATAGGAGATGATGATGCATCTCATTCAATCAAATAATTGACAAGAAATATAGTTACCTCGACTATCACAAATATACGGGTTAAATGATGAAACATGAACACAGAAAAAGCAACCAAGTCAATAATACATCAGCTAATGCCCATATGCTTTGGCATTTTCTTATTACATAGTAATAATTTTTTTATTTTATAACACCGATACTCGTACCAATGCCCATCACACTATGGGTACGAGACTCCCATCTTTCGTCCTTGCCCATTCTCTATTTTAATTTTTAATCTTTTCTTAGCAAAATATCCCTCAATAAAGTCTAGGAAGTCTTAACATACCTCGAATGTCGAATACGTGACACGAACCCTCAAGACTTCACTTTTCTCTTCCTCAAAGCTTTAAAATGTTTCCAATCTATTAAATATACCTTACTCGTAAGTAACGAATTCATAGACATCCAAACTTAATTTGTAAATATTCTGACCAATATATTAATACTCTATTCCAATATAAATTTTAGATCACATTTAAAATTATAGAAAATAAAATTCGTTGAACGAGTGATTTGAAAACATCTGCGTACAAACCAAAAATGACACCAAAGTTAACTGCAACAATAAAGACCTATAGTTTAAAAGAAATAACTTCTCTAACATGCTTGAATTACCATTGACATATAATTATTATCCCATCATTATTCAATTATTAGTAACTATTACACCATCACTGGCAACTCAATTAATTACTACCCATAAACTCATCAATTACAGTACCTCTTAACCCTTTAGCAATAGAATATTTCATACATTATTCATAATTAGCTTATCATTACTCACTCATTTGGCCATCATTACCCCGTTATTGACCATAATTTCTTTTGTTCCCACTAAATTGTCACACGAGTTTAAGAACTAAATTGGCATCAGTGAAGAAGGTACTGATCAATTGCACATACAAGAATCATTAATATCATATGCAACTACCCATTACATCTACACAATGCAAAAGTAACTTAAGGAACCCAAATGCGGCAAATAAGTAAAAACTGTATTGAGTTTCAATAGAAATTATAGAACTTCAGTCCCTTTTCTTAATTAGTATTATAATAATATATATCCAAGCATATCATCTTAGCAAACAATGTATCTAAACCAAACAGGAGCTTTCATGAGGCGTTACTTGAAGAATTCTTCTTCAACTTTCCTTCAATGTGCGTCTGTTTTTCTTTTTTTCTTTCTATTCTAATAAATTGAGGGTATAAACTGATAGTCTGATGATGTACCCTAGTCTCGTACATGGACAAAAGAAAAGGAGTGGTGAGTGTGGCCCAGTTCTAATTTTAATACTATATTTCTAATTATATTTTCATTACCAATCAATTAAATTAATTAATCAAAATTACCCGTTAAATAAATAATCATAATTAAACGAATAGTTCAAATTTTCATGAAGGATTTATGGGAAGGGCCTTTTATGAAAAAAGAGTTCTAATGCTCAAAACAACCTAACGGGTCGTTACAGCTAGCCATAGAGAGTTGTTGATTGATTTGTTGATTGATCGCCAAAATAATTACTAAATAAAGCAATATCATTCAAAAATAAATGAAACTAAGAAGATGAAAATGAAAAAAGTTTCTAATATTTGTCAACCGATCGAGAAAATGAATATAAGAAACAAACAGAAATAAATTAACTTCTTTGCAAACAATAAGTTTCTTTCTTATCTTAATTGCTTTAGAAATATAAACAAAATAATTCTTCAACCTCCGATGTAAATAAAAGAATCATATTTAGCTTTTGTTAGATAAACAAAATATTAGCGAGCATAAATAAGTAGACAAATTGAGTAAAACTAATACAAAAAGAATTATTTTAATTTCTTAATTTGAAATTAGCTTTGGAATAAAATGCACTTCCAAGATTAACAATTACAATATTTTATCTTTATACTTATTTAAGATCACTCTCCTTCAATTCCTAGACAAATCTAATCATATTTCTGAACAAATCTAGTGAAAAACGTATGCATTGTAAAAGAAATTAAAACAAATTAAGAGTAGTAGAGAAAAAGTTAATGAATTTCAAGTGAGTACATATAATTATCTTATATGAAATGCATCCGGCGTTGAGATAGATGTCACCGAGTGTATCAGGCTTATTCATGCAGATGTTATAGCACGAATCATCAATTTTAGCAAATATTGTGTTAATTATGGCTTGAATTTTTCCCTTATATATTTTAGGAAACTCACAATCCCTATTGGTTTAGGAAATTCTTTATCCTAATGGATTTGGGAAAGGAAATTATAGTCCTTCTAGGATTGGGAGAACCTTTTCCTTATAGGTTTGGGACTACTTCGGGTCTATATATAGGGTTGTAGTTGGGAATTCTAAAAGCATTGTATATTGTAAACTTCTCTTCTTTCATAGTGAAAAACCCTTTCTGCTTTTGCTTGGAGGATTAGGCCTAGCCGAACCTCGTTAAATCCTTGTGTTATTTTTCTTCTCTATTTTCTTTGTGTGTGATTGTGTGATTGTGTGCTAGTTAACCCACGATATTTCTGCAACAATTGGTATCAGAGTAAGGTTGGGGTTTATACACATAGTCAAGGGTTAAGATGTCTCCATCAACTTCAACAAAGTATGAAGTAGAGAAATTCGACGGGGAGTCTAGTTTCAGTCTATGAAAGATTAGAATGAGATCATCCCTGGTGTTACAAGGGTTATGGAAAGCAATCGAGGAGACTCTTCCAGATGAGAGGAAAGAGTCAAAGAAGGCAGACCTGAAGGAGAGGGCTGTGAGTGCAATTTTCATGAGCGTTACAGATAGCGTTCTTCGGAAAATTGCTGAAGAGAAATCTGCAGCAATGGTATGGAAGAAGCTGGAAGATCTGTATTCTAAGAAATCACTGACAAACCGCCTCTACTTGAAAAAGAGGTTGTACAATCTTTGGATGTATGAAGGTACACCGGTTAAAACTCATCTTGATGAGTTTAATTCAATTATAATGGACTTGAAGAACGTAGATATCAAAATTGAGAGTGAAGATCAGGCCTTGATCGTGTTATGTTCTTTACCATCGTCATACGACACTTTTGCTGATACGTTGCTATATGAGAAAGACAGTATCTCACTGGACGATGTTAGTAATGCATTAAAATTTAAAGAGTTAAAGAAGAGCTTTCTAGATAGCAGAACTGAGGGCGAAAGTCTTGTGAGTAGGAGAAGAACACAACAAAAAGACTTTAATAGGAAAAAGTCCAATGCCAGATCAAAGTCTAGAGCAAGGAAGTAGAAATGCTATGAGTGCGGGGAGCAAGGTCACTATAAAAGAGATTGTCCTAAGCTAAAGGAGAAATGAGGGAAGCAGAAAATTGATTTCTCAGCAAATATTGTTGACACTAGCAACATTCTGATGATAATGATTATGTAGGGGAAGTTTATGCCGCGAGTTCTGATCATAGGCATAATTCCTGGGTTTTTGATTCTGGTGCAACTTTCCACATGTGTCCACACAAGAACTGATTTACAACTTACAAGCAGACTTGTGGGACTGTCTACCTAGGTGATAATAATACATTAGGGATAGAGGGAATTGGTAATATCAAATTGAGAATGTTCGATGTCATTATCAGAAATATTGAGTATTGGCATGTTCCTCGAATGAAAAAGAATTTGATTTCTCTTTCGCATTTGAATGATCAAGAGTATAAGTTTCACTCATAGAATGGAATACTTAAAGTGTGTAAAGGCTCCATGGTACTCATGAAGGGTAAGCTGCATTCTAGACTATATTATGCTCAAGCCAGTGTAGTTGAAGAGGAAGCAATTGTAGCTTCTGAAAGGAGTGATTCAAATCAGTCTCAGTTGTGGCACTACCGACTTGGTCATATGAGTGACAAGGGATTGTCTTTGTGGAGCAAGAAAAATTTGTTGGATGGTTATAAAAATCAAGCTTTGAATTTTTGTGAACATTGTGTGTTTGGTAATCAAACAAGGGTAAAGTTCAGCAAAAGGGCAGAGCACAAGATCAAAGACAAGTTAGATTATATACATTCAGACTTGTGGGGTCCAAACAGAGTTTCCTCCAAAAGTGATGCCAGGTACTTTATGACTTTGATTGATGATTACTCAAGAATGGTATGAGTGTATTTTCTGAAAATAAAAGATGAGACATTTCTGATATTTGTTAAATGAAAGATGATGGTTGAGAGGCAGATTGAAAGAAAAGTCAAGCGTCTTCGAATTAACAATGGGTTAAAATTTTGCAACTTAGAGTTCAATGAGTTCTACAGCAGAGAGGGCATAGTAAGACACCACACTTGTGTTGGAACACCATAATAAAATGGTGTCATTGAACGTATGAACAGAATACTTTGTGATAGGGCACGAAGTATGCTTTCACACTCATGTGTTAGCAAAGATTTTTGGACTGAAGCAATCAATACAGCTTGTTATTTGGTCAATAGATCTCCATCCACAACTATTGAGTTCAAAACTCCTTTTGAGGTTTGGTCCGGTTTGCCTGCTGATTATTCAAATTTGAGGATATTTGATTGTCCTGCTTATGCTGAGGTGAGGGATGGAAAACTTGAGCCAAGGGCAAAAAAGTGCATATTTCTTGGGTATGCAACTGGAGTGAAAAGTTATAGATTGTGGTGCACAGATCAAAAGACTCCAGGGATAATTATTAGTAAGGATGTGACATTCAATGAACCTGCCTCACTGGACAGTCAGAAGGAGAAGGCAAAAGCAAAAACAGATCGTGATGTCAGTGACTGTAGAGAGCTAGAAATTGAATCTCCACTAGCTCACCCCAGTAATTCAGAAGTGAAGGAGGTGAAAAACCTTAATCAAGATGATAATGTTGATGCACCTATGCAACAACAATCGTATAGCATTGCAACAGGCAGAGAGAAGAGAGTGATCAACCGACCTAAAAGGTTTGCAAACGTGATTGATGAAAATCTTTCTGGATATGAAAATTTTATGGAATTTGCATTGTCAGTTGCAGAGATCATTAACGTGTTTGAGCCTAAAAGCTATAAAAAAGCTATTTATAGTTCAAAGGGAGATCGATGGGTTGGTGCTATGGGTGAAGAGATTGAGTCACTTCACAAGAATCGAACATGGAAGTTTGATTCATTACTAAAAGGACAAAAGGTAGTAGGTGCAAACGGGTTGTTGATGTGAAGAAGATGTCGACAAGTGATAATCTGGCAGATGTGCTTACCAAGGCAGTCCCGACCAATAAGTTTAGGCATTGCCTAGACTTGATTGGTGTGTGTAATACTCAGTGAGCCCTTTCGAGGGCTGAGGGCAAGGCAGAAAGATGTTGTTCCTGTTGATGAAAAGAATTCAAGCCAAGGGGAAGATTTGTTAATTATGTCTTAAATTTTTTTCTTGTATATTTTAGGAAACTCACAATCTCTATTGGTTTAGGAAACTCTTTATCCTAATGGATTTGGGAAAGGAAAGTATAGTCCTTCTAGGATTGGGAGAACCTTTTCCTTATAGGTTTGAGACTACTTGAGATCTATATATAGGGTTGTAGTTGGGAATTCTAAAAGCACTGTACATTGTAAACTTCTCTTCTTTCATAGTGGAAAACTTTCTCTGCTTTTGCTTGGAGGATTAGGCCTAGCCGAACCTCGTTAAATCCTTGTATTATTTTTCTTTTCTATTTTCTTTGTGTATGATTGTGTGCTAGTTAATCCACGATATTTTCTGCAACATACTGAATAAGAAATAATTCTGGAATGCAAAAGTGTAAACTTTAAAATTAAAATATCGATTAACTTTTGCGTATAAATAATTAAATGTGTCTATTTGAATTTGCTGGAACAGAGCATAATATCCATTAACACATGAATCTCACAAGTTAAATTATTACTATACAAAGTAAAAATCTAAAAACACATTGGATCTCATGCTTGAGAATTTCATAATGCACCATTGGAGTTAAAATAGATAGACCATATATATATATTTTTGCCAGAACACATTCAAAGTTGTCTATGGATTTTTCAGTCTCTTTGCATAAAAACATTAACATAAAATGTGAACCAGGTATATAAATGCAAGAAAAAAATTAAGAAGCCCAAAATAAGGGGCAAGGAAAAAGAAATAAAAGTTAGCGAAGCTTATCAGCCACTTAATTTGTTTCTCCATTGACATTTCAAATCTTTTCAATGTATCGTAATATATATAGTTTGTTAAATCATCAATAATTTTCTTCATTTAGTAAAAAAAAATGAAGGTTTTTAAAACTGAAACGTAATTATCTCATCACTAATTTTTTTAAATGTCTAATCTCTTCAATTGAGTAATGAATTTAATTAGAACAGTTTCAATAGAGGAAAACAGTTTTTCTTTAGCAATGAATACACATTTACACATTAGATTGAATTACATGTAGATTTATTTAATAGAAAGAATGAGGGATAAAATCTTAACAAAAATAGAAAAAATCTAAAAAAGGGAGAAAAAAGATAAATATGAATGATGACCATAGAGAGGTGCTACATCGCCCCATATATATATTACTTAGAATAAATTTATCTTGAGGCATCCAAATTTCTCTTACCGAATCACGCCTCTTCGTACTACTAAAAGCAGTATTATTCAAAATGTCTAAGCTTTGAATTTTTCATCGATATTTCCAGAGTTTTGCATGAGTATTTTTTAAAAAAAATATACCGAGAATATCAAGTTTTTTTTTTGTACTCCTCACAAGAATATTTTAGGTATTTTATGTTTTTGTACTTTGAGGTTTGTCATATTTGATATTGTTATGATAAACAATTTTGTTTCTTTCATTATTGAACAAAAAATAATAATTCATTCATTGGACACATGGTAAGGCTTTTCAAACTTTTTTATGTACATAAATTGATTTTTCATTATCAGCATAAAATATTATACAAAGAATATCATATTACACCTCAAATACATGAAATTGTAGCAATTAGTTGTTTGCGTGATTTGTAATTCCATTATGAGTTCTAAACATGTGTACATGTGGCTAGTTTTTTATTTTTATTGATCAATAATTTGTTCGAATTTCAGTTGTAAACTTTTTACTTATACTCTAAAGAGATTATCAGTACAGACTACTATATATTCTTCTATAGCATATCCATAAAGCTATAACAAAGCAACGAATGGAGCTTATGAATTGGCATCAAGAAAATTTCGATAGTAACACATATAATTTAAAATTTTACGTAATTTGTTCAGTGTTTATGCTTTAATACTTAATTTACTGATATCGATTGAACAACTTTTTCAATTAAAGATGTCATTCTACTTTTATTTTTCTTTACATTATTTTAATCAGCTATGAGCATCACACTATCTTTGAGTATGGAAATATAACTTGATAAGTCTTTTTTATCTTTTTTGAAAAAATTGAGGTACCTTAAAGGAATTAACTATTTTATTACTTTGTAGAATTTTCATGATATTTAATGGAAAAAAGAGAATTAAAAGATGAAAGTTCTTAATTTTTTTGAATACTATAAAATGGAATTGATTAGAAAACCCCCCTTTCTCTATATAAATTTTCATGATAGGTTCATTATGTTTAGTTTTTGATCTTATATGTTATTCGGTCCCGATTCTTTTTTTTTCTCTTGATTTTACTTTTTAGAATTTTCTCTTCTTAATTGTTTGGTTATTTCTTTTGTATGTACATAATTGTTGGGTTTGTTTTTGTTTTGATATCACTTTAATTTGTTTTTTAAGATTCTGTGTATTTGAGTTATTATGCAAGAAAAAAATATTTAATTTTGGGTTATTGAAAAAATCCCAACCCATATGATTTCTCATTAAATGTTACATTAAAAAAAGGAAAATAACATATATAATCAAATCCAAAGTGTTTATAACTTTTTATAGCCCTAAAAATTAATTTATGAAAAATAGCCCTAAAAGTATAGCCATATTAATTTATGTTTATCGCTAAAAGCTCTTGAAGATTAACCATACTTTCTTTTAGCAAAATAATCCCATTATTCTTTCATCTCAAAATTGCTTACAGTAATGGAGATCAAAAGCTATTTCTTTTTCCCAAATTTGCAGTTTTAAGAAAATCCAATTTCTTGAAAACACACCCACTCATTTACTCTCCATCATTGCAAAATCCTACTCTCTCCTCAACACTAATATGAGAAATTCTCTCTATCATTGAAAAATTCTACTCTCTCCTCAATACTAATAAAAAGAATACACTAATTATACATTGAATTTATCGGGTATAATTAAAGTAATATTCAATGCATACTTTGTATAATCGACATATAATTCATGTATAATTAGTGTGTATATATGTTATTGTAGACATCAAAATTTTATCGAATTTAAGTTCACAAAAGAAAATTTGAATTATATTAAATTCAAAATATTTTAGTTCGAATAAATATTATTGATTAATATAATTAAATTAATTGATTAAGTCCAACAAATACGGATTTAATTAAAAGTCTAATTTTTATTGGGCTAATCCATTGATTTGGGCTACAAATGATGAGTCCACGCCACTTTTTCAAAGCCCAAGATGTTGTCTTATTCTAGAGGCCCAATTTGGCGCCATGTGTCAAATGACGTGGCATGCCAAGTCAAGCAAAGAGGGATCATGCCACATATCAAAATGATGCAGCATGCATAGTGAAATCAAGGACCAATGGAGACGCGCCACGTGTACAAAGTGACATATCCAACCAATCAAATATCGCCATGTCACTCAAATCTGATTGGCCGAAAGAAGCATGTCTTCACTACAACTCCTCCATTCTACAACTATAAATAGGGGTCCTCCAAAATTCAGAGAGGACACCTGAATTCTAACAAGAAGCCAGACAGAGCTCATGGATCAAACGCCGCAGATTCCTCTACAAGCTACAAGTTCAAGCATTCAACATTCAAGTTCAACTACAACCCAAGATCAAGACCACCAAATTCAAGATCAAGCTCAAAATCCCTTGAATTCAAGTATAAGTCAAGATCAAGTTCACAAGTCAAGATCAAATTCACCAAATCCAAGATCAAGCTCAACGGACCTTGAATTTATATACTTGAAAAGACAAATCAGAGGATTAATAGAGATTGTAACACTCATATATTCAAATCAAATATTATAATTGTTGCGATATTTCTGGTCCTGATTATTATTTTCTGTGACTCGAATTTTATTGTTAATAAATTCTGGCACACCCAGTGATTTCATATGAGGAGACACTAAAAGCAAGGATCTATACCGTGGTTCACACTAAGGAACGTGAGGAAGACGAAGAAAGTATAGGCTATTCATATCATGTTACTGTCCAGAGTGAGCAAGATACCTCATCTCAAAAGGAGGTTGACTAGGAGATGATGGATATCGCCTGGTGTTATCACTTATCTGTCAATGATGGTGATCCTCAAGAGGATAAAGATGCTGGAGATGCTACACCGGAACTTGAAGAAGGATTAAAAAGAACAATTGACCCTTTAAAGAAGTTAATCTTGGAACCAAAGAAGAACCAAGGGCAACCTACCTAAGTGCTTTTCTCAAAGTTAATGAAGAAACCGCTTATATGGATATACTTAAAGAATATAGAGATGTATTTGCTTGGAGTTACAAAGAGATGCCTGGATTAGATCCTAAATTGGCGGTCCATCCATTGGCAGTCAAGAACGGTGCTCGTCCTGTTAAGCAGGCCCAAAGACATTTCAGACAAGACTTGGTTCTATTGATCGAGAGTGATGTTAACAAACTCATTGAAGCTGATTTTATTCGTGAAGTGAAATACCCCACGTGGATTTCAAGTATTGTCCATGTGTGGAAGAAGAATAGTCAAATTCGAGTTTGTGTTGACTTCAGAGATCTCAACTATGCATGCCCTAAGGATGAATTTTCATTCCCTATTCCAGAGTTGATGATTGATGCTACCACATGTTATGACGCAATGTCTTTCATGGATGTTTCATCCGGTTATAACCAAATTCGTATGGAGCCAAAAGATGAAGAGCTCATTGCATTCCGTACACCTAAAGGTATTTATTGCTACAAAGTGATGCCTTTTGGTCTGAAGAATGCTTGTGCCACATATCAAAGGGCTATGCAAATATCTTTGATGACTTGCTCCATAAAAATGTTGATGATTTCGTGGTGAAGTCAAGAAAGAGGAGTGACCACTTAAAAGACTTGATAATGGTATTTGAGTTGCTTCAAAGATATCAACTCAGAATGAATCCATTGAAATGTGCCTTCAGAGTTACTTCTAGAAAGTTCCTTGGCTTCATTGTGCGACATCGAGGAATTGAGATTGATCAAGCTAAAGTGGATGCAATTTTGAAGATTCCTGAGCCTCGCAATATTCATGAGTTAAAAAGTCTTCAAGGAAAGCTAGTATACTTGAGGAGGTTCATCTCGAATCTAGCTGGAAGGTGCCAACCATTTAGTCATCTCATGAAGAAGGGTGCTCCTTTCAAGTGTGATCAAGCTTGTAGTAACGTCTTTGAAAGTATCAAGTCATATTTGATGAAGACTCCAGTTCTTGCGGCTCCTATACCTGGAAAACCATTGATACTCTATATTGCGTCTCAAGAGAAGTCAGTTGGAGCACTATTGGCTCAACAAAATAGTGAAGGCAAAGAGAATTCTCTTTATTACCTGAGCAGAATGATGACACCAAATGAGTTGAAGTATTCGCCAATTGAAAAGTTGTGTTTGTCATTAGTATTCTCAATCCAAAAGATGAAGCACTACTTTCAAGATCATGTTATTCGTCTTGTATCTAGAGCAAATTCCATCAAGTTTGTGATGTCAAAACCAGTCCTTAGTGACCGACTTACAAGGTGGTACCTTCAATTTTAACAGTTTGAGATCGTGTACATCCCTAAAAAAGCTATAAAGGGACAAACATTAGCAGACTTCTTGGCAGATCACCCGATACCTGATGATTGGGAGCTAACCGACAAACTTCCTGATGAGGATGCAATGGTTATTGAAGTTTAACCTCCATGGAAGATGTACTTTGATGGTGCGGCACATCGAAGTGGAGTTGGCGCTGGCATGGTGTTCGTCACTCCACAAGAAGAAGTTCTCCCATACTCTTTTACTTTGACACAATGCTACTCCAACAATGTCGCTGAATATCAAGCATTAATACTTGGGCTTGAAATGGCGGTCTATATGAAGCAATTACAATTGCAAGTCTTTCGTAACTCTCAGCTAGTGATCAATCAACTCTTGGGAAGTTATGAGGTCAAGAAGCCCGAGCTACCCCCGTATCATAGTTATGCTCAGAAGTTGATATGATGGCTTGGAGATGTGAGCCTTCAACATATACCGAGGAAGAAAAATCGAAAAGCCGATGCCTTGGATGCTCTAGCTTCAACTCTAACTCTTCCAGATCGACACAAGTTACTATCTGCCAAAAATGGGTAGTACCACCGCCAAATGAGAATGAACATGCAGAAGATGAGCTTGAGCATCTCGTCGCTATTTCTGAAGCCATGAAAGAAGATTGGCGACAACCTATTATTAACTACTTGTGATATTGGATACTTCCAGAAGATCCAAGGAGAAAGACTGACATCCGTCATCGTGCACCTCGCTTCCTTTACTACAAGGACACACTATATATAAGATCATTTGAGGGAGTACTTTTGCAATATTTGGGGGCAGAAGAAGCAGTCCAAGCTTTGCAAGAGGCACATTCAGGAGTATGTGGATCACATCAATCTGGACCAAAGCTATACTTCCACACAAAAAGGATGGGAAATTACTGGCCTACAATGGTGAAAGATTGCCAGGATTATGCTCGAAGATGCAAGGCTTTCCAGTTTCATGCAAATTTCATACATCAGCCTCCTAAATTACTATACCCGACTATCACATCTTGGTCATTCGACGCTTGGGGACTACATATTGTTGGGCCACTATTAAAGTCTTCTGGTGGACACTTGTACATCTTGGCTGCAACAGATTACTTCTCAAAATGGGCCGAAGTTGTCGCTCTCAAAGAAGTGAAGAAGGAGAATGTTGCAAACTTTATCCGAGTAAATATCATCTACCATTTTAGCATTCCTCGCTACATAATAATGGACAATGGCAAACCAGTTGATAACAAGATTTGTGATCTCTTCGGTTTCAAGTAGTTTAAATCTTCTATGTATCATGCTGTCGCCAATGGTCTAGCTGAAGCTTTCAATAAGACTCTATGCAACTTGTTGAAGAAGGTCATCTCCAAGTCTAATATAGATTGGCACGAGCGAATGGAAGAAGCTTTGTGGGCATATAGGACTACTTACCGCATATCGACACAAGCAACCCCATACTCACTTGCTTTTGGAGTGGAAGCAGTCCTACCACTTGAGCGTCAAATACCTTCTTTAAGACTTGCTATTACAGAGGGGCTCACTGAAGAAGAAAATGTCTGATTGCGACTTGCAGAGTTAGAAGCACTTGATGAGAAAAAGCTGGAAGCTCAACAAAATCTGGAATATTATCAAGCCCGTCTGTCTCGTGCTTTCAATAAAAAGGTTCACTTGAGGTGCTTCCAAGTTGGAGATCAAGTACTTGCAGTAAGGAGACCCATTATCACTTCAAATAAGTCTAGGGGCAAATTCACTCAGAAGTGGGATGGACCATATGTTATTCAAGAAGCATATTTAAATGGTGCTTACAAACTGGTTGACGCGGATGGCGTGAGGATTGGTCCTATTAATGCGAAATTCTTGAAGAGGTACTATCCTTGAAGTAAAGATACGCTCCTTAAGGCACGAGCATAAACTGCAGGTCACTCCTGGCCGCAAGAGTATAAATTGTGTACGGCTCTCCAAAAAAAATATCTGCTAGGTTGAAAAGCTCGCAAGAGGCGGCCTAGACAAAAGTTAGGACACAAAAAGTCCGCTAGGTTGAAAATCTCACAAGAGGCGGCCTAGGCAAAAGTTAGGACGCAAAAAAAAAATACACAAAAAAAATACTCTTTCAGAACTACGTTATGACTTGATCCTCTTCACCGAGGTACGTAGGCGCTTAAAATTTCATCCTGGATTCAGTTGCATGAGTCAAAAAAACATATGTTCCCACTTAATCTGGCACATGAAGGTTAAATCTCAAGTACTCTTTCATCAAACTTGGGACTTTCACCGAAGGTTGATGCTTCAATCGGGCGCAAATCTCCATGTCAAATGAAATTTCTCCAATAAAAAGACTATAATATTTAAATAAGTGGTAAATTTCACGAGTTGGAATCTTCA
The DNA here is from genome assembly GCA_003996215.1 of Jaltomata sinuosa. Classification (NCBI taxonomy): domain Eukaryota; kingdom Viridiplantae; phylum Streptophyta; class Magnoliopsida; order Solanales; family Solanaceae; genus Jaltomata; species Jaltomata sinuosa. The sequence goes on from QJPP01007250.1 coordinate 343,693, forward strand.
TATTTGCAAAGCCGTTATCGTAGGATCTTCGAACGCGCAAAAACAAAGAGACAAAAATGGAAGAATTTGAGCCCACTTCGAAGAAAATCCTATACTAATCCGTGAGATTTTTGGCTGTGATTTTTACATGGGGTCGTAGATCTCGGAGTTCTTTTTGCAACGGAACAAGAAGCTCATGATTTCGGCGCTCCTACTCCGAATTATGAATTTCTTTTCCGCAGGCGCACAAAACGAAGAGGCAAACAAGGCAGAATTTGGGCCAACTTCGAAGAAAAATCTGTACCAATTCGTGAGGCTTTTGGCCGTGAATTTTACATGGGTCATAGATATTGGAGTTCTCTTTACAACGGAATAAGAATCTCGTGATTTTGGCCCTCCTACTCCGAGTTATGAATTTTTTGTTTTCACAGGCATGCAAAGCTGAAGAGGCAAACAGGGCAGAATTTGGGCCAAATTCGAAGAAGAATCTGTACCAATACATGAGGCTTTTGGAAGTGGTTTTTGCATGGATTGTGGATCTCAGAGTCCTCTTCGCAACGGAACAAGAAGCTCGTGATTTCGGTGCTCCTACTCCGAGTTATGAATTTTCGTCCACAGGCACGCAAAGCTGAAGAGGCAAGCGAGGCAGAATTGAGTCAACTTCGAAGAGATGTCTGTACAAATTCGTAAAGCCTTTGGCTGTGATTATCACACAAGTCGTATTTCTTGGAGTCCTCTTTCCAACGAAACAATAATGTCACGATCTCGGCACTCCTACTTCGAGTTATGAATTTTCTACCACGAATGCGCAAAGCTAAAGAAGCAGAATTGTTCCAACTTTGAAGAGATATTTGTACAAATTCGTAAAGTCTTTGGACGTGATTTTTGCACAGGTCTTAATTCTCGGGGTTCTATTTCCAACAGAACAAGAAGCTTGTGGTTTCAGCATTCCTACTTTGAGTTACGATTTTTTTGGCGCCGCCGTTCTATCTGAAACAGTCAGCATTTCAGCACCTAGTGTCGATTTCAAAAGCATATCTGGGACGATCCGGAGGGTTTTAGACTCTAAATTTTGGATATGTTTTAGATTGAGAAGTGTAGGTTTTTAAAAATCAAGCCGCTCATAATTCCTACATTCCTACGCTAGCTTATGATTTTTTTGTTAAAACTGTGCAAATCTGAAACAGTCAGCATTTCAACACGTAATGTCAATTTGAAAAGTATATCTGGGACGATCCGGAGGTTTTTAAAATCTAAATTTTGGATATGTTTTAGATTGAGGAGTCTAGTTTTTGAAAAATCAAGCCGCTCGTGATTCCTACATTCCTACGCCAGGTTATGATTTTTTTGTTAAAACTGTGCAAACCTGAAACAATCGGTATTTCAGCATGTAAGTCGATTTTAAAAGTATATCTGGAACGATTCAAAGAGTTTTAAACTCTAGATTCCGGTTATGTTTCTAAAAAATCAAACCGCTTGTGACTTCGACACTCCATCAGAATATAAATTTCTTACCATGAAGAAGCAAAGTCAGCGACCAACGTCATGAGAAAAGCTGCAATCTGAGGCAGAATGTATGAACTAAGCTAATCACAATGTTCAGAATTCTTATTGTTGAAATGGATATCCAATAATCAGTCAAATGCAAGTTAAAAAAAAGACGACTGAAACTCTTCCTATAGGCTAATCTAAATGCAATTTGTAGTTGATTAAAAGTTTTGACGCATAGTTTCCAAACGCTCCTTCTTTTGCTCTAGTCCATTCGACAAGTATGCATCAAAGCATGCGTCGAATTCCTTTGCCGCAACTGAAACCCCTAACTTGGCTTCTTTGGCTTCATTTTCGGCAGCCGCTAAAAGAACTTCCAAATCCTCTGCCCTTCTGTGTAATTCTTCTATCTTCTTCTTCACCTTATCTAGTGACTGATGAACGGAGATCACCATTTTGGCTTTCTCCTGCTCGTCAAGCATGTCATTTGAGAGAAGTTCTCCTGCTACTAGAAACAACTCTTTTCTTGCGGCTTGCACATTCATATCATGTAGAGTTGATCGTGCTTGGTCATATAAAGAGGCAAGCTCAAAGAAAGAGTCCAGTAACTTTCTCAAAGGCGAAATATCCACATCCTTGCAATTCATCTCCTTGATAATTACTTGGATCTCGTTTTTAAGAGAAGAAGCACAACCTGCACCACTATTAGAAAGCTTTCCCTGGATTACCAACCAAAGAGTAGAGATGAATTTTTTTTGAGCATCTAAGACGACCTTCTTGCCATCAAACACGGACATAGTCGCTGGTGGACCCTTGTTTATATTAGAACTCAAGGTTGCTATGACCTCGGCGCGAGAAACAGAAGTTGACCTTTTCTTTGCTTTAGCCGAAGGAGGTGGTTTCATTAGGCCATGCCAGATATAGACTCCTCGCTATTCTACGACCTTCCTCGTGGCACCGTTGCGACATCATTTGGCTACATATAAAAAAAAGACAAACAATCGATAAGTCATCCAAAGAGTTGTAACTGGTTCTCTTCAAACATGTAAGGTAACTATATTTGTAAAGCAGCAAGTAACATGAATAGTTCAAAAAAAAAATAGCTTCCTGCCATAAGTTTGAATGTTCTGCAACTGCCACAAAAACCACATTTAATTAAATCAGCCAAGGATATTGGAGTGAATACGATCACGGTAGGTTTTCAGCGTCACACGTTGTCACAAACTTCAATAAGAAGTTGTCACGGATTGATGTACATGCTATTGTAAATTGAACCATACCACTTTGATAGGGGCTGTTATAGTCCTCGAAGGGCTGCCCATGCTGTCACAAATTTTGATCACAGGTGAATTAATATCTCTCGGGCCGCTTGGACACACTTTTACCTTCTCCAACAGCGATCTCCGTGGCTACTCTCACTCTTGTTTTGGGACGATCTTTTGAAAATACGAACGACTTGAGAAAGCGTCTTTTCTCCCAAATCACAAGGTGCTCCAGTTTTAGGCTCATCTGCACGCACCCCATCAAAGCCTCCCAAAAGTGAGGTAGTAACCGGAGCGACGATATTCGCCAAAGTTTGCAAGTGATCGCTAAGGAAATTCCCATGAGTCTTCTTCCACCAAGCCTGGTAGGCAGATCCAAAGAGGTTTCTTACATCATGTGTGAGTGAAGGAAAATTTGCTCGTAACATAGATCGACTCATCGTGCAAATCTTCAAAAACAAGAGTCCTTCGTCTAAAGAGGCACTACGAATATCATTCCCTAAAACACCAGGGATGTTTTGATAAAATCCAAACTGACGGTCGAAGCGATGCGGACTATATGGCTCGATGATAAACGAGTTATCACACCTAAGAGGGAGATAGTTAAAATGAATACTCATAAAGTAACCCAACTCTAACTCTGGCACGCTAGCACCATCCACATAAAAGTAAGGACATGGATTATCCAACATAGTCGAAGTCCAAGACACGCTCTCCCCATCATGGATGCATTTTCTTGCGTCATCTTTTTCAAAGTACCTCGCTCCACCCTCTCCTGAGTATACCACCATCTTGGGAACAAATGGCCCGTTGGTAATCGCTTAGTGAGTTTTGAAATAATAAGCAAGCCAACCATAAACATAGTGAATGGGAAAACAAACTTTAATTTGATCAAGCTGTGATGAAGATGAGATCTTATTCAGGTCATTGTAGATACTAGCCAAAATTGGAATTGCAGGGCTGATTTTTCGCCCACTCGCCATCATGCTGGCCATCTTGAAAGTCCCCGGACGGATGAAATCACCTTCTTTATTGGGGAGAACGAAAGTGCACAACCAGCAAGAGAGGAAGGCTGCAAGATACGTTTCGTCTCTTTTATCATATTTCACCCTAAGCTCAGAAAATACTGCTTCTTTGGCTCTTGACCATCTTATTGTATCAGGTAAAGCCCCGCTAGGATTATGTGTCAATTTGAGGTGATCAGATTTTTTTTTCTTCCCTTGGTGGAGCAGCACTATACTTGAAAGGTTTCTTGCACCAAAACTTCACCCACTTGCTCAATGATACTCCTTGGTTAACACCCCGAAGAAGATGAAAAGCCACAAATAAGTGTTCGCCAGCTCGGGAAACATATCATGACCCCTTTTTGTCTAATCCTGTGAGTTCCTTGTCCTCGGGCACCACTTCTTCATAAAGAGGACCCCAAATTAGTAAGCCTCCAAGAATATGCAAATCCCAAAGAGAAATAGATAACTCTCCGATGGACGTAAGGAGTGTATTTATTTTTGGACACCAAGCTTCACAAAATGCTTGCAGAATATTTGAATTACGATCATAAGTGAACAATGAAGCATAGACGACATCATAAATATTTGTCGTGCCCAAGATTTCTTGACTCCTACCAAGTATATCTTCAGTCCACTCCTAATACCGTGGAATGTGACAATATTCACCCTCGATCAGCATCGTGTCTCCCCAACGTATCTCCCCTTGAATAATGTGATGACCTAAACTCAGAAGGGGAGACGCAATGTTTGCATGATGATGGTTCGGCGCTTGGAGGGACCACATCTTGGACGATCGATTGGAATCATGAGCTTGCACCAAAGTCTAGTTCTCCATGAAAATCGAGTTCCTCAGAGAAGGCGACAGACTCGCATAGCAACCAGCTAGGGGAGTATGAACCAAGAATCTGGTTGGCTCCGCAACACTTTCAGTTTCAACCATGAGATATCTAAGTTTGTTGGTGGGAGAGATGTAATGTCTGAAAACCACCATCTCCTCAAGATGCAAAAGATTGAAGAAATCGTTGGAGATGAACTTGGGTAGATAACAGTAAGTACAAAAAAATCTCCACGAATGAACTCTCCACAAGTCTTAGAGCGAGACGAAATCTTGTCGTTTTAATCTACAAATAAGAGAATAGAATAGGAGATCATAAAAGAAAGTATAGGTCCTGCATCTCCTGCCTAATGCAATTGACCGACCCGCCATTTCTTTCCTTCAATAATGCCTTCGCTTCAGTTCAAGACGCTACAAGGAAAGACTACCTTTTTTTTGAATGGAAGAAGCCGAAGGGGTGAACGAGCGCTGCGGCCTACTACGAGGATCCCGTATCTAGCAACCCAACCTATACAAAGGGCATCAAAGCCCCTTGACTAGGTTGGAGCTATAAAGCTTACCTTATTTATCTATCTATCTATATCTATCTATCTATCTATATCTATACTATATTAAAAGTGTGAAGCACCTTATAATGTGATTTGAACTTTTTACCCTTCATTAAAAGGGTTTACTTTAGACAAAGTGGTCTTTTCACCATTTTTCTCAAATAAATTATAATTACACATAAACACTAATATATATTAAAATATTAATAATATTTATACTCTTAAAAGTTCCCGCAAAATCCCTAAAGTTCCAAAAAAAAAAAGTCGACGGCATTTTCTTAATTTTTGCCATATATATATATATATATAATATATATATATTAATATAATTATATATAATATAATATATATAATATATATATATATATATCATATTTTTTACCCTACTTTTTGTAGTAGTATGCACTTTTATATAAATAACATAATTTTTAAATATCTGGAATATTTTTAAAGAAAAAATTATATTAATGTTAATTGTTATTTTCACATAATTTATTTATTTTATATAATTTTTTTAATTTATTAACATGTGCAACGCACATATATTAAGACTAGTACTATATTAAAAGTGTGAAGCACCTTATAATGTAATTTGAACTTTTTACCCTTCATTAAAAGGATTTGCTTTAGACAAAGTTGTCTTTTCACCATTTTTCTCAAATAAATTATAATTACACATAAACACTAATATATATTAAAATATTAATAATATTTATACTCTTAAAAGTTTCCACAAAATCCCTAAAGTTCCAAAAAGGCACACACACACACACACACACACACACACACACACATATATATATATATATATCATATTTTTTACCCTACCTTTTTGTAGTAGTATGCACATTTATATAAATAACATAATTTTTTAATATCTTGAATATTTTTAAAGAAAAAATTATATTAATGTTAATTGTTATTTTCACATAATTTATTTTTTTATATAATTTTTAATTTATTTACATGTGCAACGCACATATATTAAGACTAGCAAAATCTATATATTTAGTGTACGTGCGTTGCACGTGTGTATCACAACAATATAAAAAATTGCATACAAAAAGACAATAGAGTATATAATATTGCAATTGAGGCCGGTGAAGCTCTTCACCACTCACGTATTTAAATCATTATCTAATATGATTAGTGTACGCGTGTTGCATTATGTATTACGTTAATCAATAAAAATATATGTGAAACAAACATATCTTTGAAAAATAAAAGTCAACATTAAAATAAATATAAATTTTAATATCTTTACAAAAATAAAATAATACAATAATTGAGATATCAGAACAATACAATTAAATCTAATCCTCACAAAAAAAATTTAAAACCCGACAAAACATTCATTTACCACCAGTGTTAAGCAACAACAAAAATAATCTAGTAACAGAGTAAAACCTACAAAAAAATAATGCAATAATCGAGATATCAAAACAATACAATTACAACTAAACTAACCTTCACGAAAAATCCTCAAAACCAGACTAAATATTCATCTACAACCTGTATTAAGTAACAAAAAATAATAATCTAGTAACCGAATAAAAATTACAATAAAATAATACGATAATCGAGATATCAGAACAATACAATTAAACCTAACCTTTATGAAAAATTCTCATAACCCGATCAAGCACATCTACCACCTGTATTAAGCAGAAAAACAACATCTGGTAACAAAATAAAAACTACAACAAAATAATACGATAATTAAGATATCAAAACAATACGGTTAAACCTAATCTCTACACAAAAATTCCTCAAAGTCTGACCAAACATTCATCTATCACCTATATTAAGTAGAGAAAATAACAGTAAGAAGAACAACAACATTATAAGGTCCTTCACACTTTAAATATATATATATATATATATATATATATATATAATTTTTTCTCTTAGAACAGTTTTTGAAAGAATAGTCGTCATAAACCTAAATAAAATGAGACATTAATAAAAATAATATTAATTGATTAGTTAAAAGAAATTCTAATCCTAAACCTAAACTCCTAAAGTTATGCTTAAATCTAAATACTAATAACATAATCGTATAAATAACAAATTTAACTAAATAAAGAGAGACAATTAATATAAATAATATTAATTAATTTATCAAAAGGAATCCTAAACCTAAACTGATGTTTAAAGCTAAAAAACATAGTCGTATAAATATATATTTAATGAATTCTATAAATTTAGACTTCTTGTTATATATTAATAATAATAATTGGAGAAAAATATAATTTTTTCTCCTAGAACAGTTTTTGAAAGAATAGTCGTCATAAACCTAAATAAAATGAGACATTAATAAAAATAATATTAATTGATTAGTTAAAAGAAATTCTAATCCTAAACCTAAACTCCTAAAGTTATGCTTAAATCTAAATACTAATAACATAATCGTATAAATAACAAAGAGACAATTAATATAAATAATATTAATTAATTTATCAAAAGGAATCCTAAACCTAAACTGATGTTTAAAGCTAAAAAACATAGTCGTATAAATATATATTTAATGAATTCTATAAATTTAGACTTCTTGTTATATTATATTAGTGTACGTGCGTTGCACGTGTTCATCATTAATAAATATAAAATGTACACAAATTTCAGTTCTCACGTGTGTCTCTCGTCAATCAAAAAAAATATGTATGAAAGAGCAAAATTATTAAAAGTAGCAATTATCGTTAGAATAAATTTTATATATATTTAAATAATATAGCTTATACACAATAAAAAAAAGACAAACATTAGAGTCTATTATTAAAAATAGTGACGATATGTCAGATTTCATAGTTTATTCACAATTGAAACAGTTGCATATAATTAAATTTTAAAAGCTTTAGAATTATAATGATTAACCAATTTCTTGTGACAGAATGTAACGATCAATAAAATCTAATCAAAATTGTAAGTAAATCAATTTCATATTGCTAATTGTATATGTGTCGTTAATTATAAATGAAAATCACAAAAACTTCTCAATTAGCAATTATCTATCAAAAATACATGATAATTTATTATTTTAAAATTCAAGAACATACTAAAATCACAAAAGAAAATTTCTCAATTAGCAATACATGATAATTTATTTTTGTAAACATAAAAAAATATACTAAAATTTTAGAAAACTTACATCAAATCACAAGCAAAATTGTCTCTTCAATCATGGATACTATCACTATTTCACCAAAAAAAAACTCAATTTCATATTGCTAATTGTATATGAGTTGTTAATTATTAAACAAAATTCACAAAAACTTCTCAATTAGCAATTATCTATCAATAATACATGATAATTTTATTCTCACTCAAAAATACTCACAATAATTCAAATAACATTACAAAATTTTTTAACTCAAATGCAATTATGATATTTTTTTAACGATTTATGGGCAATGTTGATCCACTCAAAATACTAATTTTGTCTTCAACATATTTTACGATTGATTTTAGATATCAATTTCGCAAGAAAAAAGAAAAGAAAACACATAAATAGTGAAAGCAGATTTGTTATTTGTTGATTTTAATATATTTGTAATTTGTAATGATAATAAATAAATTATGGCCGCGCTTTGCGCGTGTACCTTATTTGACAATAAACACAAAAAAAAATAGAATTAATTAGTACAATTTTTTTTCTATTTAAATAAAAGATAAATTATTTAAAATATGATTGGACTAATATATCTTTTCTATTTATTGGGGAGTCTTTTAATGAAGGGCAAAAAGTTCAAATCACATTATAAGGTTCTTCACACTTTTAATATAGTATAGAAGATAGATAGATAATTAATAATAATTCGTTGGTCTACTTTTTCGTTTGTACACTAAATCAATTTTGTTAAGAAGAAAACCCTAATAACATAAGTGGTCAAAGAAACCCAAAGCTTTTATGTGTCTGTTTTTTTCCTTTTATATATTCTAATGGAAACTTTGGTAAAAAAAACCCAACAAAAATGTAAATTCTAATGAGCAAAAAAAAAAGTACCACCGTTTTTAATTCTCTCACGTACTCTCTTTTCGTCAATTTTTTTTTAATTAAAATAATCAAATAAATTATATTTTTATAACCCAAAAGAAATTCAATACCTAATGAAATTCTAGTGCACGAATGTTTCCTACTATATAAATTTTGGTGTCACTTTTTTTATTTATATAATAATATAATAACGAATAAAAACTACGAAATTTAAAAGAAATTTTAAGAGTTCTATTAGGAGTTCTTACCTATTACAAATAAGTTAAATATTAATAGTTATAATTATAATTAGTTTTAAAGTCCTCGATATTAACATAATAATTAAATGAAAATAATTGGAGAAAAATAGTGAAAAGACGATTTCGTCTAAAGGAGAGACTTTTAATGAAGGGTAAAAAGTTCAAATCACATTATAAGGTGCTTCACACCACTATATTAAAAGTGTGAAGCACCTTATAATGTGATTTGAACTTTTCGCCCTTCATTAAAAATCTTTCCTCTAAACAAAATCGTCTTTTTACCTTTTTCCCTATAATTATTATATTATTATTTTTATAATATTAAATATTAACTAAAATAAATATAAAAAACAAATGGGAAAAAGTTTTAAAGCGTGTAAAGTCATAAATAGAGAAGGAGTTTTATTAGGTGTAAGTCGGCTGAATTTTGGGAAAGGTTGGCTCCTATAAATACTTATAAATATTAAATACTAACAATTTTATAATAAAAAATTAGGGTTAACAAGGGAGGGGGTTTTTGGAGGGTTTTGTTTGTCCGAAGAGTAATTAAAAAACCTTCTCCTTGGTTGGTGTTGTACGAATTTTTTGTAGGAGTAAGTCTAATAACTCCATCACGTAAAGTAAGATTAATATGTTCTTTTTCTTTTGTTATAATCTTATACTCCATTTTATAATTTTGTTGAATTTTACATTGTTAAATATGTCATAATCTTGATAAAGGAAGATTCATGTGGAGCATGTTATTGAGACTTCGTGTTGATTACGAGTAGATTTGAAGGTATATTTTTTTTTGACTTTTATTTATCATTCATATTGATACTATTTATGTTGTTAAGGTGTTTACAACCCGTAGAACTTTCTGATGGTACTCTACATATTTGACGTGTGAAAATTATACAAGATTATTTGAATTGGGTTAATGTTATATCAATTAACTTGACCGATTTTTTTCTTTTATATGGTAAGAAAAAAATATAAAAAGTTCTATTTTATTTTTAGTGTTTGTTGTTAAATATGATACACGTTTTGCTCACGCGCAAAGCGCGTACACTAAACTAATACTATATTAAAAGTGTGAAGCACCTTATAACGTGATTTGAATTTTTTGCTCTTCATTAAAAGTTTCTCATTTAGACGAAATCGTCATTTACTACATAATTATAATTATTAATAATTATTTTTTATTGAGAAAATTAAAGTGCCATGTATATATAATTGTCTTTTATTTAATTAGGTTTAGATTTTTTTGAGTTTTTCTTTCTTTAGGAGTTCTAATGCCGTGTTTAGGTGGTCACCTCTCCTTCAGCATGAATTATTGGGTCTTTAATTTTTCTTTAAGCCATCATATTGTTATATCATTATTTCTTTATAATCAAGATCCCTCCTTTTTCACAGGTGTTCCACAAAATCTTCATCTATAGGTACGTTATTTACTTCTATGAAACAGTATTGCCTATCTACATATTTGCTCTATTATTGTTATTGTTTTCCTATGTTTTTTCTGTTTTTGTATAAAATTATTCGAACCCTCTAGCATATATAACTTACTTTGAAATCTAAAATTTAATAATGAGACATTTATTCTTTGGTTGGTTCTAGGTATTGAGAGTTGTATTATATGTACCTAAGAGTGTACTATAATTATAAGTTTTATGAGACTGACTCTGATAGGTTTATGTAAATTTTCAGCAATTCTTTGTTTGCTTTGGAAGTTACTAGACTGGTATATGTGTTTGTTATGTCTATTTTTTCTCATTATTTGTCTATGAATTGGCTTCATTGAAAAATTAAATTAAATTAAACTATCAATGTTCTTTTTCCGGTACATGTCAAAGCTTAGTTCTTATGTTGTACCAAGTAACCAATCAACAGACAAGTGAAGAGAATAAAACTTGAGCTTTGTTTAAATAGCAAGTTCCATTATTTCCTCTGATTAGATAATCATAAGTAGTCTTCCTTTCGAAAGTGCCTCGGTGATATTTAGGGACTTCTAAAAGATCAAATTAAAGTAAATTTCACGAATGGTAATTTAACTATTACTTTTTTCATAAAAGTAAATTAACTATCTTTTCTTATAAAAATAACTTAATTATCACTTTTTTTCACAAAAATAACTTAACTATCTATTCTTACACAAAAATAACTAAATTTTGGGTAAACTAAATAACTAACACAATAATCACATGACCGGAATACGGTAACTTTTTCGATGAACCCATTCTTTTTCACTCTTTTTTTAGTTTTAAATATAATAAAAAAGATTTAAAAAATACTCAACCCGATCCATCCCAATCCAAAACTCATTTGAAAAATATATTAAAAAGAACAAGAACCGTTATTCCTAAAGAAAAAATATTTTCCAATTCTTTTAATATGTCAAGACGTAGAAAAATATATTATTTTCTTTTAATACATTAAGACGTAGAAAAATATTTTCTTTTCTTTTAATTTATTGAGACGTAGAAAAATAACTAAATTTTGGGTAAGTTAACACAAAAATTACATGGCCAAAATATGGTAACTTTTCCGATGAATTCTACTTTTTTCACTCTTTTTTAATTTTTAATTTAATAAATAAATTTTAAAAACACCCAACCCAACCCATTCCGATGAAATTTTGGGTCGGGATGGGTCGGGTTGAGTGTCTTTTAAATTTTAATTATTAAATTTAAAATAAAAAAAGAGTGAAAAAGAGTAGGGTTCATCGGAAAAGTCACTGTATTTCGGCCATGTGATTTTTGTGTTAGTTTATCCAAAGTTTAGTTATTTTTGTGTAAGAAAAATAATGTTAGATTCGTTATTGAAAATTTATTCTAACTATTTTTTTTATGTAGTTTTTCATGCTTGAAACATGGATGGGATTTATAATTGAAATCGATAGCTGAATAAACTTTATGATGGAGATCGGATTGACGAGAAATAATGAGAGACTACTTTTAAAGTAATTGTTAGAGGTTTGTTTTCAACTTTTCACTTAAATTCATTCCTTTTGCAAAATACATAATGACATAAAACATGAGATATTAATTAACTGCTCAAAGTTGATCACAATAATAATATTCAATAAGTAAATAATTCTTTCAAATATATAATTTTATAAGGTTATATGATTTTACTAATATATTACTTAAATTTAGGAGTTTAACTAAACAAAAAAAAATTATGTAATTTTATGTTGGATAAGCTTTGTATTTGATCTCATGTAATCAAGATGGTTTCTTTTATCAAATTTTACCGAATTTACAATAGACTCTATAAGACGAGTCCAATATCTATTTTCAAACTGTAAGGTCCTTCAGGATTTCTTTAAGGCTATACTTTCACTGATTAATGTTAATGATCTTACAAAATAAAATAAAACAAGAGTAATTAGGAGGGTAGTTTCATAAACATATACCTCTATATGATATTGATTGAAAAACTTAAAGAATTTGAAGAGTATGTCAAGCACCTCTAAATCTTACATTATATGAATTTTATTTTATATGTAATCAAAATGTTAATCGCATTTTAAAAAAAATAAATTATATACTCAAACATGAATGCACGCGCAAAGCGCGTATACTAAACTAGTTATATTAAAAGTGGGAAGCCCTTTAGTGAAAAGTTAGTTTACCAAAATACCCTTTAGAATTTGAAAAGTTAAAAATAATCATATTATATTAAAAGTAATTTTTTTGCTGAATTAAAAATAATTTTTTTGATTTAATGAATTTCTATTAAAATGCTAAATAATGGCTATACTTATGATCAGTTACTTAGAAGGCTTTTCAACTCCTACACGTTGCAAAAGTATTAGACTATTTGCTTTCCAATGCATTATAGATATTGAATATCAATAGGGGCACCAAATTTAGTGGAGTTTCTATTAAATGCAAAATAATTACTACTATAAAACAGTTACTTTGAAAGAATACATACTCATGACTTTTCACCTCCTACGTTGCAAATCTTTGATTTTGTTTACTTATCAAATTAAATAGATGATAAATTATTTTATCTGACATATTAAGTTCTGCTGAATAATCATCATATATAAATGGGTTTATATATCAAGAATATGTATAACCCTCATCACTAGAAGAAATAATAAAGGAACGCTGCAAATTTATCTGGTATGTTCATTTTTCTACTAAATTATCTTTAACGCAAGTTTATTAATGTATTTGTAATGTTAATAATCAAAAAATATATTATAAGATTCTCTAAATATTTTAGAACTGGTTTTGGAACTGCATTTGATATGTTGTGTATGTACATGTGTATGTGGGTTCCTTGTTGGTAAGTTTCTCTTTTAGGCTGTGGAGGAAATGTATGCTGTGAATTTTAAAGGTTATATTTTATTGTGATTTCATGTGGTTGCTACTTGTGCAATTTGCCACTTTTTGTTTATTGTTGATTGCTTGATGGTATCATTTTCGTTTTTTTTAATAATAATCATGTGTTTGAGTCGAAACAAGGTTCTGTGACTTTTGACGGCAAAATTTTCTAACCTCAACTTATGAGTTGTTGCTCTTTTTTTTTTGTATGTTTTGATTTTTATTTCATAGCACATAAAAAGTCCAATAATATATGTATCATTTAGAATTTATCATTTTCAATTCAAAGTTTGTATTAAGAATTTTGGATTTAACGTGCAACGCACGTTCCCAGAGACTAGTTATATTAAACGTGTGAAAGATCTTATAATGTGATTTGAATTTTTTTCTCTTTATTAAAAGACTCCGCAATAGACAAAATTATCTTTTCACTTATTTTCTCTAATAATCATATCATTATCTTTAATATTTAATTAAGTAGTCCTAAAATATATGGCAAGAGAAAAATGTATTTCAAAAATTCAAAAATATATGGTAAGATGTATTAAGAGAATTAATAATTAAGGAGTCGTAAAATATATGATAGCAGAAAAATATAATTTTGTTACATCAATTACTATTACCAATCTCTTTTCTTTATTTAAATTTTGATATCACTTTAGGTTTAGGACTACTTTATTGGTACTGCCGCCGTAGGTTGCAACATTAAATATTTAATTTACACGGCACTTTATTAATATTAGAAAAGTGAATTTCTCTTTCTTTATTTAGATTTTGATATCACTTTAATTAGATTTAGGACTATTTTATCGGTAATGTCACGACCCAAGCTTGTCGCGAGTGACACTCACATTAATTCTTCGATGGGGGAATTATCTAACTCTAATTATCCAATAATAATTCTTAACAATTTTTAAGCATGAAACAAATGGTTCTATTATCAATCAGCAAATTTGAATAAGTCTCATAACCAAACTGTGCAAAAAGATGTAAATGTCTAAAATGCCCTCAAAAATTGAAAGTCATTGTACCAAAATATCTAAATAAGAATATTTGCGGGTACAACCCAAAAAATTAAAATGACTAAAGTGTTTGTGTCTAAAATAAGTGGATCAGAATATAGCATATGAAGACACATGGTTGCTTGAAAGATGAAGCTCATCCTTGAGTCGAAACCAATCGCTGACTACAACTGAGGTCTCGTCGAAGCCGTTGAAATATGCTCTGCACTAAACAAAAAGAAGAGCATAGGTAGTATCACTATAAAATCACTATGTACTAGTAGGATCATCGACCAACTCAACATAATAAATATGAACATATAACCAACAAATTGTAAACAAGTACAATCATGAACACTTAGCATTATACCTTTTCCTAGTCTTTTTCAATAATAACCAAGAAATTCGACAAGCATAAGACAATTATAAACAACCCACTAAGTCAATCATGACTAATAACAGTTATCTCAACTTTGCCATAATTTTCTTTTTTTACTTGACTTTAATAAATAATTACACAATTCAAGTAAGTTAATAGCCCGGACTACTCATAATATTAATATTAATCCGGTCCACTCATGAAACTGTCAAACTCACCAATATCATATACACATATGCTAAAAGTCTTATAAATGCCTACTAGTCATGACCTGGAGGAGATGAGCTCAGTCTATGTACCAAATAACCCAGACAACTAGTGTCTTTCACCCTTATGCCAAACCAATGCTATACCACCCTTATCTCAACGTCCCCACCCTTATACCTCTGAAGTTCCGCCAATTCTGTGACAACGATCTTTATCGATTCATCTCACAATATCAAATCATGTCACAACACTTAAAATCACAATATGAGATAACACAATCACATTGCACTAAAAAATAAGTCTTTTTACACAATCTCATTTCAGGTGATTAAGCACTTGCAATATTATCCAACCAGCTAACAATTACAACATGCATTACAAACAAGTAAACAAAGAGGCAGTTAAGATGACTACATTAATTAAATTGAGTCTCAACTACAATTCAACCATCATCTACCTCAATTCAAGCCTTGTACTGGTCTAACGAACTTGAGTCTTGCCCTTTCTTGCAATCTCAGCTTGATTATGGTCTAAAACAACAAGGTAATCACCATTTAACAATTATTCGAACAAACACAAGGATTATAACCTAATCCCCGTAATCTCAGGGTCAAAAAGCATGATCATTCTCTTATTCTAGGGCTTTTCTACATTTATTCTACCTTAATTCTAGCAAATTCAAGGTTAAAACAAGGATTTCTAAGCATGCAACAATAATTTATCCACCCTTGACCAAAATCCAAGGATTACACCATATTTTCACTAATTTACACCAGAAAATCAACCTAGGTCGGTCAAATCCTTCCCTCACAATCAAAACCTAGTGATTCTAAGGATTAACGAATGAAAAACTAATTAAACGGGTGGATTAACTTACCTCAAAGAAGAAATTTGGGTGGAAACTGATGAAATTCGCCCTAAATTGCTTCTCCCAGGTCTGAAATGGAGATGGAACGAAAAATAACATTTTAAGTCTAAAATTATATTTAATAAGCGCGTAACTCACTATAACATTCTGATCCCTGCTATAGCAGAATTTGCCTGCTATGGCGGGGTTAACCCAGGCTAACCTCCGCTACAAAGGAATTATTTCCGCTGTAGCGAGCCCGTGACAGCGGCCTGTCTCTCGTCGTAGTGGCCTAGGTGAGAAAGAAAGTCTAACAATCTCAGATTTTTTTCCAGTTTTATAACACACTTCTAGATACTGACATCTTAAACTACCCCATTTACGTCAAATGTAATAATCAGAGTTCTAATAACCTGAATTCACTTTCAAAAATTTCTACAAAATCTTTAACCTCTTAACTATCATAATATGATCTCACATATTATAAACACTGACCTATCCATTACTGGATTCATCTAAATCATATAATACTCAAAATTCATTCCAGACTAACCTAGCCTGAAATTTCTAACACTTTATTCGGGGAGAATCTTAACCCAAATTTTAGAATGCTAGACTATACCGTAACGACCGAAAGAATCATTACAGGTAATGCAGCCGTATGTTGCAACATTTAATATTTACATGGAACTTTAATATTAGAAAAGTAGATTATGTAGTATTTTTTGGTTATTTTTAGTTATCTGTATATCTTTGTTAAAGTTTGGAAGTCTTTTTGTTAGGGTTTGCTCTGATTTTTTTATCATAATTAGAATTACCTTTATTGGTGGAAAAAGATTTCCTTCGTGAAAAAAATCTCTTTCATATTTGGTTAATCTTTTCTTGGAGGAAAATTTTTGATAAATTGAACATTTGTTTCTCCCACAAACAATTAATATAGTCGTTAAAAGTTTTGTTTAGGGAGATATTATTCTCTCAATAAGTTTTATATTTTTAATATTAGTTTTTTTAATATGTAGGTCACTTGACCAGACAATATTAAATATTATGTTTCATTTATTATACTTTTTCGTTTATTATAGTTTTTCATTTATTATGTGTGTGTGTTTCAATTGGAGAATTTTTGTTTCATATGTAGGTTCTTTTTCTCTGTTAATTATTTTTGTAGTGAAACTGGGAAGCTTTGAATTTTGTGATAGTTTACAACTTTACATAGCAAATAATTTATTTTACTTTACTTTTTTTTGGTGGTTTGATTCATATCACTATTGTATAGCGACATGAAAGTTGAAATTGTTCTGTTCAACCCAAAACACGGCTTGATAACGCAAAAAAATTGAAAAAAAAGAAGAAGAAAAATATATTTTCATTAATGATGAATAAAGGGAATTCAGCGTCCTTAGTGAAATTGTCACGACCCAACTATCGGACCATGCGGGTGCCTACTCTAAGCACCTAGATAGACGAACCCTTACCACCCGATCTAATAGATAAATTGCGGAAAACAAGTATAACAGTAAATAACCTCATTTTTATACATGAAAAAAATTACAAATTTAATGCGGAAAAACTCTTTTTTAAGATACAAACACCCTCCCTAGGATCTAGTCTAAGCCGGTACAAGAGCTACTACAAGAGTAAAAACATAAATGTAAAAGGGACACAACTCCCACCATGGAAATAAGAGTAGAAGCTGCTGAAGAATCACCGTCATTATGTACCTATGAAACATCACCGACCCTGCAACCAGACTATACCCAAAAGGTATAGCAGAGTAGAATCAGTACAAACACACATACTGGTAGGCATCATCTGTCTATCCCTTATTCCGCCACCAACTCCACCACTATGAGACATTGTTCTCTGACTCCTAGGACATTCTCAAGTCACCTTAACCCTCAGACTTACCACGTCACCTTAACACCTAGACTTTTCAAGTCACACTTGTCATTAACCGACATCTATGCCCATGCCTAGACTACCATTCCCTTACCCCAGTCAACCACTATGACTCAACAACCCAGAGTAAACCCCACTACCTAGTGACATAGACCACACCCATCGTACCGCCACTCACTCATACAACACTGCCCCAATGACCCCCAAGCCATACTCAACAAGTAACAACAACCAACATTATAACCAGACCATAAATCTCTTTCTTAACTTATCAACCACATGTAACTAACTAACAATCAATGACGAACCCAATGACAATAACATATGCCTTTCTTATAACCGAACCCACCAAGGATCCCTAGGACACTACCTATATTTTTAACATGCAATCCCAGTCTACACTAAGACCAACCTCACATTTAAATATAATCACCCTGCCTCTCATGGACCATATGCAGAAATCACAATTCAAGAATACAACCCGATCCACTCATGGAACCATCGACAAAATATAATCAATGCAAATAAATCAAAACTCGTACCAGGCGTGGTACCCGAGCCAATCATTATGAATTCTCATACCAGATGTGGTACCCGAGCCAACCATTATAGTATCCTATACCAAGCGTGGTACCAGAGTCAACCAATATGTAACCTGTACCAGGCGTGGTACCCGAGTAAATCGAATGTCACACCAAATCCAATCAATCAACAAATCATGAACAAAAGCATACTTGTAAACCAACAAGCATCATAACAAGTTCATTTCACAAGACTGATAACCGGATAAGTAGACATTCATAACCTCATTCCCTAAGCATGCAACTCACACAATACTAAGCGATAGTACATGAACACATATTGTATATTGGGAAATCAATAACCATCAACTAGCCCAACCCCGGGTACGTAGACTTAACCCTGAGATCCTGTTCGAAGACCAAATTCTCATTCACCCCACTTAACACCTACTAACAACTACATCAAGTATGACCCCCCCTTTAGACAGCATAATACAGAGAATACAACCCCTAACATTCATACTTTAACTATCATTATTCACTTTACCTTTATTAGCAAAACATTTTCGAGACTCCCTCTACTAGACATCTCATAAACCAAGGTATTTTCGGTTTCTTGAACCTTCTCGACACTCTACTCCCCAAATTCTATCATCATACAATACATAATAATCATAAACGACTCGAAATATGACACCACATTATCCCAACTCAACTAGTTTCTAATTCAAACAGTCCAACCACAACAATCCTCCAGACTCCGCGGTGGAAGGCCTAATTATGAGTTCTTCTTTCTGTTTATATAATAATATAGAAATAAAAACAGGTCAATCTACTCAATATGAAGAAAACCTAGCCTACCTGGATGCCAAGTGGTTGCACAATGTATTTTCTGGCTCCGTAAAGGCATTCCCTGATGATTGGCAATCCCGAATCCGTAGTTTCACATCTTTTTAGCCAGAATTCCTCCTCCCCATGGCTCCCAAGCCTTTGAGCAGCCTAGGAGGGTTTTTGGAGCAACCCTCATATACTTTCCAACTGAGGAGGAGAAGTTCTTTTATTAATTCGCATTACTGAGCTACGACCTCTCGTCAACCTACTATAGGGGAAATAAATACCACTATAGCAGAGTGACATTAGCCCGGACAAATTTAAAAAAAAATTGTAAATTTTACATCACGTCAACCCCAATTAATTCAAAAACGTATTTATTATTGCTTTTGAAATTTGCAATAACGCAATTTCTAAAATAACGATGGATCTGGTCGTTACAATAGATATCAATTTACCCATTGTTCATCTCCGAACAATTCTATGGAAAGAGAAGAACCTAGCCCGGGACTCCCACATCCCCACGTGGCCGCGAAATTAAGATCTCATGCGAAATATCAAAATTCCTCCTAATTAGTCGCACTTGACCCCAATTAGGAAAATTATGATCCCGCTCTGACAAGGGATTTGCCTCCCCCGAACTATTCACAAATTTATGAAGTAACCTCCTCCAAGTACCCAAGGAATCCGGGGCCTTGTAGAATTTTGGAGCGAAAGAATTTGAAAAGACCCGGGAGAAACCTTTCCTATCCCAAAAGGGATTGGCGTCTGCTATAGCAGGCATTATACCGCTATATCGGTACTGCTATAGTGGGATACCGATCGCTATAGCGGTTGGCAACAGATGAAATATGGGAGAAAATAAGTTTTCACCCCATTCTCCTCTATTTTACTTCTGAAAACTCTCCCTTTCCTCCCGATCACCCCGCTCATGACGTCACAATTTTTAGGTAACAATCGTTCTTGCTTGCTACTTTACTTCCCTGCACAAATTTAGATAGGATTTTGGTAGAACACAATGATTTTGGGTACACATCGTGATTAGTTTTTGAACTTTGAACTTAGGTTGGATTTTTGTTGAATTCCTGAAGCATGGATGCTTCCCTTACATTTACAACGCCTCCACAGTATTCTGGTCGTAAGGATTATGCAACTTTTGGCCAAAAACGGGCCAAAAATAGTGGGAGAGGTGAAGGATTGTTCTTGGAATAAACTTGTTATTTGGACGGAATTTAGGGATTATAATGCCCATTTTTTTGTAGAAAATAGAAATAGGACACTTTAGAAGTACTAATCTGAACTTGGATTGTTAAAAATGGAGTTTTGGGTCAAGGGGCGCCATTGTTGCACCCCTTGGAGTTCTAAGACGATAAATACCACTATAGCAGAATCCAACTACTATAGCGGTCTCACTATAGCAGAGAAATTTTTGCTATAGCGGTTCCACCGTAGCGGACGATCGTTCGCTATAGCGGAAGACCGCAAAATAGTAGCCTCCCCAGGCTAACACTTAGAAAAAAATTCTCCTTTTTAAAACTCATTCCCTTATGCCTTATCAAGTTCTAATCCCACACCCTTGCTACATTGCAGGTTATCATACCCAATGACTGAAGGACAATAACCCGAGTATCCTTATGAGCGGTTCCCCGACGATGCTAGTCAGGAGAGGTTCATGGACTACCGGAGCCTAGGCTTTTGCTATGAGAGGAGTTGCAAAATAGTTGGGGCAGATGGAAAAGCAGTCGCCTTCCATCACAGACTTCAAGAGTTCAACTGAGGCTCATTGGCAGTGGCTCCCCCTCCTGCGCGTACAGGTTGGGTACGTGAATTCTATGCCATACTTCCTACCATTCATTGGGATGATCCCAACCCCACCATCCGGATCTGAGGGGTTGATGTCCCTGTGGACTCTCAGACTATCAATGAGGTGCTAGGAGTGCCTCATGTTTCAAATGCTTCCTAAGAGGCCAAGACTCGCCTGTAGGACATGACTTGGTTGAGAGATACCCTGGTAGATATGGAGTTCAGAGATCAGGTCTACTGGCCCAGTCCCGAGGGCATCACCAGTGCTTACTTCTCCGCAGATGCTAGGAGGTGGTTGAATTTGGTGTCTCGAAGCTTCCCACCCTTGAGCCCGAGGAAAGGCAGGAGTTCCCCTTCATGAGCGATGATGAGGCTTAGGACCTCACCTCCCCCTTTTATTAAGAATTTTTTACTGCTTTTTGGGTTTTGCCCCCGTTTGGGCAACGTACTAGACAATGTTCCCTTTCCCTCTTTACCTTCATTTTTAAGCACATGGATGCTAGTTTTAGACAATTTCCCTTATATGCATACTATATTAGTTCTATAGTGATTTCCTTGTTTTACATAGCAACTCGTAGCTTAATTATTGCTTTTAAAAGCCCCGGGAATGAAATGAAAAATAGGAGAAAATAGGGCAGGCATTCTGCCCCGCACCTTCTTGCAATAGCGGTTGTCATCCCGCTGTCGCGGTACTGCCGTAACGGTAGAAACTACCTTTACAGCGGGATCGCCATAGCGGTACAGTTCTACTATGGCGGTCCTGATGATAATAGCCCAGAAAATTGCAATTTCCAGTAGAATTAACTCATCCCCCTTCCCAGTTATCGTTATTAACATCATAAGTCCTGCCATGGTCTTAAACGACACCCCAAGACCATTCCTGTCAATACACGGAAAAAAACTTAGCATCCAATATCACCAAATGAAAATTGAATTACATGAGAAAATTGTTCACTACAACATATTCCCGCTACCATGCACGAATAATCCCTTGTCCCCATGGTTCCGAACCAAGCCCCGACTATCCTGAAACCAAAGCTTCCCTACAGTCATAAGCCCTGTCCCGTCACCATCTTATGAGTCCTTTTTTTAAAATGACATACGAAGTTCCAAATCAAAACACATAGCAGTCCACTACAAACCTAAGTACACCACTTCTAAGTTATGACTCTCATTCAGACCCAAACATTCACAGTCAGGCAATCAATTACACACCAAATGTTTCAGTCATACAAGCATTGTAACACACCAAATCTCAATTTTTGAGCTACAACAATTCACACCACACATATTATTCTCTATTCGACCCATGGATGATTGTTAGTCGATCATCCATGTCTTACCACAGACCCTCAGGCTAGATACCAATTGGAACCTTCCCAGCTACAGCTTCTTTTGCTTGCTTCATTGCAACCACAGTCCAATGACATCCTTCGCTTCGTTGAGATACTAATTGAACTCAACTCATACCAGCAAGTAAACGGACCGCACGAAAAGGAATAAAAGAAGAGAGATGTTTTCCTAGAATGCTTTATAGCTTCCCAAAGATTAGATGTGGACGTCAACACACCAATCCGCAGGACTCTATTTGATATTTTGCTCTTGTACTAGGAGAGAGGTAATCTAGGCTCTAATACCATCTGTCATGACCTAACTATTGGGCCGTGCGGGTGCCTACTCTAAGCACCTATTGCTCATTTTTATACATGAAAACAATTACAAATTTAATGCTGAAAAACGCCTTTTTAAGATACAAACACCCTCCCTAGGATCTAGTCTAAGCCGGTACAAGAGCTACTACAGGAGTAAAAACAGAAATGTAAAAGAGACACAGCTCCCACCATGGAAACAAAAGTAGAAGCTGCTGAAGAATCACCGTCATCCTATACATATGAAACATCACCGACCCTGCAATCAGACTATACCCAAAAGGTATAGCAAGAGTAGAATCAGTACAAACACACGTACTGGTAGGCATCATCGATCGACCCGAATCCATTCCATACCATCATATAAGAAATCAAGCGAAATGCACAATTAATTACAATACTCAGCCCTTCAACATCCACCTTACCAAAACCCAATTTCAACCAAGCCTGCCTGTCCCTTCCACCGCCAACTCCACTAGTATGAGACACTGTGCTCTGACTCCTAGGATATTCCCAAGTCGCCCTAACCCTCAGACATCCCACGTCACCTTAACACCTAGACTTTCCAAGTCACACTTGTCATTAACCGACATCTATGCCCTTGCCCGGACTACCATTCCCTTACCTCAGTCAACCACTATGACTCAATAACCCGGAGTAAACCCTACTACCTAGTGACATAGACCACACCGATCGTACCTCCACTCACTCATACAATACTGCCCCAATTACCCCAGGCCATACTCAACAAGTAACAACAACCAACATTATAACCAGACCACAAATCTCTTCCTTAACCTATCAACCATATGTAACAAGCTAACAACCAATGACGAACTCAATGACAATAACATATGCCTTTTTCACTACCCGGACCCACCAAGGATCCCTAGGACACTACCTATGTTTTCAACATGCAATCCTGGTCTACACTAAGACCAGCCTCACATTTAAATATAATCACCCGGCCTCTCATGGACCATATGCAAAAATCACAATTCAAGAATACAACCCGGTCCACTCATGGAACCATCGAAAGAATACAATCAATGCAAATAAATCAAAAATCGTACCATGCATGGTACTTGAGCCAACCATTATGAATTCCCATACAAGATGTGGTACCCGAGCTAACCATTATAGTATCCCATACCAGGCATTGTACCCGAGCCAACCAATATGTAAGCTGTACCAGACGTGGTACCCGAGCCATCGAATGTCACACCAAATTCAATCAATCAATAAATCATGAACAAAAGCATACTTGTAAACCAACAAGCAACAAAACAAGTTCATTTCACAAGACTGATAACCGGATAAGTAGACATTCATAACCTCATTCCCTAAGCATGCAACTCACACAATACTAAGCAATAGTACAAGAACACATATTGCATATTGGGAAATCAATAACCATCACCTACCCCAACTCCGGGTACGTAGACTCAACCCTGAGATCCTGTTTGAAGACCAAATTCCCATTCACCCCTCTTAACACCTGCTAACAACTACATCAAGTTTGACCCCCCTCCCCTCCTTTTTAGACAGCACAATACAGAGAAGACAAGCCCTAACATTCATACTTTAACCATCATTATTCACTCTACCTTTATTAGCAAAACATTTTCGAGACTCCCTCTACTAGACATCTCGTAAACCAAGGTATTTCCTATTTCCCGAACCTTCTCGACACTCTACTCCCCGAATTCTATCATCATACAATGCATAATAATCATAAACGAACCGAAATATGACACCACATTATCCCAACTCAACCATTTTCTAATTCAAATAGTCCAACCACAGCAATCCTCCAGTCTCCATGCCCGAAGGCCTAATTATGAGCTCTCCTTTCTTTCTATACAATAATATAGAAATAAAAACAGGTCAATCTACTTAATGTGAAGAAAACCTAGCCTACCTGGATGCCAAGCGGTTGCACGATGCATTTTCTGACTCCGTGAAGGCGTTTCCTGAAGATTGGCAAGCCTGAATCTGTTATTTCGCGTCCTTTTAGCCGGAATCCCTCCTCCCCATGGCTCCTAAGCCTTGGAGCAACCTAGGAAGGTTTTTGGAGTAACCCTCGTATCATTTTCAACTGAGGAGGAGAAGTTCTTTTATTAATTCGCGTTACTGAGCTACTGCCTCCCGTCAGCCCGCTATAGCGACTAGTAGTCCGCTACAGCGGTAGCGCTATAGCGGAAATAAATACCGGTATAGCGGAGTGACGTCAGCCCGGACAAATTTTTAAAAAAATTGTAAATTTTCCGTCACGTCGACCCCACTTAATTCAAAGACGTATTTTTAATTGCTTCCGAAATTCACAATATCGTGATTTCTAAAATAACGATGGATCCTATCGTTACAGAAATATCATTCGCCTTTTTTATCCTTTAAAAATAGATCTCACATTAGAAAAAATGTACAATACACGTACATTAAACTAGTTATTTAATAATTATACTTAACTTAATAAAGTATGATAACATTTTGCGAGATCTCACTCTTACACGCATTCTAAAATAGAATTATGAAATAAAAAATTATTACAAAAGCTTTCATTTTAATTACTAACCGAATGGTATGTAAGCGATGATACTACTAGAAAATTATCATAATCAATTCAAACACTAAAAGATGTCATGAAAATAATCATATCTCTTCGGTATAAATAATATTATTTCTGAAAATATCGTCGCCTATAATTTGGTGAACTGATAATCAATATTTTCTTATATAAATTAAAACTCGATAATCTCTTCTTACTTCATTTCCATCATAATATTGGAATGGATATAGTTCACTGTATAAATATTTTATTTATTTGTGATACGAACAATTTAAGTCATATTTACAAAGAAAGGCTAAAACGACAAGCTAGTAAATAATGAGATTTAATTTCAAATATAGAATATATTAATTTTGATACATAATTGTATTAAGGGGCATCAAACATATTCTAAGAAATACACTATGTACAAAAAAAACATATCTGCTTAATATTATGTACATCAGTATATGCAAACCCTTCAATATTCTTTCTTTTTTAATCTAGAGAAGTATATTTTATCTCCTTTATTGATTATCTATGTGTGAATATTAAATATTATAGTTTGGCTTCTTAATTATGTAACTAACAAATTATTTACTTTATTTTTATTTATAATTTTTCATCCTCCCCTTATATATGATGTTTATATAATGATTTGAATGCATATAGTTTGCTATGAAGTGTTCAATTTTCTTTTCTAAGATTTTATCAAAATAATGATTGGCCAAGGGAAATTAGTTTTTTAAAAAAATTAAATTTAAAATTTTAATTTTTGATTAGAATAAATATTGATGCATCAAAAATAATTTAGGAAGTTAATGTTTGGCGAGATTTAAATAAAAGAGTTGAACACATTGCATAGACAAAGGCATAAAATTACATTATTATATATTTTGGGGCGGATCTACATGACATCTATGGATTCACGGGGATTTAATAGCTTTTCTTCAAATCTTGTATATGTATTAAGAAATTCATTAACAATTTACATATCTGACTGCGAATAATTTGTTATCACATATATATATATATATAATATATATATATATATATATATATATAATATTATATATATATATATATATATATATACGATATAATATACAATGTCATGTTTAATTCATTCTGTATGCTTGTTATAGCTTAAAAATCAAGTCGTATGACCCCTAGACGGATTAGAAATCAACTGAAATGAGTTACACATCTTAGACTAAAGTTCCGGGCATGTGACATGGCCAGAACAACGTGTTGGTAGGCCAACACTAGGGACAAAGCGTCGTACCTGTCACCAAACTTCACAGGAGTTGAAAACTCCTCTGTCAATGTGACGAGAGATGCGATGCATTGCCCCACCAGTGCTATGGTCAACGCGGCGCGTTGGGCATTGTCCTGACGAAAAAAATTTCCCACTTCATTTTAATAAGGATGTTTTCGTTCTACACCTTTTATGAAATCACTAGCCTATGACTTTTAAATTTCCTATAGGTGTTAATACTCAGACTTAGTCGATTATTTTCCTCCTTCCTCTTCCCCAAACTCCAAAGAAGTAATTCCTTCAAGTTACGCTTAAGAATTCAAGAAAGGACATGTTCAAGGTTCTCTTCCAAGTTTTCCTCTCCTTTCAAGGTATGTAAGGCTATCCACCCTCATGTATTCCTACGAACGTCATATTTCCTAAGATCGAATAATTCTT
Organism: Jaltomata sinuosa; assembly: GCA_003996215.1. Lineage (NCBI taxonomy): Eukaryota > Viridiplantae > Streptophyta > Magnoliopsida > Solanales > Solanaceae > Jaltomata > Jaltomata sinuosa. Next base: position 370,745 of record QJPP01007250.1, read on the forward strand.
GTGCTAAGTTATGGTTAGAGTAGAACCTTTGAGATCTTGATATCTCTTCAATTCCTCAAGTAAAACTCTATGAAACTCTCTACATGTGTTTCCTACTTCATGATTAACCTAACCTATGTGTTTTCTATGGATTCTCATATATGAATTCAAGAACTTATGAATGTCGTAGAACTTACGAACCTCACGAATCTTATGAAATTTATGAACTTATAATTTATTTCTTTGAATCCTATGCATCTTATGAAATCTCTAATTGTGGACTTTTTATGATTATGTATCTTCCATGGATTTTAATACAACTTTCTTATTTATGCTTTCAACATGATGATATGAATCCCCTTGACTATGTTTTGACATTATTACATAAACTCTCCATTATAACTCAGGTTAAACGACATGAATACTCCATAACCTCCATAATCCCTAAAATATTATGAAGAACCGTATCTTGTGAACTATGGTATAAAGGTTCTATCTTTCATGAATCTCAAATAAAGTTAATGAATGGTTGAACTTACGAACCTAAATCCCAATGAGGTTAACGTATGATTATGGGTCAAAAGTGGCTAACTTATGGATATGAGTCAACAGATAAAAAATAAAATAATATGTGCTCAAGTGTAACGACTCATTCCATTGTTATAGTGTTGTTCAGGGTGTAAGTACCCAGCGAAAGTTTTTTCTAAGGTGAGAGATGATAAAATCTCAAGCCAGCGAAAGTCTTGTGGTATAATACTTGATAGTGTGGTGTTCATTAATGGATAGCCAAGTGGTGTAGAATCCCATAGGAAGTTTTGGGATGATAATCTAGTTAATAGAACTCTGATTATGGTGGTTACCGCGTTGGGATTGACATGTGATGTCTAGGATCAAGATTTGTGTTGTAAAATGGAAAGTTTTGGCTGAGTTTCCAAGTTTTTTTATTTTAAGACCACTGCAGCGGATGAAATCCTGTTGCAGCGAGTCCGCCATAGCGGTCCAATCTCACCAGAGCGAGCCTTGCAAAATTCATTAGAGCTTGCCATAGTGAGTTAAGTCTAGCCACATTAGTCTCGCCGTAGAGAAAAAACGACCATTGTAGCGAGAGACGGGGCCAGATTTTCTGACTTAAGTTAGTTTTTTGAGTTTTATTTCACAAACTCCCAAAACTCATTCTAGAGCTTTAAGAAGGTAAGTTTCCCAAGACTAGGGTGTTTTCATTCATTTGAGGTAACTTATTCCGTTAACCTCTTTGTTTGACAATCGTTAATCCTTGTAGAATTATTAGAGTATGGATTAATGGTGGAATTTTCAGTTAGAGCCTTAAATGCATGAAAGGTGTGGAAGAACCCTATGGGTAGATGTAAATTCATTTGGGCTTGATTCTAGGTTATTATTTAACACTTCATAGCATGAAACTTGTATTCCTAAACATGATTTAAGATGATTTGGGAACTTTGGATTCCATAAAAGTGTGACCTTTAGCATAAAAAATGCTTAAAAGGGGAGAATTGAAGTAGAAACTCCATTAATAATGATAATATGAATAATGTGGGACTAGTAGATGGTTAATTGACTATTGGAGAAGGCTACAGACCTCGAGTAAGGGTAGAGTTAGTGGTTAAATCCCCAATGCCTAATATGAAAGAGTAAATAATTAATTACTCTCCATTGTTTGTCTGTTTAGACTTTGAAAATTCTGAAGCGTTAAGGAAGGTCAAGGCTATTGCAAGGTAGATTTTGATTGGAATTCTTCGATCGAGGTAGGTTATGATTTAATTGGAGTTGAGACTTGTTTTAGTGCTTGTATGCTTTTAATTAGATAACTTGTTAATTGGTCTTCGGACATACTTGAAATTGATAATTGTGATCTTGTTAATGCTTGAATGAATAAGTTGTGCATACTGAAGTTGATTAAAGAACTTGTAATGATAAATATACTTGTGATTAGTACACTGTGTATATCATGAGAGATAAGAAAATGGGAATCATAGGTTTATAAGGGTTGAGGGGTCAGGTACCACGCCAGTACGGATATTGATACTAACATTAATATGATAGGTTGGGTACCATGCCGGTACATATATTTTACTGATATTTGTTATTATTATTATGGAGGAGGTACCATGTCAGTATGCTACATGGACCCTCGTGCGTCCCCTGCAGGTCATGACTAGTTGGGCAGAAATAAATCTATTTAGCATGTGTGTGTACATTTATATTTTTGTTTGTTATGATGAGTTGGAACGAGTTTTGTAAGGTGAAAATGAGGTTACTAAGTTACATATGTGGAAGTGAGATGTATATAGATTCACATGAGATATGACTATATTTGAGATTGTGACTTCTTAATTTTGTGATGATATCTGGTGACTCGTATGATACGTTACAGACCTTGTTTGGCTTTACTTGAAGTGATTGTTTATTGACTGAACTGCTTGCTAAGTGTTGAAGTTCTATTTTACTTGTTGTTTGATTATTTGTATACTTGTTTTAAATTAATTCGACATATGATGTCTACCGGTACATAGTGGATTGTACTAATACTACCTTGTACTATTTTTTTATTGAGTGCAAATCATATTATAGAGGCTCAGACACGACCTCATCTCTAGCAGGGACATCTGATTTTGATCCAAGGGTGAGCATTACATCTTCAGACTGCCATGGATCTTCACTTTGGTCATTGTCCTTCTTTCGGACAATGAAATCCTCTTTTATTTTAGTAGTTTTCAGATATCTTAAACATGTTTTGATTTAGAGTTCTTGTACAATGACTTTCGGGTCTTGGAAAATGTAATAGATAGTTGAAATATTCCTGCACTTATATCATTAGTTTTTGAATATCATCATTGTTAAAGTTGATTTTATTATTGCATTGTCTAAAAATGGCTAACTAACTAGGTTAAGATTCGAGTTAGATGGTTCTCTCATCAGAGGGTTAGTATAGGTGTCACTCACGGCCAGTTGGATCGTAATAAAGTTGGTATCAAACCTCTAGATTTGTTGATCTTGTTGTACAAGAACATGTCTAGTAGAGTCTTGCAAAATAGTACTGAAACTTTTGTACTTTTCTTTAGGATGCTACAGGACACTAGAGAAACTCAATCCTTTCTTTCCATCGTGTCATTACTTGATTCTAATTGGTATCTATTAATCCAAATTAATATCTGACTCTTTTACTCTTATTCTCACAAATGTTAAGAACATGTGCATCGAGATCTAGAGCAGAGGTACCCAAACCATCCATTGAGGCTGCAGTTCACGATAGGGGACAAGTAAGAGGAAGAGGTAGAGAAAGGAGAGAAGCACCAGCCAAGAGCAGGCTCAGGCCGCAGGACAGGCTTGGGAGAGATCAAAATCTCCTCTCCAGCAAGAGATTATTCCTGAGGTTGCAGAGGGTGAAGCAATACCGATTAATGAGAATAAGACGGCATCAGTTCAGGGAGGTGCAAAACCAATTCAGATGTCTTTGTCTATGATCCAGTAGGTTTTGAGCTTCTTGGGTGGGTTAGCAGGGATTGAGGCTATGGCTGTAATTCCCACTATGCAGCATTTAAGAGTGCAGCATGCTACTGTTGTGGCTCCTTGGATGGATGAGGCTTCATAGATGGGTATCTTCCTGAGACAAGTAGCAGGTCTGACAATTACTAGAGATGAGCATGATTTGTTCTATAAGTTTGTCAGATGAAGCCTCCGGTCTTCCATGGTCTTATATCTGAGGATGCATACGAGTTTATCATCGACTGCCATGAGTGACTTCATAAGATGGGTATAGTTGAGAGATATGGAGATGAGTTCATCACTTTCCATCTTCATGGTGATGCTAAGATATCGTGGAGAGCCTATGTAGACTGTAGGGTTGCTAGGTCACCTCTATTGTCTTGTCTTCAGTTCTATTTGGTATTCTGAGATAAGTATAACCCGCGTACTTTGAGAAAAAGGAAAAGATATTAGTTTTCCAGTATCGAGCAGAGGAGTTCATCAGTTGTAGCCTATGAGGCTCAGTTTCTTTCGCCCTCCTGTTATTCACTGCAACTGATAAATACTGAGGAGGAACTATATTCACCATTTTGTTAAAGGGTTAAACACATGTCTCCAAATTTTAGCTCTACAGATGGTATCCTCCGACAGGTCTTTTTACAAGGTGATTGATTTCTTGAAGAGTGTGGAGGGAGTGAAACAGGAAAGTCATGCGAAGGTGGCAGTGAAGAAGTCCTAAACAGGGGGCAACTTTACTGGTTTGTATTCTAGGGGTCAGAGTTCACAGGGGTACTCTGCATGCCCTATTCAGTCATCGATGTGGGTGTTAGTTGGGGGCCCATCAGGGGCCAGCCAGACTTCTCCATATTTTGGTGGTTATCTTACTTCTTCTACTTCAGCACAACGACCTATATTAGATTGAGTTTTCTATAAGTTCTTTGCAGCTAGTCACATTCATAAGAATTGTCTCAGGTATTGGCTAGCTGCACCAGGCTCCTCGAGCTCCGACTCTGGCGGGCAGAGGAGGTAATGGTTATGGTAGAGGTCATCTGCAGGGTAGTCGTGGTGGTCACTAGGCAAGTAGAGGTGGAAACAAGCCTAACAGAGGCGGTGGTCATGCTGATCGTGGTGGTACTCAACTGGATAAGGGTGGTGCACATGCATGTGATAGGGTCTAATTCTATACTTTTCTAGGCAAGCCTGAGGCAGAGGCATCGGATGCGATGATCACATGTATTATTCTTGTCTGTGACCGGATGGATATGGTCTTATTTGATCCTGGATCTACTTTCTCTTATGTATCTGCTAGTTTTGCTATGGGGTTGGACATGGTGTGTAAAATACTTGATTTTTCTATTCATGTGTCTACTCTGATTGGTGATTATGTGGTTGTTGATAGAATTTATCGTGCTTGTCCTATCATTTTTTAGGCCAAAAACTTGGGTAGATTTAGTAATCTTGGAGATGGTGGACTTTGACATCATTTTGTGAATGAGTTGGTTGTCTCCTCATTATACTATTTTAGACTGTCATGCTAAGATAGTAACTGTGGCTATACCGGGAATAGATAGACTTGAATGAGAGGGTGACTATAGTCCTGCTATTATGAAATTGATGTCTTTTCTTTGTGTTAAGAGTTTGATAGTGAGGGGGCATTCGACATTCTTAGCACATCTTTGGGACACTAATGCGAAGGTCCCATCTATTGAGTCAGTGCTCATGGTGCGTGAGTTTTTAGAGGTGTTTCCCGTGGATTTTTTAGGTATGCCCTCAGACTGCGACATTGACTTTTGTATTAACCTAGAGTCGATTACTCGTCCTATTTCTATTCCTCCTTGTAGGATGGCTCTAGTTGAGTTGAGAGAGTTAAAGGCTCAGTTGCAGGAATTACTTGGTAAGGGATTATTCATCTAAGTGCCTCCTCGTAGGGTGCTCCAGCTTTGTTTGTGAAGAAGAAGGATGGTAGTTTATGTATGTGTATAGACTACCGGTTGTTAAATAAGATTACAATCCATAATAAGTATCCACTTCCCCAGATCGATAACTAGTTTGACCAATGTATTTTCTAATATTGATTTGAGGTTCGGATATCATCTGCTAAAGATTTGGCCCGCTGACATTCCTAAGACTGCATTTCAAACCCGGTATAGCACACGAATTTCTAGTGATGTCTTTTGGGCTAACTAATGCCTCCGTTGCTTTCATAGGATTAATGAATAGGACATTTAAGCCCTATTTAGATTTATTTATGATTATTTTCATTGATGACATCTTAGTTTATTCTAAGAGTGAGGAGAAACATGAAAATCACTTATGGATTGTTTTGGGTTTGCTAAAAGAGAAGGATATTTATGCAAAAATTTCTAAGTATGAATTCTGGTTGGCTTCTGTCCTTTTTGGGACATGTGATTTCGAAGGAAGGGGTAATGGTCGACCCGCAAAAGATTAAGGCAGTTAAGAATTGGGCTAGGCCTACTTTGGTGATTGAGGTTCATAACTTTGTGGAGTTGGCCAGTTATTACTGTGGGTTCATGAAGGGATTCGCCTCTATTGCTACCCATCTGACCTGTTGAACTCAGAAGGAGGTACCATTTGATTTGTCGGATGAATGTAAGGAGATCTTTCAAGATATCAAGACAATGTTGACTACCACTCCTATTATTGCCTTACCAGTGGATGTAATGCCTCACATTCTGGTTTAGGTGTTGTCTTAGTGGGTGTTTGGATTGGCTTTTGCTTTTTAGCTTATAAGCCAAAAGCCAAAAGCTAGGATTTGTAACTTTTGGCTTTTGGCATATTTTTGCCTTTTTATCTTAAGAAGAAGTGCTTAAAAGTACTTTTTTATTTTACTCAAACACTTCAAAAGTTCTTAAAAGCTATTTTGGCTTAAAAGCACTTAAAATAAGTCAATCCAAATAGGCCCTTAATGCAGGAAAAGAATGTTATTGCCCATGTTTTGAGGCAATTGATGGTACAGGAGAAAAATTATCCTAATCATGACTTAGAGTTGTCTGCTGTGATTTTTACTCTTAAGGTATGGAGTCACTACTTATATGGGATTCATTGTAAGGTGTTCACAGACCATCAGATTTGGCAATATGTGTTTAAACAGAAGGTTTTGTATTTGAAGTAGCGTAGGTGAATTAAATTATTTAAAGACTATGATATTACCATCCGGGTAAGGCCAACATGGTAGTCAACGGATTGAACAGAAAGTCCAAAAGTATGGGTAGTCTTTTTTTAAGGCTACCAGACATCCATTGGCTAGGGAGATTCTGACTCTAGCTAACAATTTCATGAGACTTGAGGTTTCCGAGAGAGGTGGGTTGTTAGCATGTATTGAGGCAAGGTCCTCGTTTATTGATTGGATCAAGGCTAAGTAATTAGAGGATGCTAAGTTGAGCAAAATTTGTGATAAGGTTTTGTAGGGTGAGGCCAAGGAGGCCACAATTGATGTTGAGGGTGTTTTGAGAATCAAGGGGCCAGTTTGTGTGCCTTGTGTTGATAAATTAATTCCTACGATTTTAGATGAGGCTCATTATTCAAAGTATTCTATATATCCTGGTGTGACCAAGATGTACCATGACTTGAGGCAGCATTATCGGTGGGGTCGAATGAAGCGATACATAGTTGATTTTATGGCTAAGTGTCTGAATTGCAGCAACTGAAGTATGAACATCACAAGCCTGGTGGTACTCTATAGTGGATGCCCATTCCTGAGTGGAAGTAGGAGAGAATAGCCATGGATTTTGTTGTTAGTCTTCCCAAGAATTTGGGAAAGTTTGACTCTATTTAGGTTATTAAGGATAGGATGATGAAGTCTGCACATTTCATTCATGTCCAGGTTGTAACACCCCGTACCTTTCAAAACCTATGTGACTAAGTAAATATCGACGAAGGTATTTGAGCTCGAGATTGTGAAGGGGTACTTTGTCCTAGAATTTGAAATGGTCAAATGTATATAAGTGTTAAGTTAAAGTATAAGGATGAGGGTTTTGAAAATGAGATAAAACAAGTGAGGTGCTTGCTCGACTTATCTAAGCTCTTAGGTGACAAGAAGGTGCATCACCTACCTACGCTAATGAACCAAGTTCCTAGGGCCGATTACGGGCATCAACACCATGGATTATTAGACCTAATGGTAGCCCAAATGAAGATTAAAGTTGTCCCATCAAAGCACAACCAAATCTGGCCCAAACAACTACAAAAGGTAGCCACCAATATTGACCACATTTTGACCCAAGAGAAGCCCAAAATCAGCCACAAAACTTAACCCTTTTGAGGCCCAAGCAAAGAGTAATTTTGGCCCGCGTTTCTTGACCCATTTTCGCCCAAATATACTCAAAAAAGTCGGCCAAAAAGGTCCCTTTATACAGACCTTTTGTTGATCAATATTGATCACAAAAAGCTGGAAAAAATTCTCTCTTATCTCCTTTCCTTTTGGCTGCCCCTCTCTCCCTTTAGGGTTCTAAGAAGATCAAGATTCATTCAAGCTTAGGTGAGTTAAACAACTTGTTATCTTGGTATTAATCTACTACATATAGCTAGGATATCCTATGGTAAGAAAGAAATGAACTATGGCAGCCCCTTTCTTAAGATTTAACATATAGAAATTGTGTAACAATTAAGAGATTTCTTCTTCTCTTGTTGGTGTATGTGTAGGGAGTACTTAAGCTTTTCAAGGCATCAATAAAAAGAGGATAAAAATACCCCTTCAAGTGTGTTAAGTACTCTTCCCATAATCATATTTTTGGATTGAAGGTCGAATGGACAATTGTTGTTGAATTGTTGTTAAGAACTCAAGGGACGGCGATCGGAAGCCGTGGGTTGAATGTGTTGCTATTGTATTTCGGCATAGTGAGTTGTGTAGGGGTTGTTTGATGTGTTTTGTATTATTGGAGGCAGTAGGTTGGTGTGTGTGTGATGTGTATTGGACAGGGGAGAAAGGTGTGACGATACACCTTTAATTAATGCAAAATATGTAAATCTGCCCGGGAAATATTTAGCTACTATTTTGGAAAGGTTGCATCAGGTTTAAGAGCTAATATTAGCTTCATTATACCCTTGTGTTGTATATTAACTTAATAAAGTAAATTCCAAGTTGTGGTAAGCGCAATCTTCGGAAGGAACGAGGTATGTTAAGGCTTCTTTATTCCTTATCGGCATGAATCTAGAAATGGAACTCTAAATCTCCGAAAGAAGGAATTTGAGTATTATGTTGTAAGAGAGATGATTTGGTAACTCAACAAGTCTTAAGGAACTAAGTTATACATTATGGTGATTCAAGTCGCCTTCTTATAAAAATCTGATTCTTTTTGCACGAAACGTAAGTTATCCTTTTGTCAAGTTTCTTCTTTGTATTGTGATCCCTAATCAAGCTTTAGAAAGAATAAAAGGAAAGTTAGCAAGTCAAATCCCCATTTATATGTGTTTGGTATGTTGAGTCCAACACCTAGTAATCCAAGTCTAAAGAAGTTATCTAAATGAACCTTCATAAATAACAAGAATAGCTTTGAAGGTCAATCTAGTAATACAATTATTATGCGTGGTTTGCGTGTTAGTGTGCACCGAGGTGATACTGCCATATTGAGGCTATTATATACATAGTGTGCACCGAGGTGCTACTTCCATATTGAGGCTATTATATACATAGTGTGCACCGAGGTGCTACTACCATATTGAGGCCATTATATACATAGTGTGCACCGAGGTGCTACTGCCATATTGAGGCCATTATATACATAGTGTGCGCCGAGGCGCTACTGCCATATTGAGGCTATTATATATAGGGTGCACCGAGGTGCTATTGTGGTTCAGCATGGGTCATAAAGAGTAAGTTGCGGTGTAAGTTAATGCATGTGTTGTATTCTAAAAAGAATAAAGGAGAAAGATCTTAACGAGTCTTACCAATTACAGTTTACAAGTTTCATATTATATCTTGTTCAGATTTACTACTTGCGACTTGCTTTTATGTTTCTACCTTACATGCCAGTACATTATTGTCGTACTGACATCCCCATTGCCTGGGGGCGCTGCATTCATGCCTGCAGGTCCAGACAGAAACCCAGACAGACCTCTTCAGTAGGAGTTGCAGAGTTCAGCCATTTTGGTAAGCTCCATTCTTCCTGGAGCTGACGAGTCAGAGGTCTAGCTTATATTTTGACCAGGTTATGTATATGTACAGCTTATGGGTAGTCCAGGGCCCTGTCCTAGATATGAGATATTTTACTTACTCTTAGAGACTTGTAGACTGTATATGTATATCAGTGTTGGGTATGGCCTTGTCGGCCTTGTTATTAGCTATCTACTATGATAATAGCCTTGTCGGCCTTGAGTTGTTTACCTACTATTGAGCTTTCAGTGTTTCAAATTGCTATTCTTAGAGACCTTGTCGGTCTCAGACCACCAGTAGGTTCAATAGAGATACACTCTAATTTGGCACCCTCGGCCTTTTGGGGCTTCAGGTGTCGGTCATGCCTCCCATGGTTTGGGGCGTGACACAGGTGACTGCAGCCAAGCTAGCCAAGGTTTATCTCAAGGAAGTATATTATCTCAGATATGAGTACTCATTTTACCTCTAACTTATGGGAGAAGTTGCATGAGTAGTTGGGTACTAGGCTAGACCTTAGTACAACTTTTCACCCTCAGATCGATGGCCAGTCTGAGCCGATGATTCAAGTGTTGAAGGATATACTCTGTGCATGTATGATGGATTTTGGAGGTCATCGGGACCAGTATCTATCTTTGGCAGAATTTGCATATAATAACAGCTACCATTCGAGCATGAATATGGCCCTGTTCGTGGCATTATATGGGAGAAAGTGTAAATCTCCCATTGGTTAGCTTGAAGTATTTAAGGTGAGACCGTGGGGTACTGACCTTCTGAGAGACTCCTTGGAGATGGTAAAGTTCATCCAAGAGAAGCTTCTAGCGGCTCAAAGCAGGCAAAAGGAGTAAGTTGATAGAAAAGTGAGAGATGTGTATTTCATGAAAGGTGAGCAAGTGTTGCTCAAAATTTCACCCATGAAGGGTGTTATAAGATTTGGTAAGTGTGGTAAGCTTAGTCCAACGTACATTGGACCCTTTGAGATTCTTAAGAGTGTGGGGTTGGTAGCCTATAGATTGGATTTGCCTCTAAACTTGTCGATTGTTCATCTCGTGTTTCATGTGTCGATGCTCAAGAAGTATCATGGGGATGATGACTATATCATTTGTTGGGATTTGATCCTATTATATAAAAACCTCTCTTACGAAGAGGAACCTGTTGCTATTCTTGATAAAGATGTCCATAAATTGAGGACTAAGGAGATTTCATCCATGAAGTTCCAATGGAAGAACCATCTTGTTGAAGAGGCCACTTGGGAGATCGAAGCAGACATGCTCAACAAGTATTCACAGTTTTTTTGCTGATTCAGGTAACTCCTTATTTTCCCCTTTCTTTCTTATTGTCATTCATGGATGAATATTTATTTAATTGGTATCTAAAGTAATGACTCATTCCCTTGTTATAATGTTGTTCAGGGCGTAAGTACCCGGCAAAGATTTTTCCTAAGGTAAAAGTTGATAAAATCTCAAGTATGGGTGAATTTTGATGAAAATCTAGGGTTGTGTGCTCTAGAGATGACTCATGTCTCGTGGCGTAATACTTGATAGTGTGGTGTTCATTAATGGATAGTCAAATGGTGTAGGGTCTCGCAGGAAGTTTAGGGACAGTAATTGGGTTCATAGAACTCCTATTATGGTGGTTACTGCGTTGGGATCGATATGTGATGTCTAGGATCAAGGTTTGTGTTGTGAAATAAAGAATTTTGGCTGAATTTTTGAGTTTTTGTTTTTGAGGCTGCTGTAGTGGATGAACTCCAGTTGCAATGAGTCCACCATAGTAGTCCAATCCGGCTACAACGAGCCTTGCAAAATTTGTTAGAGATTTCCATAGTGAGTCAAGTCTCACCACAGGAGTCTCGTCATAGAGACAGACGGGGCCAGATTACGTGACTTAAGTCAATTTTTTGAGTTTTATTTCACAAACTCCCAAAACACATCTAGAGCTCCAAGAGGTGATTTTACCAAGACTGGGGTGTTTTCCTTCGTTCAAGATAAGTTATTTTGTTAACCTCTTCGTTTAATAATCATTAATCCTTGTAGAATCATTAGATTATCGATTAATGATGAAATTTTTGGGTTAGAGTCGTAAATGCATGAAAGGTGGGGAAGAACCCTATGGGTAGATGTAAATTCATCTAGACTTGATCCTAGGTTGTTATTTAACACTTCCTAACATGAAATTTGTATTACTAAACATGATTTAAGATGATTTGGGAACCTTGGGTTCCATAAAAGTGTGACATTTAGTATAAAATAGCTTAAAAGGGGGAATTGGAGTAGAAACTCCATGAATAGTGATCATGTGAATAATGTGGGACTAGTGGATGGTTATTTGACCCTTAGATAATGCTACAGACATCGAGTAAATGATTTTCGAAGATGAATTATCGGCACCTTGAACTGTACTATCGAAACTGTGCTCTGAAGATATAAAGCCCCGAGATCCGTAGTAAGTTCGAAAAAGGTGACATGTCGAGAAAGGTGGAATCGTCTAACCTTGCTTTATATCTCTCAATCTCCCCACTGAATGAATTGTATTTGTCTTTTCTGGACAGCATAGAAGGAGCATACCGTATTGCTTTGAAGGTCCTGGATAGAGTTAGTGGGTTAAATCCCCAAGGCCTAAAACAAAAAAGTAAATGATTAATTATTCTTCATTGTCTACTTAGACTTTGATCGTTCTGAAGCATTGAGGAATGGCTAGGCTTGTGCATGCAAGGTAGATTTTGATTGGAATTCTTCGATCGAGGTAGGTTATGATTTAATTGGAGTTGAGACTTGTTTTAGTGCTTGTATGCTTTTAATTAGATAACTTGTTAATTGGTCTTCGAACATACTTGAAATTGATAATTGTGATCATGTTAATGCTTAAATGAATAAGCTGTGCATATTGAAGTTGATTAAAGAACTTGTAATGATAAAGTTATTTTTGATTAGTGCATTGTGTATATCCTGAGAAATAGAGAAATGGAAATCATAGGTTGATATGGGTTGAGAGATTGAGTACCACGTCGATATAGATATTGATACTGACATTACTATAAAAGATCGGGTACCACACTGGTATGGATATTTCTACTTATATTATTATTATTATTATTATTATTATTATTATTATTATTATTATTATTATTATTATTATTATTATTATTATTATTATTATTATTATTATTATTATTCCATCTTCTTAATTCTCTCTACTCTCTCTGAATATTGTAAAAGTTTGTCGGATATTAACCGGAATATATAGAAGAAAAGTTCTCCAAGGTAACTATTTGTTTCTTTATTTCTTTATTTTATTTAAAAGCAACGCCGTGACTATGTCCGGCTAAACTCAGTTGTATCTATGTCGACTGACTAACTTCGATTTATATTCACCATGAAAGATCTAGACTTTATCTAGATATAAACAAATTTATACATGATTTCTTGACTTGGTTCCGAGATGGTGGTACAGTCAGATCTGATACTATTGTTATTGCTTTGTCTTAGTGACTCCGTCTAGCCGGCCGTGGTCTCAGCCCGTAAAAGGAGAAAAAGGGCGCCTCTACCCGGTAAGAACTGCTAGACACATGGGCTTAATAACAATATGTACTGGATCTCGACAGACCCCTTGCTTGGGTAAAAGCTTTAAGCAGCCTCCATACAGTCATTAAATCATAGATAAATTTGTTGTTATCTTGATTACTTGACTTGCTAGATCATTGACTATGGCGGATTACCGCCCGGTCTCAGATCCTGTAAATTGGTATCAGAGCCTAGGAAACTTTCATGGTAAATATAAGATTTAGGTGAAGTTACGAGACATAGGTACAACTCTGTCTTGACTCTGTCTTGATGGATCTCTGTTCAACAAGGAGACAAAGAAGAAATGATTAAGAAATATCTTGATCAAGTCAGAACAAATCTGCTCAACAATATATCACAATATGAAAAATCAGACACTTCAATGAGAAGTGACGCCAGTGATGATATAATAGAAATGCAGAAAACCCAACAAAGGGAATCCACTCCAGAAGATGTGCTGGAAAAAGCGGAAGATTTCCTACGAAGGCTAAAAGGAAAAGACAAGATATGAACAGTTACTTGATAGGTACAAACTACAGTAGAAAGACTGTGTAAAGGACAGATGGGTCCTAATAGTAACTGTAGAAAGATTCCAAATGTTTTATATTTCCTTATAAATAAGGGAGTCTTTCATAGGTAGAAGTATCATCAGCCTCTTCTCTGGCTATAGATGCAAAGTTAGATCTTTGCCTTTGGGCTAAATATTGATGTAACCGATCATATAATGGATCAGTTGTTGGAATATCTTCCAAATTTATTGCAGCAGCTGAACTCGAACTCGCAGTTTGAGAAGTTCTTGAGTTTATTAAACTCATTCCATAATTTTGTATAACCGGAGAACGGTGTGCGGATCCATATGATGATCCTGTTCCTGTTCCTGTTCCTGATGATGAGGGGGATGATCTTCCCCTTTCCCTTCCTCTTCCCTTTTTATACTGAATATCGAAATCAAATGGAGCTAATTGAGCTTGCCATCTGGCAAACATTAGCTTGGATGCATCATGTTTGAAATCTTTATCAAACATATACTTAACTGATTGAGCATCTGTTTTTATTAAAAACTTATGATTATATAAATCATCTTGGAATTTTAGCACACATTTAACAATGGTTAGCATTTCATGTGCAACCGTAGCATACTTCTTCTGAGCATCGTTCCACTTTCCCGAATGAAATCTTATCAAGTATTCATTCTTATCATTTGGATTGATCTGTTTCAGAATTCCTCCATAGCCAATATTGAAAGCATCAGTTTCTATAATCTTTTCCCATTTAGGATTAGCCAAAGTCAGACAGGGTAAAGTTTTAACCCTGATTTTAATATTTTTGACCAAGTCGGTTAAGCTAGAGGTCCAAGGCTTGTTTTGATTCTTTTTAAGCCTGTCATATAACGGTGCCAAATCTCTAGACAGATTTTTGTAGAACGGAGAGATATAATTCAAGCTTCCTAAGAACCTTTGAAGCTGCGTTCTATCTGTGATAACATCCGGAAATATTGAAGCGAATTCAATAGATCGCTGAATGGGGGTTACTTTCCCCTGACAAATTAAATGTCCAAGAAAACGGACTTCAGTTTGAAAAAGACTCATTTTTGGTTTAGAGATAACTAACCCATTTTGAATAACAATTTTTTAAATATATCTAAATGCTTAATATGAGTTTCTAAAGTTTTAGAATAAATTAAGATATCATCAATATAGACTATAATAAAGTCCAAATAAGGGTTGAAAATATCATTCATAATTTTCTGAAATTCAGAAGGAGCGTTTTTCAAACCAAAAGGCATAACGTTCCACTCATACTGTCCAAATGGGACGTTGAAAGCTGTTCTGTAAGAATGCTCTTTGAAGATCTGAATCTGCCAATAACCTGATTTTAAATCAAACTTTGAAAAGATATTAGCATTATATAATCTTGAAAGTAAATCCCTTTTATTAGGAATAGGGTATCTAATCCATTTAAGATACTTGTTTAACGGTTTATAATTTATAACTAGCCGGGGTACACCACGCTCTTTCTCTGCTGCATTATTAACATAAAAAGCAGTGCAAGACCAAGGAGATTTAGAAGGTTTTATCAAACCCTTTTGTAATAACGTGTCTATTTCCTTTTTGCAGAAATCGACCAATTCGGCGTTCATCTGGCAAGGACGAGATTTAGTGGGAATGTCATCCTCAGAGAAGTCTTCTTCATATGGAAGAGTCACAATATGCTTTTTTCTATTCCAAAAAGCACTAGGATGATCGGCACACACATCAATGGCCATCTGCTCAGAAATCAATTTTATTTTCTGTTGTATCTTAGCAGATTTCAAAGTATCAAATATATTCAAACTAAATAATTCGAATTGCAAAGAATCAATATGCCTTTGCTTCATATTAATCAAGGCATTTATATCCCGCGAAACTGGATCAGTGACAAAAGTATAACTGATGTTTTGCCCTTTGTAAGTAGCTGAGAATCCCTGCGCTGTTATAGTAGTGAACAGATATATAGCATTTATAAAAGGGGTTCCAAGTATAATCGGGGGGTATAACTGATTTTTTACTAAGAAAAAGAAGTGAGGTATACACACTTTATTTTGGCAAATATGCGTATTAGGCAATTTGTATTTAATATCAAGAGCATGTCCAGAAGCAGATCTGACCATGTGAGTTGTTTTTTCAAAATACTTAGTTGGTACAAGACCTTCTTGAATACAACTTACATCGGCCCCGCTATCAATCATGGCAATCTCTGTTATAGAAAAAGCATTATCAATTAAAATGGTGCATTTAACAAACCATTTATGAGCAGTGACAATTTGCATCATTCCTAAAAGCATATTCTGCCTATTATCAGTAGTAATAGGTCTGGTTGAAGTATTATTTTCGATAATACCTTTACCTTTGCTATCAGCTTTTTCAATTTGAGAAATACGATGATCACAAATAATTTGATTCTGTTTAAGAGTCTTTATCTCTCTTTTCAAGTTCTCAACTTCTTCTTTTAAATCATCAAAAGAAGTATCACGAATAGCAGCAGGTTGTTTAGCTAATCTGTTATAAACTTCAGATAAAGAATAAGGAGCAGAATAATCAAGTTCAAAATCATTTTTTGAAGCAATGTGTTTGGAAGAACTAGCTTTGTTGTTACAGCTAGCTGAATGATTTTTTCACGAAGATTATTATCAGTAACCTCTTTTAACAATTCTATCACATTATTAGAAGTAATAGTAAGTAAATTCATATCTTCAAACTGAGATTGAAGTTTATAAAACTCATCATTTTCACAACGACAAATATCGCCTTGGCACTTACAAACCTCAGCTGTGGCTGGTTGGTTATTACCAGATGTATTACCAGATGGTTCAGCCATATCAGTTTCTTCTTGTGAACCAGAATCAGACTCATAATCTGACTCAGAACCAGAAGTGTATAAGAAGCTATAAACCTTATCATGAATATCTTCATCTAATTCCAAAGCTTTGAGCTTCTCAAGTTTACAATTTGGCGCTATATGACCAAATTTTCCGCACTTATAGCACTTGATCTTTGCGAGTTCTCACTTGGATCTATTTTTTGTAAATCTATGAGACTTACGATGAGCTTTCCGCTCTTCTCTTTCTTCTCTAGATCTTCGTTTAGATCTTTTTCTATAATGGTTATGATCAGAATCTCTAACCTTCTTGTGCTTACTAGCAGAGGTATCAGGTAAACCAAATTGAGTACAAAAATCTCCTAATTGAGATCTTTCTCTAAGCTTATCTATCTTAAGCTGTCTGGATAACTTCAATTCGTTGCACAGGTTAATACCTTCTTGAGTGCAAACTCCAATAAGCTTTCCATAGGTGTAGGTAAGGTAAGGGATATTTCCTTGAGGATCCCTTAGAGACTTTTTAACTCTCTCAGCAAATAATGGCGGCAAGCCGTCTATAAACCTAGCTTTCCAGTACTCATACTTGTTTTCGGGCAGTTCCATTACCCGACTGAGATAGGTGTCTTTGTACCACCTAAATTCGCCTAAGTGTCTACATCGTAGACCATTTAACAGAGAACGAACTGTCTCATATTGGTTGGTAAATCTACCATTAAAATATTCTAGAATGGTCAAGACTAGTGTATAAACAGCATTTTCTCTATTTCTTGTTAAAGCCATTCCTAGGTTATCAATTCCTTCATTGTCCGCAATGGCATTTATAATTGCAGCCTTGGCTTCAATGCTCATATAATTGTCCCACCAGCCTCTTAATTGACCAGTAAAACCAGCGATAATCATCTTGCAAATATTTCTGTCAGTATTATTAGTACTTCGACAGATGGTTGAATACATAAGCATTCTATGGACGAGAATAGTAAGCTGTCTATCAGTCAAGCCATCCAAGTTCCATTCATAGATTTCAGTACCACTATAAGAAGTATTGGTCTGGTTCCAATCCCGCTCTTCAATTAGAACATCTTGAGGGGTTGGTCTAGAATAATAATACGTTTGCATACTGGGTTTATGAGCAAAACTGGTATTACCACTATTCTTCTTAGGATAGCCACGAAGTTTATTAATTTCAAAATCAACTTGATTTTTTAAATCAAAAGTATTTTCTATATCAGTAGCAAAATCTTCTGATAAATCAATAGGATTCATTCCTAATTTAGAAAACTTTTTATCAAGAAGTTCCTCTAACTCTTGAAGAGGTTTGAAAATGAATCCCTGAATTTCAGGGGGTCTTTGAACATGAGTAGGGAGCTTAGAAAGCTGAGTCGGACTAGAACTTGAAGCCGAATCCTTCATGTCAGCCTTTATCTGGATCACCAAAGCTGTTAATTCATCAAGCTTTTTATCAAGAGAACTAATATGTTCCCCTAACACTTTAACATACAGACCCAAATAATTATTTTGAGCAATGAGATTATTAATCTCATTTATACTAACAGTAGCCACATCATCTTCCACAAATTTTTGAAACGCAGTAAAAGTGATACCCACATTATTAGGTAAAACAAATAAAGACTGCGGTGGATAAACCGTTTTTGTAATATCGCCTTTTGCATCTTTATAAGAACGTTCAAGAACATTAATGAACAAAGGTAAATAAGTGGTTATAAACCAAGGAGCAAAGAACATAATATGATTATGTAAAGCACAGTTCTCATAAAATTCTTGAGAAATATTGTTTAAATCATTTTCACTATAAGTGTCAAAAAACCAAGTTTTAAACTGATTCCACTTATCACTAGAAAATTCATTTTGGATGTATTTTCTTGCCAGTGAACCTGGACTAAAATCTATCTGATATACATCCATAATCAACTATCATTGGGGTTGAAATCCATTTCGGATACAGAAGGAATATCCTTATCAGAAGCATCTGAGGAATTATCCTTAGCTCTTACCACATTTAACTGAGGATCAATTTTTATTGTAGCCTTTTAATTAGAGGCAATAGAAGGCAACGTGTGCAAAGAAGCAGCCCGATCACGAGCTGGACCATAAATAGGTTCTATAGGAGAAATATGATGCAAATCAGGCAACAATTTACTAGTAGATAAAGAACGTCTATTATAAATAGAATTCACAACAGGCATCAAATTATTAGAACAAGATTGCCTATGAGAAGTATAACTATTATCAGCAAATTGAATACATATTCTTCCATCAGAATCCTGAGATATATGAGAATATTCAGAGTTTGTAACAGCATCAGTTACTTGATTCAGAGATATAACCGAATTTAGAGTCCAAGTGGTGGGAAAATCAATTTCTTCCCATCTGATAGGTCTCCTAGTGGTGACCTTGGACCTAGCAAAATTAGTTTCTACCAAAATAGTTTGCTCAGATGTATCATATAATTTACATCTAGGATTTAAAGTAGATAATAACTTAAAATAAATCCTGTAAGATAAACATATCAGTTCTGAACCAGGCACATAATTGTAACCATGAGTTTTAACATTTAAAGTTAAAGCATCGATGATATTAACATCAGAAAGAGATAACTGCAGATTGGGCTGAGTATTAAAATATACTGGGCCATAGGCCACTGTAGATTCAATTGAACCCATTAAAGATTGACGAAAATTTAAATTCCTAGCATCTCTGAGAGCAGCTAGAAAAGTTTCAGGCAACCCTTTAAGGGTCAAAGGTTTGAAGGCAATTTGAACCATACCAATATGCAGATAATTATAACGATGTTTATATAAATCAATATCACGTTTGTTTAACAAATGAATAGTCTGTTCAGAAGAATTTAAAGCAAGAGATTGCTCAGTAGTTTTTATCAATTGTTTAGAAGAGAGTTTATCAAACCAACCATAATCATAATGGTTTTGATATCAACCTTTGGAATAGTCCATTTATTAAGTAAATCAAGATTTTGAGGTATATCTACCTCCTCTAGACGAGTACTTTTAGTACTTATCTCACCGAGATCCATCAAGACAGAGTGGGTACCACACCAGTATGGTACATAGACCCTAGTGCTTACCCTGCAGGTCATGGCTAGTTGGGTAGAAATAAGTCCTTTTTAGCATATGTGTACACATTTACATTTCTGTTTGTTATGGTGAGTTGAAATGGGTTTTGTGAGGTTAAACTGAGGTTACTGAGTTACATGCGTGGAAGTGAAGTAGACATAGATTCACATGAGATATGATTATTGAGATTGTGACTTCTTAATTTTGTGATGATATCCGGTGACTTATATGATACGTTACTGACCTTATTTGGCTTGACTTGAAGTGATTGTTTGTTGACTGAACAACTTGCTAAGTGTTGAAGTTCCATTTTACTTGTTGTTTGATTATTTTCATACTTGTTCTAAATTGAGTCGACCTATGATGCCTACTAGTTAATAGTGGTTTATACTGATACTATCATGTACTCTTTTTTTGTTGAGTACAGATCATATTCCAGAGGCTCAGACACGACCTCATCTCTAGCAAGGATAACTGATTTTGATCCAAGGGTGAGCACTACATCTTTAGGCTGCCATAGATCTTCACTTTGGTCATTATCCTTCTTTCAGGCAATGAAACTCTCTTTTATTTTATTAGTTTTCGAATATCTTATACATGTTTTGTTTTAGAGTTCTTATACAATAACTTTTGGATCTTGGAGAATGTAATAGATAGTTAAAATATTTTTGCACTTATATCATTAATTTTTTGACTATCATCATTGTTGAAGTTGATTTTATTTTGCATTGTCTAAAAATGGCTAATTAATTGGGTTAAAGTTCGGGTTAGATGATTCTCCCACTGGAGGGTTAGTGTGAGTGCCACTCATGATCAGGTGGGTCATGACATTAAGGGAGATAGATGCATAACCGAGAAAGCATAAGTCTAAAAGACAAATTTCTGAAACTAAGTTTGCCGATGTAGGTATGGATCGTTTCATTAATTTGGGCAACACCTTTATATGTATCTCAAAAGAGGATAATTACGCATGATTTTTAGATTGTTATATACAGATCATAAGACCCATGCATCATTCGTGATTAGGTGCCTAGTCGATTGGGCGTTGATCGGACCCACATAAATTGTGATGTATATATGTATTAGTGTCGATTACTCCATCTACTCCCATATGAAATTAAAAGGCTAATGAAAGTACTTTTCTCCCACAGTTGATGATTTGTGCCCATATTTCTCTTTTATGTCATATATATATATATATATATATATATATATATATATATATATATATATGTTTTGTCATATATATATATTGTGGAAGACGTAAATAAAGCATGTAGATGCCTTTTTTTTATAATTTTAGATATATACTTCATAAATTAATTAGAAGAAAATATAGGTTCCATAAACAAGATGACACGAAAGTCAAAACTGATTGAAGGTACTGAAGTCACTCGACGCTACATCATTTCACGATCCAGATTCAGGTACACAAGTTCGTGATCAGGTGCATTGTTAAGTTCCCCAGCTATTGGTGAGGCCTCCTTACTTTCTATGGGGGCTTAGTCTAGATTTTTCTTAGTTGTTTTCAGTTATTTAAGGTATATCAGGGCCTTGTCCCGATAGAAATTATTTTCTCTTATTTAAAGACTTCATAGGCAATTTAGTTGTCAGACATATTTTATCTTCAGTTTTGACTTTCGTGTCATCTTGTTTATGGAACCTATATTTTCTTCTAATTAATTTATGAAGTATATATCTAAGATTATAAAAAAAAAAAAAAAGGGCATCTACATGCTTTATTTACGTCTTCCACAATACATATACTAGTTAAATGCTCATTCATATGCTAGGCGGTTCGCTCGGGTCAGCAATGGCACCGGGTGCTGGCCACGTTCAGGTCTAGGCTCGGAACATGACAAACTTTGTATCAGAGCACTAGGTTCAAGTGTCCTAGGATGTCCGTGAAGCCCTGTCTAGTAGAGTCCTTTTTATAGGTGTAAAGCGCGTCACACTTATAATAGGGAAGCTACATGATATTAGGAAGTACCTCGCTTCTTTCATACTCTGCTTCTGCAATAGAGTTAAACTCTATGAAATTATCCTAATCTGTGTTTGTACATATTTCAGATCATGCCTCCAAAAAGGACTATCAGTCAGAGAGCTACCACTAGTGTTGGGGCTAACGTCAATGAAGTGCCTTCACCTCAGTTTTGACTTTCGTGTCATCTTGTTTATAGAACCTATGTTTTCTTCTGATTAATTTATGAAGTCTATTTCTAAAATTATAAAAGGCGGACATCTACATGCTTTACTTACATCTTTAGCAATTGAATAGACACATCTATTCGTAAAAGAACATGATTATTCTGAAAAGTCATCTCTTAAATTCTATAAATATACGGACTCTCTTGAAGTAGCATAAGAAAAATATATGCAGGTATAAACAAGATTGCTTATATTTTCCCCAATTTGTATATGGGTAAATTCTCTTTAAGGAAAGTCGATACTTCCACGCCTCAAAGTCATTTCTTCTTCAATTATATTTTCTATGTTTCTAATAGCTAAACTCTGCATTACGAAATGATGGATATTTAATTTATACATTACTATTATCTTCGTAACTCTAACTATAACACTCAAACGATCCCTAACAGCCATTAGAACTGGGCATCCACCGGAGCATTCCAGCAAAAATGTCTCGCAATAGCTTCATATAGAGGAATTAGAGGTTGACATGGGAGATGGACCCAGAATTTGAGGGGCACCTCTATCATCAAATATAGTGACAATTAGTGCCAAAATTTGATGTACAATACTTTGAAAGCTTAATGACTATGATATCTTATCAACAAACGTTAAGATTAATGAATTTCATTAATTTGATATTAATATGACAAAAGTATGTCAACTTGACCTTAGTCTTGACGTTGCTTACAACAATATTCACGTTGTTGGATCGAACAAGAAACACCCACATTTATAAGATACAACTCAGGAAAACTAGGCAGGACCAGCTAGTTAATTGTCGAACAAGACATCCGCATGTTAAGTAACCAAATGACTCTTAGTAGGTCGTGTACCATTAGTGGGATGTCATATGTCAGATTCTTCAAAAATAAAAATAATAAGTCTAAAACAAATATAACGACATTTTTGAAAGATCGTAGAAACATAAGCTGGAAATGACCACCATATGGTGTAGTGGAAGGGGATGCTTTTTCTTTAGTAGAGGTCTTGATTTTAAGCTTGAGCATGAAAAAATCCTTGATTAGGTGTGTTACTCTCAAATGGAACTTATCCGGCATAATTTCGTATTGGCCAGTCTCTAATGCGGATACCAAACATCAAATAAAAATCAAAAAGATAAATTAGAAAGTGATTGCAATTTGGTGTGTGCAGTTATTAAATCATAAATTTTGAGGATTCATTAAATAATCAAACTTAACTACAATAACAACATAGCTTCATAAGTAAGATCCGGAAAAGATGGAGTATTCTTATTTTAACCTTCGCCAGGTAGAAAGACTATTTGGATTAACTAATTTGATTAATTCTAACCCTTTTCTAAACCTCTTAAAAATGACATCTAATACTTGTATCATAAGAGTATCTATTTAAATTAGGGGTGTGCGTCGGTCAGTTCAGTTCGGTTCGGTTTTGTGTATTTTCAATTCAACTTATCGATTTTTGATTTGTAAACATGCAAAACCGATAATCAAACCAATAAGATATTTGTTATGGGTTTTTGATTACTTGTTTTTTGTTCCTTAACAGTTCGATTTTTTATTTAACCGATAAGAAAATGCTCCTATAATTTTTCTTTGATTTCTCTTATTTTCATCTGTTCATATATATGTACACTATTTTTATACATAAAAATGTACACAAATTACAAGCATAAGTAAATTCAAATACTTATTACTACAATAAACTTGTTTTCTTTATGGTTAAGTAGTAAACTTGAATGTAGCAGCAACAGTAGCAATCTCTAAAAGAAAAACAAGGTTAGTTCATAGTTTACACAGATGGTAGAACCCCACAAAGCCAACGACTTTAGAAAGAAAACAATAACACTAAGACAACAACTATAAAATACAAAAAATAATAGGGTATATATTTAAAATCTAAAGCCACTATTATATAATTAGGGACAAAAATATAATTTTAATATAATCTTATTGGGTTATCGGTTTAACCATTAAAATAAAATTGTGTGCTTTTAGTGGTTTGCCCTAACAAATATCTTAAAACCGAAATCGAACCGATAGCCCAATAAAAAAAATTACAAAATCGTTTAAAAATTGTTAACCTAATAACCCAATACCGATAAACCAATAACATTTTTGTCGGTTCAGTTTATCGGTTAAATTGATTTTTGCACACCCCTAATCTAAATTATTTTTTAAATTTTTTAATACTTTACTAATTAAAACAGTAAGAATAGATCTGAACAAAATCATAAATATTCTTTTTCTTTTCTTAAGTCAACTGCTTGAAATATTATTCGACTAACCGAAACAGTTGGTGAACAGCAATACTGTTCATCACAACATGTAAGATAGAATAACACATACTTAGACCTTAAGACAAGAACCAGAATCCTCTCTGTACTGCTGTACACTTTAATTTTCCCACTTTTTTTTCATGTGTCTGTCAATCCACTAAAATCCTAATCAGTATTCTTTTCCCAGTCAAATCTCACAAACACCCACGTGAAACTTCCAGCTATTTCCCCAACTTTCTCTTGAAGAATCCAGAAAACAATTGTTAGATTACTAATTTTATTGAGCCGTCTTTGTAACAATTGCACATTGTTGTGTATTGGTTAAGCTCATATATTGGTAATTTGATGTCAGTTTCTTGTGGATCAGTTATTTCCCCAATTTTCTCTTTTGAAGAATCCAGAAAACAAAGAAGTGAATAATTGTTAGATTACTAATTTTATTCAGCCGTCCTCGTAGCAATTGCACATTGTTATGTGTCAGTTGACCTCACTTGACTGTAATTGATGCCTGTTTCTTGTGGAGTAGTTATTTCCCCAATTTTCTCTTGAAGAATGCAGGCAACAAAGAAGTGAATAATTGTTAGATCACTATAATTGTTAGATCACTAATTTTATTGAGACGCCCTTGCAGAAATTGCTTCATTGTTGTTGTGTAATAGCTGAGCTTGATGTCAGTTTCATGTGGAGTTGAGTGTGTTTTGGTAGTTGGTTGTCTCCGTTGGGCATGGAAGCGCTGCACGTACATCGGCAATGACGACAGTGCCACGTGGCCGGAAGCAACCTACGAGGAATTCGAACCAGTTCCTCGTATCTGCCGTACAATTCTTGCTGTGTACGAACCAAATCTCCATAACCCCAAGTTCCCTCCGCCGGGCGGGTACCGGTTGAACCCGGATTGGGTCATAAAACGGGTCACATATGAACAAACATCCGGCCACGCGCCGCCGTATTTGATCTACTGTGATCACGAACACCAGGAGATTGTGCTAGCTATTCGGGGTTTAAATTTACTGAATGAAAGTGATTACAAAGTTTTGTTGGATAATAGGTTGGGGAAACAAATGTTTGATGGAGGATATGTGCATCATGGGTTGTTGAAATCTGCTGTTTGGGTATTGAATAATGAGTCTGAGACTTTGAAGAAGCTTTGGATTGACAATGGGAGGTGCTACAAGATGATATTTGCAGGTAAATGTGGCAAATAGGCGGGGTGGGTTAAATTTGGACGGGTCAAAATCGATTAAGAAATGGATCATGAAAAGTTGTGAAAATTAAATTATTTTTTAAAAATTATAGTGTATGTACATTTTGTATCTTTGGATTTGAGTTGTATTTTGATTCAGGTTACAAAATTTTGACACATTTTGACTCAATAATTTAAGGAAACACTCAAACATGGCCTCAGCTGGCAAGTAAGGACTCCAACTTTGAGAATGCACATCTAGACACCTCAACTTAGTCTCAACTGGCAACTTAACACTCCAACTCGTCCCCACTATGTCTCATGGACACCCGATGTTGACGTGGCACGTATATTTTGGAGGTGTCTAGATGATCATTTTGTAAGTTGGATTGTTCAACAGACACAGTGGAGATGAGTTGAGGTGTCTCGATGTGCATTGTCAAAGTTGGAGTGCTTACTTGTCAGCTGTGCCAAGTTTGGGTGTCTGTTTTATGTATTATGTCATAATTTTAAAGTATCATTTTGAGTTCAACCCAACAAACCAATCAATAGTTTGATGGGTCATTTCGAGTTCAATCTGTTGGGTCAACTCAACAAGTGAGATCATGACTAACTTAATTAAACTTAGGTGGGTTGAACGGATTACTAAAATTGGTTGATTTTGCCACCTCTGTTTTGCAGGGCATTCTTTGGGTTCTGGAGTGGTGTCGTTGTTAACAATAATTGTGGTGAATCATAAAGATAGGCTAGGGGGAATTCCAAGGGATCTTGTTAAATGTTATGCAGTTGCACCAGCAAGATGTATGTCGCTCAACTTGGCTGTTAAGTATGCTGATGTAATACACTCGGTCATATTGCAGGTGAGTGTCGAAGCTAATTCAAAATTTTAAGTCAATGAGTGCAGACGTAACATGAGTTTTGTATATTTAAGAAAAAAAATTAGATTATATATGTAATTTGAATCGAAAGATGCTACCTTTATATGCTGCATACACACATGGTGAGAATGCTTATGCGAAGCCAAAATCAGCTTATTTTCTTGCTCATCTTAGGCATAGTACGAATTAGCTTGCCTATCATTGAATGGCCTTCATAGCCTTTAGGCGATCTATCCAAAGAGCCTACACCATAATAGATTCAGCTAAAGCTGCACGTAATGAAGATGTTCTAATGCGTGGTCCTTCTGTAGCTTCTACTGGGATGGAGAGATGGACTAGAAAGGTGATAAAATAAGATAATGTACTGAGTTGATTTAGCTGAAAACTTTTGGGCAGGATTAGCAGGTGGCAAATGCTTCCTAATGAACGAATATTAATGATCAGTGTATCTTTCTTTCAAGTTACAGCAAATTGAATCTTGACTATCTGTGTCTTATCTTAACATCTGAGGAGCAAATTATAAACAAAAGGTATTTATATCAAGGATGAGATATTGACATCTACTCCAACGGGGACTGCGAAGCCTTCTGGCTTTACTTGATACCAGACACCTTTGGTTCATTGTAGTGGAACTACACCGAATTTTCACAATTCAAAGAGACAAAAATAAAGAGTATAGCAAGAAGAAAAAGTATCGTGGGAGATTGTGAGTGGTCAGAATGTGTACGCTATGCAATGAATTAGATGGCTTGGCGAGGTTATACGGACCTGTTTGTTTTATTGGTGATAAATAAACAGACAATGTCCGTTTCCTGTGAATTTACTATGCAATGATATCGGTGGTTGTTGCATTTCTTTAGCAATATCTCCTCTCTTTTTCCTTTCTTATTCCTCTTTTTTTGACTGGGAGTTCACTAGTTTTCCGGTACCTCCATGAAGTGCTGATGGTAGTTGTGGCTGATTCGAGGATCTTATGCAGCGAAGCAACTCTTCTATTGTGTTTCGCTATCTCCGGCTGACTCCTGGTCCATCGTACTGAACCGACTTTAAAAAAGAAAAGTTGGGCTTATATTCTATCCTCTCTACAATTCCTACTGACGAAGTGCTACATTAGAGCAGTTCTTCGCTGCAATCCCTTTGATCCACCCCCTCGATGAAATAAGGGTATCCTGTGGAATTCCTACCAGCAGACTTCTGTTTACTCAAAGTAAATTGTTTGAGTGTTGCTCTTTGTCTCATAGTTTATCTCGTAATCATTTGACTCTTCCGCTAAAGTTAACACCTACTCCTCATCCTTCTCCTTTAGGATAGGATCCTCCTTGGTCGTTTTTGCATAGCACTCTCAGAGGATTGGTTGTCGTTCTCTTTATACACAATATCTTGAAGGACCGAAAATATGCCAAATCTTAATTGAAATAGTTGTTCTAACAACATTATTGGCTCTTTTATCCACGCCATTACGTGTGATCTTTAATGACGAAATTATCACATCATGCTCAGAATACAGGTTAATTCCGACTGAGCTGATAGCTTAATTGCTACTGATTATTTATCACATGAATACAGGTTAATTACGGATGAACTAATAACTTACTCATTCTTGCAGCTACTGATTAGTTAAACTTAAACCATTGGGCAGTGCAATTGTTGGTATATCTTTTTTTAATTTATGAGAAACTAGTGGGGATATCGCAGTAAATATTTGTCCTTATTAGCAGGAAAACTTTTCCACTGTTACTCTCTGATCATATTTGCAAACTTCAGAAGTTCTTGTTTTCACTTTCAGCAATCTATCTTACTTGAATTCTTAGACTAAAATTTTAGCCCTGAAGCTATATGTGTTTGCTTGCTCTTTAGTTACCCACATGAATTAACAATAGTACCGTGACTTTTTCTTCTGCAGGATGATTTCCTACCAAGAACAGCCACGCCACTTGAAGATATATTTAAGTCCATCTTCTGGTTAGTACAATTTTAATACACTCTTTGTGTGCATAACAATGCCCTTGAGTTCTCTATGTTCTGCCTTTGAGTGATTGCTATAATTATCTCTTATACCAGGCATTAATGCTTTCAACAGTTTACCCTGCCGGATATTTTTGATATGCTTGAGAGATACCTTCATTCCCGATGGCAGAAAACTCCGAGATCCAAGAAGACTTTATGCGCCTGGCCGAATGTATCACATTGTAGAAAGAAAATTTTGCAGGTAAACCACATTCAAATGAGTGATACTAGTATGGAATGTTCTGTCAAAGTGATGCAAACTAGTGATTATATATAACAAAACCTCTGTCGAATAGTTTCTCAGAACCGCCAAACTTTGCTTGTAGTCATTGTGTGCTTTGCTAACTTTGTCTTCTAAATAAATTATAGGCTCCCCCCAGTTCCGTGATGATGTTTCGTTCTTTTCTAATATTATGTTGTCTTGATTCCGTGTTTATGTTTCATAGCGTGGCTTATACGTCTATTGAATTGGTGTTGGGGTTTGATCCTTGCCACTATCAACTAGTACGAGTCATTCCAAACATCTGGTGGCTATGATCTCCAAAAAGGATTTTCTTCTGGATACGGTCTTACTATTGATATAGCTTCTAATATTCGATCATTAATGGACCATGTGCTCTTAAGGCGTGTTCACACAGCTATCAATCTTGCCATTGTTCTTAGCCCTCATCTTGTTAAATGCTTGGATTAGGATATGCTACCCCGACAAATAGAGCCATTGTGTTCCCTTAGGTCCCTCAATTATTGCAGATGTTACAGAGAAGTTCCATATGAAATGTGTCGTCATCTGCATATCCTATAAACAGAAGACTGCAGAATAGGATTAATCTCACATAAAAAGATGAAGCCCATGAAGAATACCACTACGAAACTTGGGAAGTTCAGCATTTTGTATTTATGGTTTGAAGTTAAAGGAAGAAACACGGAAAAGCAGTTTGTACTAAGTGCTTCAATTCCTTTCCTTTTTGTTGTAAATAGTCAGCTTGCAGCATTAAGCCTCATTGCTTTAGTTTCCTTTTGTTTAAACTTTAATAAATCTGGCCCTGTTTGTTATCCTCTTCCGTTCTTCTCCCTAAAGTGCAACATGAGTTGGTTTCGAGTGGGAGAAATAAGAACCTTAAGCAATAAGAATAGATTCTTTTTCATTTATTTCTCATGGGTCCAGGCTCTAGCTACCTAACGAATTTTCCTGCTCGTATGTTGTGTATTCATCTTGTCTTCTGATGCTACTGTATATTCTCTTCACATAACTGTCAGTACAACATCTGAACATGCTTACGCATGTACAATTGTTGTACAGCTATGGCAAAGTATATTCAAATTAGACCATGGGGTTTTCCCACTGTTCTGGATTTCAACTTATCCGTTAAGCAAAAACATTTTATCCTAATAAGTAGAACTTTTTAATTCGCCGACTTCTTGGATGTGATTATAGCTCTCATTGTTTGCTTCATTTTTGTTATGATATTTTGATGACGGTGAAGCTTTAGTACTCCTGATGTGTAATTTCCTGCTTGACAGATGTGGGAGGTACCCTCCAGATGTTAGAACTGCAATTCCAGTTGACGGAAGATTTGAACATATTGTGTTGTCATGCAATGCTACATCTGATCATGGAATCATTTGGATAGAAAAAGAATCTGAAAAGGCATTTGCAGTAAGTAGCATCAGCATCCTTTGTCATGCAATGTTAGAACTGTTTCCATTAAAATATTTCAATGAATACACAATCAATCAACTATGCCTCAATCCCGAATAGCATAGCAGCAGAACCAGTGTAGTCAGTCAGCTATATTTCTGCAAGTCATCATCATTTTCTTTCAGTGGTTACATTAATCAATCAATCAACTATGCCTCAATCCCGAATCGGTTGGGGTAGGCTACATGAATCCTCTTGTGTTGAAAGAATTTTGATCTTGTTGAGGAAATACTTCCGTGCAGAGACTTAAGGAGGCTAGTGCTGAAACCGCCACTACTCCCCCAAAAGTGCAGAAAATTGAAAGGCTGAAGACACTAGAAAAAGAACATAAGGATGCACTCGAAAGAGCTGTCAGTTTAAATATACCACACGCTGTGGACGTAGAGGAAGAGGAAGCCTCAATACAGAAAGAGGAACAACCCATGGAGGATATAACTTTTGAGGCATCTGAAGAACACTGCAAAGATGCATCCACAAGCAAAGCCTGGGGAAGTGATGCAAGAACTAACTGGGATGAGGTAGTTAAGAAGCTTTTCAATAGAGACAAAACTGGGAAATTACGATTTAAGAGAGAAGCAACTGGTCCCGAGTAGCAATTCTGTTCCAAGGTGCTTTTTCTCTCTTTTGTCTATGATTGCTGTATGTTTGGTAAAAGCATTAGTCATGTTCCAACAACTCATAATTCTTTTGTATCGGTATAGCTCTGTACAATATCTTCTTTTTGTATGCCATTTACCATTAATGTACAATCTGCAGCCCCATCAAATGTACAGCTGCATATTCTTTTGTGCTATAGTTCCTCATGTAATTATGTTCATCAGGTTCATTTGACAGTCTGATACTATCCTCTCAATTTTCTTATCCCTTTACGTTGTAACTTTTTCCTGTCGAATTGTTGAGTGTGTTTGCTGGGATGGTAAATTATTTATCATTCGATTATGATGGTGAGCCTTTTAGCATTTCTTCTTATGTAGTCCAATGATTTAGAGCTGTATCTGATTCAATATAGAAACTCCTTTTCGAGCGCCCGATTTAGACGTGAAAATAGGCCATTCTGCCCTCCTTTCTCATGGAACAAGAGGATCAATGCCACTATCACCTTGTCTTTGCTTTCATTTATAATATCATGTATCAAGGAGGGCATACTTTGACGGTCCAACATTACACTATATGATAAAGAACAACATCAGAGGCCACTTCAAAGCTCCCCAGGTTACTCAAAGCCGTAATCAATCGAATTGATTTTTCTGTCAATGCCAACTCGCTATCACCCTGTCTATCTCAATGATAGATCTCGATTCAGGAGGAAGAACTGGCAATAGACACAAAACTATCAATTTTGTCTCTGTATTTGTTTGAACAAAATGACTATGAGACCAATTGGTCGAACAAAGACGACAGACGGCCATAGTCGTCCAGGAATCCCGTGTGGAAGGGCTCTTGCTCCACGATTCAGGTATGTTTCTTAAGATACTCTAATTAGAAATGGCTTTTTCATCGATGTCATTTGAGTTATGTATTTCCTCTTCCAGCTATGTGATGCTGCTCTAGCCTCTAGATCAAAATTTCAGATGTGCCCTGTCTTGAAACAATATCTAGCCATGTTATGCTTCTTACGTTTGACGAATATTTGATTTTATTTTTGTCCGCTTTAGCAGTTGTGTGAGGGCTATATGCTTCCTAGAAAATGTTGCAGATTAGTTCATTACTTGACAAAGGTAATGTCTACACTGATATCTATCCTATAGAAATTTTCTCTGTGTCTTAATCAGAAGACTATCAACATAGCTAAACGGCTAAATGTGTAGGACTTATTTGTCCTCGAAATCTATTTATAGCTTGTTCCTCACTTACATTTGAGACAGACATATATAACTTGGCGTATTATAACCATGCCGTATGTTATGTAGTTGTTGCACCTGGTATGTGAAAAGACCAAACCTGTTAGCTAGTTGCCTAATATGACCATTGAAAACACTTCTCTTCCCTTTTTCTCTTCTTTTTTCACATAATTAACAGCAAAATAGAAGAGGTTCATCTGAACGTAGTATTCAAAACCCAAAGACACTGCAGTTCGAATTGCAATCTCTTGGCTACTGAACTATTTGTTTAGGAAACAGTGGAGGAGATAAAGCTTTTGGTAAATAGACATTGACATTAGAACTCGACACTGCTACAGAGAAGCCAACCGAGTTGTTGACAAGTTGGCGTCTCTTAGTCACAACCAAGAAGAGCTCTGTATATATAGTAATACTTATGGAGGCCTACCTGGACAGATTAGGGGCCTGTTAAGTACTGATAGATGGCAACTTCCTTCATTTAGAGTCGAAAAGAAAAAAGCAAACACCCTTACGTATGAACCACCTTGAATTTTTAGCTTTATAGCCTCTTTGTAGCTTTTTAGCTTTTAAAACTTTGTTAACCAAGTTCAATCCTTGTAGTAAAAGGTCAGGCATAGCCCCTCTTTTACAAGCTTATTTTCAAGTGGCTATAAAATCGTGACTCAGATTGAAGTAAAAAAGAAAAGGTATAAGACATAAATAGACACATTAACTTGGCCTCAATTGGAAACTGAACACCTCAACTTTGAAAATGCACATCTAGACACCTTAACTTGGTTTAAGTTGGCCTCATAAACACCCCAACTTTGAGAATGCACCCCCTTAAAGGTGTCTAGATGTGCATTTTCAAAGTTAAGATGTTCGCAAGATGCACTTGTGTCGAGTTGAAGTGTCTAGCTGGTCACAGTGAAAGTTGGGGTGTTTAGTTGCCGGTTGAGGCCAAGTTAAAGTGTCTATTTATGTATTATGTCAAAAAACAAAAGAAAGGATTTGTAGAAGATTACCAAATCGTTCACGTAACACGTACATATGTTATGTAGGAGGTCACTGATAATATGTGTCATCGCTCTTTGATATGTTGGGCTTTCTTTTTTCTCTTTTTTGGGAATATTATAGAAAGAAAAGAGAGTGAGGGTATTCATTTGAATTGAATAGCTAGCTGAAACTACTACAACTCTTCTTTTTATGCTTTAAGATAAACTTTCTAGCTCGTTTTAAAGCGTTGAAGATAGAGATAAAGACATTCTAAAGATAGTCGATGAGGAAGATTATGATTCTAAATTATGAGTCTATTTTCAAGCTAACCAAATTCCTATATCCGTTGCTACTTGTGTTCCACTATCTGTTGAGGAACGCATTTATTCAAGAAAATTGACAGGTACTAGTTTAATTTCCCCTGAACCAAGTTATCTTTTCTTCTTGAATTTATGATTTCAAGAGAAAGTAACAAGTACTTTTGAACAAGTGAATGGCAATGGTGAAATAATGGAGCATGCTTTGTGGTCCCTAGCTTCAAACAAATGTGACAACTATAGTAAAGATTCTACAGAAAATGTACTAAGATGAAACTTTAATGATGGACCATCATGTTGTCCAGCATCTTTCTGTTTGAAAAGATATTTCAAAAAAAAAAAAAAAAAAAAAAAAAAACTAGAGGTGGTGGTCCTGGTGCTTAACATGTGCCAATTTTGTAACTTTACAGTAAACCCTTATCTAAATTTATTGAATTTGATATTTCTGTTCAATGTCTACTGTTGCTACTGTCTTTAAAACTATACTTGATAAGGTAGGCCATTAGCCAATTTAAGACCATTTGTACTATTAGGAATAGTGCTGTTGGAGAATTCAAATATAGCAAATGAAAAGTTGGCGCTTGTTTGAAAATTTATGAAAGCTGAGTTTGCAGTTTTTGAATTTTTGCAAGCTGTGTTTGAGTTACATTTGCAAAAAAAGAAAAAAAAAGTAATGCTAGTGTTGGGCTATGATAACACTCTTATTTAATGTGATATTGTATGCTTTAAGATCATAAAGAATATTTTTACTTATATATAGCTTCTTTTTATTTATTAATATCAAATGTAGGACTTTATTCGTATACCTAATCTTCCCTTCAGTCGCTAGGATTTATGGGTTTATTTGAAAATCTAGTGTGTGTCACTCACATTATTCAAGTATTTATGACTATTCTAACCCCGCGACTTCTATTTACCTTTGTCTTCGCTACGAGCAAAGGTAGTAAACTAGTCATATAAATGGTGAAAGGTAGTAAACTGGCTCGTTCCATGCTATCACTCTGATGTGTTGTTATTTCGCTCTTCATGGGCCGCAACATAAGAGACTCTTTGCATCTCCATGCTCGTCCCACGAAACGATCACACTTATATGTTGTTAGACGAAGGTCTCATTTATTTTTATTAAGATTAAGACGTCTATTAATAAACATTTAAAAGTTAAGATGGCATATTAAAATCTAATTACTAAATAATTATCACAGTATGTTTTCTCAGTATCTAAATGTATATAAACTACCAAAAGAGACATACTTACTTACCATATTTACTAACTCTCCCACTACTTTATTTTAATTACTTAATATACCCCATGTAAACACCTTGATACATCGCTCCAGGTTGTGATACATCGCCTCACCTCGTGATACATCGCCCCGATGTATCAAAGGTAATTATCCAGAGGTGAGGCGATGTATCACGCCTTGGGGCGATGTATCAGAGCAAAGTGAGGTGGAAAAAGAGTAATTAGCTCTCAAAGATGTGTGTTTTATGTAAGTTACCCTTATTTATATACATAAAGACTAATTGAGGATGACTAGTGGAGATGGTACCTGACAATAGCATGGTTGATGGTGTTAGCTAGTCGACGGTGGTGGCTAATTATTGTGGTGATGAAAGTAATAGCTAATGATAGTAGTTAGGATGATGGTGATTGGCTATATATAATCAGGGCCGACTCAATAAGATTGGGGGGCTAAAGTCAAACATCATAAAGAGGCCTTAATTTTTTTTTTAGTTGACATATCTAAATTGAACAATAATAACTATAACATATCTAGTGTAATCTTACAAGTGAGTCTAAAGAGTAGGATATACGCAAAACTCATGAACTAAGAATGTAAACAATGCAAATTTTCAATGAGAAAATATAATATAAAATTAGAATAGTAAAACATGGCTCAAGAATTTGAGAAGTTGAAATAATGATATCATAATAATGTTGCACTGAATTTGATAAGTTGACATAATGATATCAAATTGAAGCGTTACTTCAATATAATGAATAATGATAACTTGTTGCAATGTTTGAAATTTTGAAGAAGACACCAAAAAACAAATTTTGGTCTTTTGTGAAAGACAACAATAAATTTTGCAGAATGCAAAAGGTTTGAGACTTCAGAATGTTCAATAATAAGAAAATAAAAATAGTGAAAGGGGAAATGAAAAAAATATATATAGAAATAATTTAATATGGGTTCATGACTTCATGTTAGTTGTTAGGATATAAAGGAGGCAACAAAATAGGTAACCACGTAAGAAATGATACTACAATCACCTAAAAATTAGTTTATTTCTCAATTATTACAATGATCCTTACATTAAAAGGTAAAAAGTTATTATGTTTTCTACTCAAAATTAATTTTAAAATTTAATAGTACATGAGATTTTTTAAACAATATATATAATAGAATATATCTTAGAAAAATGGGGGCCCCAAAAAAGTTGGGGCCCAAGCAATTGCTTTACTTGCCTTATAGTCGAGCCGGCCCTGTATATAATGGTAGCTGATGGTGATTAGCGATAGTGTTGGTGGTGATAATAGCTGACTGTGGTGATTGCCGACAGTTGTTATGGCTGAGGATGACGGTTGTGGTTAGTAGTAGCAATGACTGACTTTTAATGATGTAATATTGTCCATTTTAGATCAAGCTTGATTGTTCCTAAAAAACTTTACATTGTTAAGAGTGTTCCTAGCTTATATATAAGTTAATTTTCTTATTAACTCTTGATATTATACTTTACTCGCAACAATAACATACCCAATATATTCCCACAAAGTGAGATCTGGGGAGGGTAGAATATACGTATACCGTAACTTTATATTATAAATTAAATAAGGAGACTGTTTCCGATAAGACCCCTGATTCAAGACATTATACTTTATTCGCACCCCCAACAAAATTATAAACCTCAGCAAACACTTAAAAAAGTTCTAAAACTATATGCTTCCACCAACAACAAATTAGACCCTTTTATTACTCGAGACACATAAGAAGATTCCAACACTCTGATGCTCCCATCAGGAGGCATCAAAGGACTTGTCATAATAGATCAAGATTCAACTCCAAGTGGGACCAAAACAGCCTTAAGACAAAGACAAAGACATGATTATAAGAAACTGTTTCATGGATAAGAGATAATGTCTCCAAACAGAAGACTATCTAGTTCGTACACATTGATGTTTTTTGTCCAACAAAACCTGTTATCCACTACAATGTCTTCATTTTCATTATCCACTTATCCAAGAATTGTTTTTTTATTCTTTTTTCAACTTGAACTCCATCACAGAACTCACTTTACCAGTCACCATCAAGAACTAACACCATATCCAACCAATGTTTTCTCTTTAAATTTTCTCAAAAAAAAAAAATCAATTGTAATTTTGCCAAACAAGGCTCAAGCCAAGTCCTGTAGTAACTAACAGTCAAATCTTGAATTTCATATTACTTGTGTGCCTTAACCACTCATCAATCATATATTAGGGACAATATAGCACTCAAAAGTAAGAGAGTACATTGGTAAAGAGACAGTTACAAAGAGATGCATTCCAAATTTTAACATAACAGACAAAGATTACAGACTACAGAGTGAATCTTGAAACAAAGAGTTACACAAGTACACAATCTATAAGCACAGCTACTAGAACTAATAGAGGCATTAACCAAGAAGAAAATACTAATAAAAAGACCGGTGCACTAAGCTACCACTATTCGCGGGGTTCAGAAAAGAACCGGATCACAATTAGTCTATTGCAAACCATATTAGTTTGCATTTCTGCAAGAGCACAGCTTCAACACCATGACCCCCTAGTCACACCACGACAACTCTAACCTAGACCATAATTAGTCTATTCTACGCAGTCTTAAGCTTGCATTTCTACAAGAGACTATTTGTAGAGCTTTGAAACCATGACCCCCTAGTCACACCACGACAACTATTACTGAAGATAATACTACTAATAATACCTAAAAAACAAAAAGGAAAATAAGACAACTAAGTCATCATTAGAGTCATCACCATCAACAAAGTCCAATAACAAGCCTTTAGCTTTCCTCCACATCATCATCATCATCCTGAGCAGGCTGTGGCCTAACTTTCCTAGGCCTACCCCTAGGCCTCCCTGTTGTAGAACCAATGGGATCTCCAGCAACAGGTGCTGGCTTTGGTTTCTTGGAAGTAGGTGGTGCATTGGGGTCTTTTCTTGGGCGCCCTCTTGGCTTTGGTGGTTGTGCAGATTCAACAGATTCTGCTACTGCAGCACCAGGTGGCAATTGAGCTTTGGGTTTTGGTGGCCTACCACGACCCCTCTTTGCTGGAACATCTGGACCAGGTTTAAAGTAATTGTTCTTGAGGAAAATAAGGTCTCCATTTTGCTTCATGTTGTCCAAATGTAAAGGTAGCAACTTTGAAAGATCCTCATTCAGATCTCCATACTTTGATTCAATGTACTTAGTTATTGATGACTTGTTTGAAACCCCTTCTTGATTTAGTGCATCAAGAGCTTCATAAATCATCTGTTCAAACAAAAAACCCCAAAACAACATATGCAGATCTGTTAACAAAAAGAAGGGGAAAAAAGCATTCTTGATTATCATATATGCTCATGTTGTTCTCTTTTTTTAAAAAAATCTAGGGAATTGGGGAAAACCCAAAACTCATTTGGCTTCTTACAGTTACAAAAACCTCAAACTTTAGTGAATTACACAAGTAACAAAGGGAAAAAAGCTAGAATCTTTTTGGTGTTTATGTTTACAATGAAGTTAAAAGGAAAAAAGGGTTGTTGCATGTATCTTCAAAGATTGCATCTTTCATCAAGAATTAAGCAAACAACACTGAAATATACAAGTTTTTTTAAACATATGAGCTCAAAATGTTAAACAATAAGATGCTAAAAAAGGGTAAAAAGGGAAATCTTGAAATCTTGTTTTACCTCAGGGTATGATGGGAACTGGTTGAAGTTTTCAGTAGCCATGGTAAGAGAAAGAAGAGAGTTCTAGAGATGTGTCCCTACAAGAAAGAAAAAGAGTGTCAGCTTCAAAAGCACAGTTGAAATATTGCTACCAAGTAGTCATCATAACTTGGGAATATCTGAAGAAAAAGGTGTATATTCTGTATATGAGTGGCTGAAGATTGAGGATAGGAACATAATCTAACGGTTGAGGATGTTTATTACATTGTGTTACAAGGATATATGACGTGTCTTTTCTTTTGTCTTTTTTTTGTAGGGGGTGGGTGGTTTTGGGGGGGGTCAAGAAGATAACAATGGACTATTACCTAATGAATTTTAAGCCCACCTATGAGAAAAAGATTTGTAAGCCCATCTAATAGTGGGTCACCATTATCATTCATGGGGTCATTGGCACTTCTTAGCCCGATACTCATGACGTGCTACGGAACCTTCATGGGAAAAGTACATTCATGTCTTATATGAGTAACTATTTACACCTAAATACCCCCTTACATAAAATATTTCTTAATTAATTATAGAAAATGCTTCATTCCCTTGTTGTAGATTTAGTTATTTATCTCCTTTTTAATTCTTTTCATTTTTATTTCTCTTCTTCTTCTCCTTTTTTTCTTCTTTATTTGTTTATTTTTTCTTTTTATGTTTTTTTGTTCATTTATTTTTTTGTCAAATTATTTTTTTCTTTATTTCTTTTTACACCATAACCAAATTTATACTCAATTTTTATTGTGTATACTCCTTTCCTTCTTCTTCTTTTCTTTTCTTTTCTTTTCTTTTTTTTTCTTTTTCCTCGTGTATTTCTTTATTCATTTATTTTTTTCTCTACTTATTTTTCTTTTTTCTTGCTTTTATTTTTCTCCTTATTGGTTCCTTTTATTTTTGTGTTTTTTATTTTTTATTTTCTCTTGATTTTTTAATTTCTTTATTTCTTGTTCCTTTTCTTTTCTTTTCACCTTTTTTGTCGTTTATTTTTTTTCTTTGTTCGTTATTTTTTTTTTCTCAAACAATAATGTTCTTTATTTTTTATTTTCTCTTATTTTTTAATTTCTTGTTTCTCTCCTTTCCTTTCTCCTTTTTTTGTCGTTTATTTTTTTTTCTTTTTAATTCTTTTCTTTCTCAAATCATAATATTATTTATTTTTATCACAATCTAATTTTATATTTTTATTCTTTTTATATATCTATTTTTTTTCTAATTTCATTCGATTCTCTTTGCTTTTAAATTTTTTATTTTTTTCATTTGCTTCAGTCCGTAATGATACCATGACAATATATAAATATATTGTCATGGTATCATCTGTATCTGCTTCAACTCTTCAATGAGACTTCCATGATACCATTACAGTATATGTATATACTGTCATGGTATCATAATGTCTGCTTCAACACTTTAATTAAACCTCTATGCAATACCATCACAATATATTTATATAATGACATGGTATCATTGGAGTTCGCTTCAGCCCGTAGTGTACCATCACAATATGTCTATATATTATCATGGTATCACTGATGTCTTCTTCAATCCGTCTATGAGACCTCCATGATACCATCACAATATACTCATATACTAGCATGGTATTATCCTTCAATGAGATCATATCGGTATATCTAGATATATAGTATCATGAAGGAATGCTTTAAACCTTCAACGAGACACTCCTCAGTACACCATCACATATTTCTATATACTGGCATGATATCGTGGAGGACTACTTCAGTCACTATAAATAATTTTGGCTCTTTTTTTTGTTTTTTTTCTGTTTTCTCTTTGTTTTTTGTTTTTAAATTTCTTGTTCCTTTTTTAATTTTATTTTTCTTTCATAATCTATTTTTATCATGATTTTTTTGCTCTTTTTTTTTTCTATACAATAACAAAAGATAACTAATATAATAAATATTCGTCCATATTTTTTTATTTTTTCTACTCTTATTTTTCTCATTTATTTCTTTATTCTTTAATTTTTTCCCTCTTTTTTCGTTCATTTATCTATTTTTCTCAAATCATATTATACTTTTTTTATCATACGCAATTTTAGCTCCTTTCTTCTTCTTTTTCTGTTTTATTTTTAATTTTTTTAAAAAAAAAAAATCACAATCTAATTTCATTCACACTCATTGAGGTCTGCTTATGTCCTTCAATCTGACACTTTTAAGTCCTCCATGATACCATCACAATATATCTATATGCTGAAATAGTATCATGGAGAATCGTTGAGATACCTCTTAATATACCATCACAGTATATATAGATAATAGCATAATATCGTGGAAGACTGCTTCAACAAGACACTCCTCAATATATCATCACATATATCTATAGACTGATATAGCATCATGGAGGACTATTTTAGTCCTTCAATAAGGCACTCTTCAGTCCTCCATGATACCATCACAATATATCTATCTACTGAAATGATATTATCCTTCAATGAGACACTCATCAATCCTCCATTATACCATCATAGTATATCGATATACTATCATGGTATCGTGGGGACTACTTCAGTCCTTCAATTAGACACTTTTCAATCTTTCATGATACAATCACAGTATATTCGTATACTATCATGGTATCATTGAGGTTTACTTCAGGCCTCAATGATACCATCACAATATATTTATCTACTGTCGTGTTATCATTGATGTCTGCTTCAGTCCTTAGTGAGACCTCTATGATACTATCATAGTATATCTATATACTGACATGGTATCATGGAGGACTGTTTCAGTCTTTTAATGAGACACTACTTAGTATACCACCACACTATATACCATAGCAGTATATAGATATATTGAAATAGTATCATCCATAACGAGACAGTCCTCAGTCCTCTATGATACCATCACAACATATCTATATATTGGCATGATCATGGATAACTGTTTTAGTCCTTCAATAAGACACTACTCAATATACTATCACAATATATCTATATATTGGCATAGTATCGTGGAGGACTATTCCAGTCCTTCAACAAGACACTTCTCAATCATTCATGATACCATCATAGTATATTCATATACTATCATGGTATCATTGAGGTTTGCTTCAGGCCTCAATGATACCATCACAGTATATCTATATATTATCGTGGTATCATTGTATCTGCTTCAATCCTTAGTGGGACTTCTATGATACCATCATAGTATATCTATATACTGACATGGTATCATGGAGGACTATTCAGTCCTTTAATGAGACGCTCCTTAGTATACCATCACAATACATCTATATTGTCATGGTATCATTTAGGTTTGCTTCATTCCTTAATAATACTATCACGGTTTATCTATATATTGACATGGTATCGTGGAAGACTACTTTAACCCTTCAATAAGACACTTCTCAATCCTTCATGATACCATCACAGTATATTCATATACTATCATGTTATCATTGATGTTTGATTCAGGCTTCAATGATACCATCACAATATATCTATATACTGTCGTGGTATCATTGATGTCTGTTTTAGTCCTTCGGTAAGACCTCCATGATACCATCACAATATATCTATATACTGACATGGTATCATTTGAGGTATGCTTCAGTCCTTTATTTATTGTCGGATTTTATATATATATATATATTGATTAATCTAAAAATAGTTAGATAATATCTTTATCTTTATCTTTTATGTTATTTGCTTAAAAAAAGGATAAAAAAGAAGATAATCTAATAATAAAAAAATATTTTTACTAATTTATATTTTATTAAATAAGTTAGTAAATTTAATATTCCTTTTTAATTACTTCTTATTAGTCAAAAAATAATTAGTTACTATATTTATTTTTATATTTAAATAAAAAAAACTAAATAACACAAAAAGGAAAAAAGTACTAAAATATATTTTAAAAAAATAGAATTTAATTACTTTTTTAATTTTTACTAATTTAGATTTTATTAAATAAGTTAGTAAATTTAATATTCTTTTTAATTACTTCTTATTAGTCAAAAAATAATTAGCTATTATATTTATTTTTATATTTAAACAAAAAAGACTAAATAACAGA
Source organism: Jaltomata sinuosa (assembly GCA_003996215.1). Taxonomy (NCBI): domain Eukaryota; kingdom Viridiplantae; phylum Streptophyta; class Magnoliopsida; order Solanales; family Solanaceae; genus Jaltomata; species Jaltomata sinuosa. Next base: position 412,657 of record QJPP01007250.1, read on the forward strand.
AAAAGGAAAAAAGTACTAATTTTTTTTTTTTAAAAGAATAGAAAAGAACAAAGAACAGAGAATGGATGGTAATGAATTGGAAATGAGTATCTTTGCTACCAAACAAAAAAGAATTGGAAATGGGGAGAAGAACGGTGCCGTCAAACTGCTTGGGGGTATTGCACGTAATATCTTTTAGGCGAATGAGTATTTAGAGAACTAGTATGGGAAGAGGTATTTGAGTGTAAATATTTTAATTTTTTAGTCTATTTAGTGTATTTTTCCCAAAAAAAATCTTTTGTACCCATAGTTTTGGATATAAAAATTTATTTTATTTTACCAAAAAACGTCATGTTTTTTTGTTCTAATGCACTTAATATGATTGGTAGAAATCAATATCTTTTGTTTATATCAGTTGTCATTACTTTTTGTATTTACTCTATAATATTTGAATAATTCAATCATTATATTCATATATACATGTCTATACATATTTGATTTACAATGTATAAAAAGTATAACAATATGATACATATTGATTAGTATATATTGATTTGTATTCGTGTAATAAAGGCATACATATATCTGTATTAGTATCTTTATTATTATAATATGATATGTATTTACCTAACAAATGTGTGTATATATATATATATATATGTATGTGTGTGTGTGCGCGCATATATATATGTGTGTGTGTATTCACTTGATAAATTGATATACATTCATTTGTATTAGTATTTGTTGATCCGTATAAAAAATGTATACATTAATATAATGCATAATAGAAAATAATATGTAAACCTTTATTGATATGAAAATAATTTCATATCAGTTATGGAGAATTTTAATTAATTCTTACTCCAAATAAAAAGGGACAACATAAAATAATTAGAGCTGGAATATCTAGTAACATGAAATAAGGAAAACAAGATAATTGAATCCCTCATTTTAGAAATATCCAATGTGAAATAAGGGGGGAAATAATTAGATCCCCAATTTTGTGTTAGGTTTTACATTTTTGGCTATGTAATGGTATTATTTTTAGGTATGTTCTCGCTAAATCAATTTTGGGTGAAAACATATTAATTTTACATAGGATTTGTACGTGTATGTCAAGATGTGCATTTTTATAATCGTGGCATTTAATTGTCAATGTGAAATCAAGTTAAGACATCTATCTATATATTATATCTTTAAAATTATTTTATTGTGACAATTTAAGAGTGACTATACGATCACTGAAATATGATGAAAAAATCGTGAGAGACCCTATTCTTCTATGCAAACAAGATCATTATTCAAATTATAATTAGATGGGAGAAAAACTAAGTAATTTTTTTTATTTGTCTAAATCTTGATGAGTAGAGTTTACCAATATTAATGTTTGATGGGATCAAATAACAGGTCTTCGATACAATAACGGAAGTTCATGCAAAATAATGAGGGACATCATTTTAATCAAATATATCATTAGTATAACCACTCTAATTATATTGACTGCTGAGAAAATCAAAACATAATTAAATGAACTCTGAAATTGACACGAATATTATTTTAGTTACAATCAGTTATTTTCGAGGAAGTTTTTAACGTCCAATTTTTTTTCCTACCCACACTTCATTAGCAATTATTAAAGATGTTGATCTACATCAGACATGTCCCGGAAAAATTATAAATCCAACTTTTTTTGCCATTTTAGAACCCGTTTGATCATAAAATTATTTATTTATTTTCTAAAATATTTTTTTACTTTATTTAAAAATTAGCATTTGACATGAAAAATTCAAATTCAACTTGAAGTTGTATTTCAAATTTGAAAAATAATTTAGCTTGTGTTTAGACATGCAATATGAAATCATGATTTCAAATTTTTGAAGTTATATTTTTGTACGGCATGAACATTATTCCAAATATTCTTCTCAAAAGTATAACTAAACACAACTCCATCTTTCTTTTTTTTTTGGTAATCAAATTTATTTCATTAATCACGAAATGAATATTCTATACAAACCACAGCAGTTTGAAACACTCAACTGCTGAAAATTTTCACCCTTAACCTACCTGACCACCTACTCCCTAGAGCTAAGATCAAACAAAGAGATAGAGTAGCTATCAATCCATACCAACGACTCGAGATACACATACCAAGAATCTAGGACATAACAATGTTTAGAACTTCATCCCCTAAAGGACTCTTGCAGTTTTGACAGAGGCTCAAAGATTACAGATGCATGCTATATCTCTAGCAATAGCCTCCCAACCTCCGCAGGCTTTCTCAAAGATCCTTTGGTTTCTTTCAATCCACACAACATATATGACTTCAGTATAGATCAGTTTAAACACCTTTGCACTTTGAGACTTTCCTTTAGCATTAGCGATACTCCAAGCCAGATAATGGTCCCAATCACGGAAGTTTACTGGTTGTCCCTTGATCCATTTCCAAATTCGATGTCATAGTCTTTTTATTGGAGCACAATGAATGAACAGGTGGTCTCTTGTTTCTGGAGAACCCTGACAAAGTACACACATATGATCGACTACCATGCCCCATTTTGAGAGCCCGTCAACAGTAGGCAACCTATTGAGAAGATACAGCCACATAGTGAACTTAGGCTTTGGTCTTGCATCATTCTCAAACATTAAACATGTCCATGGCACTCTAGGAGCAATATCAAGAAGTTGGAAGTATATCTGCCTTATCATGCTTCTGTCAACAGTCAGAGTAACATTTTGGCTCAGCAGATTTCTAGCTTTCATATCCTTTCTATTCATCCAACAAGCCTGTTTAGGCACCACCATTTGATGAACCATCTGTTGCTTAATGTTGTATGTATGGATTCATTTGATCCACAACTTGTCTTGTTTATGAGTAAGGTCCCAAAAAGTTTTGGCCAGTGCAGCTTTGTTCTAGACTACCATGTTTATAAGGTTCCATCTACCAAATGATTTAGGCATGCACATATTCTCCCACGAAACAAGTGTTTTCTTTGTGATAATAGAGGAACCTGACCATATGTAGCTTCTACAGTAGGCTTCAATAAGTTTCATTACTTTGGCTGGCATTAAGAAAAGCTAAGACCAATAGGCTTGGACACCGAACATGACAGATTGCAGCAACTGTATTCGACCAGTTGAAGAGAGTTTCTTTGATGTCTAGGAAGAGATCCTTTGTCACGATCCAGACCGCCATGAGTGGCACTCACCCAACCCCCGGGTGAGCGAACCATCACTGCCCCAAACTTAACCATTCTAACAGCTCAAAACCAAGTGCAGAAAGTAAACTAGCATTCAATAAATAAGGGAAAAATACTTCATTAACATTAACCTGCAAAAATTACCCCTTAGAATCTGAAAGTCGCAGTACCAAACAATCTACCAATGTCTAGAGTACGAGGATGCAACTCCAAAATATAAGAAAATTAGTTTAAGCCCGAAACAAATGGGCTACAACTCTAATGATAGGTCCAAGACAGCTTGATCGAACAACTCACCCTTGAAGTCTGGAACGCTGGTACTACAGATGAGGTCGCGTCTCAGCCGCTGGAAGATTTCCTGTACTCACAAGAAAGAAAAGCAAGTGCAGTATCAGTACACCACCACTGTCTACTGGTAGGATCATCAGCCAGTTCCCAAATAAATAGTGTATAAGCAGTACAACAATATCAAGTAAATAGTATGGAAGACATGCAACAATGTTAACAGGCTCCCTTAGACTACAAGTCTCTACCTAACTTGTTCCCGTATGAAATCCACCCTGAATAACCATAAGCAACAATCACATACAAATAACCATCTTTTCTGCCTAGCCCGGATCCACCTTGGGATCCCTTCTAAACAACACCAAGTGTTAACAAACAACCCGGCCTATACCAAGACCAATTCAACAGATATAACAGGATTCCCGGTCACTCAAGGACCACCAACTAATATCACAATTCAACAAGCAGCTCGGTTTACTCAAGGAACCAAATCAGTCAATGCAATGCAATCAATAACAATGCAATGATACAGTAAAATAAACCCGTACCAGGCGTGGTACCTGAGCCAACCATTTGTTATACCTGTACCAGGCATGGTACCTGTGCCAACCGTTAGTATACTTGTACCAGGCGTGGTACCCGTGCCAACCATTAGTATACCTGTACTAGGCGTGGTACTCGAGCCAACCGAATGTCAACAATCCACAGTCAAATAATGAACACACAACTTGTAAACCAACAAGTACACACCGTTCAACTCACAGACTGTAAAACAGGACCCTTAAACATTCTACACAATCCCTCTAAGCAATGCAATTCATACAAACACTTAGATAAGAGTACAACAACATACAACATTCACAGGAATCGTAAGCCATCACCTACCTAGAAATGATCCAAGCTCTACTCAACCCGAGATTTCCCGTGTTCCGGATTCCTTTCTCGTTCTTGGTCTAAAATAACATACAAGTACATGAAATTAACAAACAAGGCTTGCACATTACCCGGATTACAGCGAATCCCAAAACCCCAGGCCACTCATGATCATTCCACCCTTTTTCCCGGGCTTTTCACCGTTAATTTCCCTAGTTCTATCATTTTTACAGATAAAAATAGAGAATTTAACAACCTATGATCATAATATCTTACTTTTAACAATACCCAAGAACATTCATGTCTAGAATCCCCCTTCTTCCCCGGATTCTACCATTCCTAGGTTATTCCAACCTTCTCCCAAGTTCCCTCCTAGCAATTCTACAGTATAGGAAAAGTATTACGAAGACTGGAGAGTAGAAACCTCACCTTAGGGAAGAAAAATAATGGAAAACGGAGGAAAATCGCCTCGAATCGCCTTGCACTTCTCCCAAAACGAATTTGTGAAAATTGAATGTTTTGGAGAATGTTTCAGCTTTAATTCTTGTCGAGCCCGCTATAGCGGTCCGCTCTGCTATAGCGGTTCCGCTGTAGCGGAGTCGCCCGCTATGGCGGAGGCTGACCGATGTTGACTTCCGCTGTAGCGGTAATTTTTCCGCTACGGCGGAGGTCGCTAAGGCGAAGTGTCAACCGCTATAGCGGTTGACACGGGATAAAAAGTCATAAAACTTCTAAAATCGGTCCATTTTATAACACACTTATTTTCCCGATGTCCCAAAACAATCCCTTCACGTCAACCTCAATTCCGGGAGTTCTACTTGCCCAAATTCGAGTCCGAAAAGTCCTCCGGACTCCTTTATGTGTTAGCTACGAGAAAAACTAGCTCAACACAAGATGTGCGACCCCATCCTTACCCGGATGGACCTAAACCATGCCTCGCTCCTAAACTGGCCGAGACTAGCCTAGCCCATAATTTCAAACCCTCAAATTCGAAGTTTTCTAATTCTAAAACTTGGCACGATTGGACTATCCGTAACGACGGACCCGGTCGTTACATCCTTGCAACAATCTTTTCAATGAGGAGTTGGCACTGGAGAACAGTAAGTCTCCTGGTGGACAAAGTAACTCCTAAATACTTGAATGGGAGTTCACCAAGAGAATATCCAAACTGATGAGTAATGAGATTTTGTACAGCCACATTCACTCCACCAAAATATAAAGAACTCTTGTCTAAATTAGCTTGTAATCCAAATGCCATAGAGAACTGATTAAAACAGTTATGCATTGCAGCTATTGAACTCTGATCACCCCTGGCAAATAGAAGCAGGTCATCTGCAAAGCTGAGATGAGTGATCCCTGGCTTAGCACATCTAGGGTGGAAAGTGAAGCTCTGATCTTCTGCAAGCCCACTCAACAACCTACTTAAGTATTTCATAGCAATAGCAAACAAAAAAGGAGATATAGGATCTCCTTGTCTCAAACCTTTAGCAACACTAAAAGGTTCAGTAGGCTCTCCATTAACCAGGATGGTATAATTAACAGTTTTTACACATTCCATAATCCAATCAACTCTAAACTTTATAAATTTAAAATAAAGTGAAAAATATTTAAAATCTATTGTCAACGTCTACTTAGCATTGTTAGTTGTTTGTATCTCACTTGCCTAAAAACACTCTTGTTCCCTGTTTAGTTACTATCTAAGGGCCTGTTTGGATATGATATAAAATTATAATTGGAAAGTACTAATATTAAATAATATTGATTTGAAGTCAAAATTTTGTTTGGATATGCAATTTGAATTTCTTAAGTTATACGTTTTCTCATAAATATGAAAATCTCATATGTTGTGAAAACTATTAAAAGAAATGCAATTCTAATACAATTTTACCAAATGAGCAAACCATAGTTCATAAACAAGATATCAGAATATCATAAGGTGCCGCATCGATAAATCACATATATTCATATTTCTTTTATAAATAAATCTTTACAATTATAACTTTTAAATCCATGTAATTTTATAAAGATCCACTAATCAACAATAATAGTAACTATATATTTCATTAATATATGCATTTTTTTAAAAATTTACTTCAAAAAGAAAGAATGTCAATTTAAATTTATAGTACTCCCTCCGTTCTAATTTAAACTTTACTCTTTTATTTGTTAAAAAAAGCATCTCCTTATATATTTAAAGTTTTTCAATTCTAATATTTTATATGGCAAAAAAATATGGCAAATTTGAGATCACAAGATTTAAAAAATTATATACATCTTTAATTTAATGATTTGTCTGGACATGCGATATGAAATCATGATATGTAATCAAATTGGTATGAAATTGAAATTTTGTTTGGACATACAATTTGAATTTCTTAAATTATATTCTTTTATAAACATGAAAACCCAACATGTTGTGAAACTATTAAAAAAATAATCAATTCTTACATAATTTTACCAATGAACAGCCCATAGTTCATAAAATATCCTAAATGCAACAATGATAAATCCTATATCTTCATGTTTTTTAAAAAAATAAATGTTTAGGATTACAAATTTTCAAATTCACATTATTTTATAAAGTTCAACTAGTCAATAATAATAGTTACTAGTTATTCTTCAATATAATCCCTTATAATATAATTCCTTATAGGGTATGAACAATCTTTTCACGTCGAAAATGAGTCTTTTTTTAACAAAATTTAAAATGGTAAATTTTTTATTACAAAATATAAACACATGAGTCAAGTTTTATATTTTAAAAAAATAAATTAAAATCATGATTTAGAATCACAAATCATGCTTTTTAAAAAAATTGGGCTTTAAAATCATGATTTCAGATCATGATCCCAAATCACATGTCCTAACACTGATTTGAAATCATGACCTCATATCCATGTCCAAACACAAATTTAAGATCACAAGATTTAAAAGTCTCCCTTTATTTTCTAAACATCGTATCAATCAAACTAAAATACTTAAATTGAAACAGGAGAGTAATTGTTTAAGTCATCAATATAGATTGTGGTGAGATGATTAGGATGCATTTGTCCTTTCCCTTGAAAATGGAAAAAAATTTATTGGGAGGGCCGCCTCCCTCCCCTCTCCCCCTTCCAAAAAAAGAAGAGTTTTGCAATATGCAAATTTAAATATAATTATGCTCTAATATTAATATTAAACACCAAGTAAAAGAATAAAAACAAATTGTTTTAAGTCTAACATCCTACCTGTTTATGACCACATAAAAGATTTAAAAATCATTTTGATGCATTGCTCACGTAAAGATTACAAGATTCATTTTTTTAAAATTAAATATTGTACTACCTAATTAAACTAAGATACATAAAATAAAAATGACATGTCATACTTATCAAGTGCTATTCTTTACACGTATGACAGGTATACATCAACCAAGTGAATCGAAATTCATACGAATGACCCCAACAGAAAAAGTTGACTATGTCAAGACCATGTTCTTTATCAATTTATCAAGAAAAGAAAGAAGAAAAAAACTAGAGGAGTTCTATGTTGATGGACAAATAATGGAAGATTCAGATTACTGTCTTTGTTTCTAATAATGAATCTGAGTATAATTAATTTCAACATAATCACTATTAAAACTCACTATTTTTTATTAAAATTTTCCACTAAAAAGATGTTCAGTGACTACAATGTTTTAAAGGGTGGGGGCGTGAGACGAGACATTTTACTTGTTACGGGGCGAGGCGTAAGCCCCAAGGTGATGGAGCGTAAGCCCCACGATCCTTTAATTTTTAATATTTTATAAATTTTATATAACTAAAATAAATATTTTTAAAATAGATAAATCACGAAGAAAGATAAAACTACATAAAAATTATAAAAATATTAAAAATTAGTGAAAGATATATCTAAAATTGCTTCAGCTATTAAAACTAACCAAAACAATACAACACATCCAATATATAAAGTCAACTTTCCATATAATAAACCATAATATGTCCTCAAAAATATAAGTAAATATTAAATATGCTTCTGAAAGTTTGAGTTTTAAGTTTTCTACTTTTATTTTACTTTTGAGTATTTAGATCATTATTTAAGTTTAATAATTAAATATTCTAGTAATTAGACTTAAATTAGGGACTTAATAGCAAACAAATATTTTAATTGATAGTAATTTTTGAAACTTACGTCTAAGGGTGTTTGCCTCAGCATTCGCCTCACGCTTATGCGAACGCTCCAAATTGTGGGGCATACACCTTTCGGTACTTTCTCCTCTCCCAACGCCTCGGTGCATTTTGGCTACGCCTCGCCCCGCGATTGCCTTTTAAAACACTGAGTGACTATTCCCATAAATATTTTGATCCAATCAGTAAGAAAAGAAAAAAATAGTAGTATTTTCATATAAAAAAAATAAGAAATTTCTCAATATTTCAATGAAAATCTGTTTTTCACCAAACATTTTGTAACAATCCAGTTTGGTGGGAACGAGGTGAAAATTAAATCATGTTTTATAACGCAACTTTTTCATTAATTCCCGATGATTTTTTTTTTATTTCTAGTAGTGAACTTGACTTCAAAACCAAATGACCCCTAAGTGTATAGTATTATCTATATTATATTAAAAGTGTGAAGCACCTTATAATGTGATTTGAACTTTTTGCCCTTTATTAAAAGAATCTACAATAGACAAAATCGTCATTTACTATTTTTCTTAAATTATTATTTAATTATTTTTATAATATTTAAATTTAAAAAATTTAAAATATATGGTAAGAGAAAATATGTTTTAAAAATTAAGAAGTCCTAAAATATTTGATAAAAATAAAATATATGGTAAGAGTTGATTTTCTAGGAGCCCTAATCGAGAAAGTGACGTCTTGAACTCAATTTTTAAAATACAAATATTAAAACACTCCATCGAAATCCAAGAACACATTAACATTATTATGGACTTGGCTCCTCTCCAGTAATAATCTCCTCCAGTCCTTTCAGTGGTAGCCTATTTAATATACGCGTGTCCCTTTAATTTTTTAATGGGTCAGATGCATTTTATTAACCCAATTAATATTAACTATGGTTTCCAACATTTCTCTCTCCTCTCTCTTCACTCTCCTTTCTCTGCTATCAATCAATAGGAAATACTTTCCCCCAATTCTACCCAGAAATGAGAAAACAGAGCAAGTAGATGAAAAAAATTTACGCGTGTAAATCAAATACTGAACAAATAGGAATAATATCAAAAGAAAAATGTTGAAACGGAGTGAGCAGCCTTAATTGAAGAATACAATTATAAAAACAATAAGAGAAAAAAGAAAACCCAAGAAAAAAATTATCCATTTCATGAAGAAAAATCACAATTTTGCATTCAACATCAACAATTTTGTCCTTCTTTCTAATTTTCAGGCCTCTATACTCTATAGATTCTTTAGTTGATGTTTGTAGTTCTAAAAAAATTCCAAGTTGAAAAGTTTTTTACTTTAAAGAAGACAACAAAGCTTTGTTGATCTCCATTGTCACCGGAATGAAGCTTTAAAGTAGTTTAATGCATTCTCCTTGCTCGAATTTTTGAAAAATTTATAACTCAAGTGAATCCTTTAGATTTGTTCTCCTCTTCTTATTGAGAGACTTGGTATGATTTTTTTGTGTGTCTGTTGTCATTTGCACCTTGTTATTTTACTTTGCAAAGAGATTGAATAATTAAGGGGTTACAAACAGAATGAAGGATCGAACTGATAGCAGGGAAAGGAAAATAAAGAGAGAGGAGAGAGAAATGTTGGGAACCGTAGTTAATATTACTTGATTAGTAAAATGCATCTGGTCCATTAATAATCGGACTTGGCTCCCCTCCAGTAGTGATCTCCTCCTGTCCCTTCAGTGGTAGCCTATTTAATATACGCGTGTCCCTTTAATTTTTTAATGGATCAAATGCATTTTATTAAAAAATTCAAGAAAAAAATTATCCATTTCATGAAGAAAAATCCCAATTTTGCATTCAACTGCATCAACAATTTTGTCCTTCTTTCTAGTTTTTCAGGCCTCTATACTCTATAGATCCTTTAGTTGATGTTTGTAGTTCTAAAGAAATTCCAAGTTGAAAAGTTTTTTACTTTAAAGAAGACAACAAAGCTTTGTTGATCTCCATTGTCACCGGAATCAAGCTTTAAAGTAGTTTAATGCACTCTCCTTGCTCGAATTTTTAAAAATTTATAACCTAAGTGAATCTTTTAGATTTGTTCTCCTCTTCTTATTGAGAGACTTGGTATGATTTTTTTGTGTGTCTGAAAACAGTGGAAAATGAAATAAAATTTGTGTTGTCATTTGCACCTTTTTATTTTACTTTGCAAAGAGATTGAATAATTAAGGGGTTACAAACAGAATGAAAAATCGAACTGATAGCAGGGAAAGGAAAATAAAGAGAGAGGAGAGAGAAATGTTGGAAACCGTAATTAATATAATATTACTTGGTTAGTAAAATGCATCTGGTCCATTAAAAAGTTAGAGAGACACGCATATACTAAATAGGCTATCAATGGAGGGACAGGAGGAGATCACTACTAAATAGGCTATCAATCAGACTTGGCTCCCCTCCAGTAGTGATCTCCTCCTGTCCCTCCATTGATAGCCTATTTAGTATATGCGTGTCTCTCTAACTTTTTAATGGACCAGATGCATTTTACTAACCAAGTAATATTATATTAATTACGAATTCCAACATTTCTCTCTCCTCACTCTTCACTCTCCTTTCTCTGCTATCGATCAATCAGGAAATACTTTCCCCCAATTCTACCCAGAAATGAGAATACAGGGCAAGTAGATGAAAAAAAATTACTTGTGTAAATCAAATACTGTTCAAATAGGAATAATATCAAATGAAAAATGTTGAAACGGAGTGAGCAGCCTCAATTGAAGAATACAATTATAAAAACAATAAGAGAAAAAGAAAATCCAAGAAAAATATTATCCATTTCATGAAGAAAAATCCCAATTTTGCATTCAAGTGCATCAACAATTTTGTCCTTCTTTCAAATTTTCGGGCCTCTATACTCTATAGATCCTTTAGTTGATGTTTGTAGTTCTAAAGAAATTTCAAGTTGAAAAGTTTTTTACCTTAAAGAAGACAACAAAACTTTGTTGATCTCCATTGTCACCGGAATCAAGCTTTAAAGTAGTTTAATGCACTATCCTTGCTCGAATTTTTTAAAATTTATATCCCAAGTGAATCCTTTAGATTTGTTCTCCTCTTCTTATTGAGAGACTTGGTATGATTTTTTTATGTGTCTGAAAACAATGAAAAATAAAATAAAATTTGTGTTGTCATTTGCATCTTGTTATTTTACTTTGCAAAGAGATTGAATAATTAAGGGGTTACAAACAGAATGAAGGATCGAACTGATAGCAGGGTAAGGAAAATAAAGAGAGAGGAGAGAGAAATATTGAAAATCGTAGTTAATATTACTTGGTTAGTAAATTGCATCTGGTCCATTAAAAAGTTAGAGGGAGAAGCGTATACTAAATAGTCTATCACTAGAGGGACATGAGGAGATCACTACTGGAGGGGAGCCAAGTCCGATTAGGACTTGGCTCCCCTCCATTAATAATCTCCTCCAGTCCCTCCAGTGGTAGCCTATTTAATATACGCGTGTCCCTTTAACTTTTTAATGGGTCAGATGCATTTTATTAACCCAAGTAATATTAACTATGGTTTCAAACATTTCTCTCTCCTCTCTCTTCACTCTCCTTTCTCTGCTATCAATCAATCAGGAAATACTTTCTCCCAATTCTACCCAGAAATGAGAAAACAGAGCAAATAGATGAAAAAAATTTACTTGTGTAAATCAAATACTGAACAAATAGGAATAATATCAAATGAAAAATTTTGAAACGGAGTGAGCAGCCTCAATTGAAGAACACAATTATAAAAACAATAAGAGAAAAAGAAAACCCAAGAAAAAAATTATCCATTTCATGAAAAAAAATCTCAATTTTGCATTCAAGTGTACCAACAATTTTGTCCTTCTTTCTAATTTTTCGGGCCTCTATACTCTATAGATCCTTTAGTTGATGTTTGTAGTTCTAAAGAAATTTCAAGTTGAAAAGTTTTTTACTTTAAAGAAGACAACAAAGCTTTGTTGATCTCCATTATCACCGGAATCAAGCTTTAAAGTAGTTTAATGCACTCTCCTTGCTCGAATTTTTTAAAATTTATAACCCAAGTGAATCCTTTAGATTTGTTCTCCTCTTCTTATTGAGAGACTTGGTATGATTTTTTTGTGTGTCTGAAAACAGTGGGAAAAAAAATAAAATTTGTGTTGTCATTTGCATCTTGTTATTTTACTTTGCAAAGAGATTGAATAATTAAGGGGTTACAAACAGAATGAAAGATCGAACTGATAGCAGGGAAAGGAAAATAAAGAGAGAGGAGAGAGAAATGTTGGGAACCGTAGTTAATATTACTTGATTAGTAAAATGCATCTGGTCCATTAATAATCGGACTTGGCTCACCTCCAGTAGTGATCTCCTCCTGTCCCTCCAGTGGTAGCCTATTTAATATACGCGTGTCCCTTTAATTTTTTAATAGGTCAAATGCATTTTATTAAAAAATCCAAGAAAAAAATTATCTATTTCATGAAGAAAAATCACAATTTTGCATTCAACTGCATCAATAATTTTGTACTTCTTTCTAGTTTTTCAGGCCTCTATACTCTATAGATCCTTTAGTTGATGTTTGTAGTTCTAAAGAAATTTCAAGTTGAAAAGTTTTTTACTTTAAAGAAGACAACAAAGCTTTGTTGATCTCCATTATCACCGGAATCAAGCTTTAAAGTAGTTTAATGCACTCTCCTTGCTCGAATTTTTTAAAATTTATATCCCAAGTGAATCCTTTAGATTTGTTCTCCTCTTCTTATTGAGAGACTTGGTATGATTTTTTTATGTGTCTGAAAACAATGAAAAATAAAATAAAATTTGTGTTGTCATTTGCATCTTGTTATTTTACTTTGCAAAGAGATTGAATAATTAAGGGGTTACAAACAGAATGAGGGATCGAACTGATAGCAGGGTAAGGAAAATAAAGAGAGAGGAGAGAGAAATGTTGAAAATCGTAGTTAATATTACTTGGTTAGTAAATTGCATCTGGTCCATTAAAAAGTTAGAGGGAGAAGCGTATACTAAATAGTCTATCACTAGAGGGACATGAGGAGATCACTACTGGAGGGGAGCCAAGTCCGATTAGGACTTGGCTCCCCTCCATTAATAATCTCCTCCAGTCCCTCCAGTGGTAGCCTATTTAATATACGCGTGTCCCTTTAACTTTTTAATGGGTCAGATGCATTTTATTAACCCAAGTAATATTAACTATGGTTTCAAACATTTCTCTCTCCTCTCTCTTCACTCTCCTTTCTCTGCTATCAATCAATCAGGAAATACTTTCTCCCAATTCTACCCAGAAATGAGAAAACAGAGCAAATAGATGAAAAAAATTTACTTGTGTAAATCAAATACTGAACAAATAGGAATAATATCAAATGAAAAATTTTGAAACGGAGTGAGCAGCCTCAATTGAAGAACACAATTATAAAAACAATAAGAGAAAAAGAAAACCCAAGAAAAAAATTATCCATTTCATGAAAAAAAATCTCAATTTTGCATTCAAGTGTACCAACAATTTTGTCCTTCTTTCTAATTTTTCGGGCCTCTATACTCTATAGATCCTTTAGTTGATGTTTGTAGTTCTAAAGAAATTTCAAGTTGAAAAGTTTTTTACTTTAAAGAAGACAACAAAGCTTTGTTGATCTCCATTATCACCGGAATCAAGCTTTAAAGTAGTTTAATGCACTCTCCTTGCTCGAATTTTTTAAAATTTATAACCCAAGTGAATCCTTTAGATTTGTTCTCCTCTTCTTATTGAGAGACTTGGTATGATTTTTTTGTGTGTCTGAAAACAGTGAAAAAAAAGTAAAATTTGTGTTGTCATTTGCATCTTGTTATTTTACTTTGCAAAGAGATTGAATAATTAAGGGGTTACAAACAGAATGAAGGATCGAACTGATAGCAGGGAAAGGAAAATAAAGAGAGAGGAGAGAGAAATGTTGGGAATCGTAGTTAATATTACTTGGTTAGTAAAATGCATCTGGTCCATTAAAAAGTTAGAGAGACACGTATATACTAAATAGGCTATAACTGGAGGGACAGGAGGAGATCACTACTGGAGGGGAGCCAAGTCCTAATCGGACTTGTCTCCCCTCCAGTAGTGATCTCCTCCTGTCCCTCCAGTTATAGCCTATTTAGTATATACGTGTCTCTCTAACTTTTTAATGGACCAGATGCATTTTACTAACCAAGTAATATTAACTACGATTCCCAATATTTCTCTCTCGTGTCTCTTCACTCTCCTTTCTCTGCTATCAATCAATCAAGAAATATTTTCCTCCATCTCTACCCAAAAATGAGAATACAGAGCAAGTAGATGAAAAAAATTTACTTGTGTAAATCAAATACTGAACAAATAGGAATAATATCAAAAGAATAATGTTGAAATGGAGTGAGCAGCCTCAATTGAAGAATACAATTATAAAAACAATAAGAGAAAAAGAAAACCCAAGAAAAAAATTATCCATTTCTTGAAGAAAAATCTTAATTTTGCATTCAAGTGCATCAACAATTTTGTCCTTCTTTCTAATTTTCAGGCCTCTATACTCTATAGATCATTTAGTTGATGTTTGTAGTTCTAAAGAAATTCAAAGTTGAAAAGTTTTTTACTTTAAAGAAGACAACAAAGCTTTGTTGATCTCTATTGTCACCGGAATCAAGCTTTAAAATAGTTTAATGCACTCTCCTTGTTCGAATTTTTGAAAATTTAAAACCCAAGTGAATCCTTTAGATTTGTTCTCCTCTTCTTATTGAGGGACTTGGTATGATTTTTTCGTGTGTCTGAAAACAGTGGAAAAAAAATAAAATTTGTATTGTCATTTGCATCTTGTAATTTTACTTTGCAAAGAGATTGAATAATTAAGGGGTTACAAACAGAATGAAGGATCGAACTGATAGCAGGGAAAGGAAAATAAAGAGAGAGGAGAGAGAAATGTTGGGAACCGTAGTTAATATTACTTGGTTAGTAAAATGCATCTGGACCATTAAAAAGTTAGAGAGACACGCGTATACTAAATAGGCTATCACTGGAGGGACAGGAGTTCGAACTTGGCTCCCCTGCAATAATAATCTCCTCCAGTCCCTCCAGTGGTAGCCTATTTAATATACACGTGTCCCTTTATTTTTTTAATAGGTCAGATGCATTTTATTAAACCAAATAATATTAACTATAGTTTCCAACATTTTTCTCTCCTCTCTCTTCACTCTCCTTTCTCTACTATCAATCAATCAGGAAATACTTTCCCCCAATTCTACACAGAAATGAGAAAACAGAGCAAGTACATGAAAAAAATTTACTTGTGTAAATCAAATATTGAACTAATAAGAATAATATCAAAAGAAAAATGTTGAAACGGAGTGAGCAGCTTCAATTGAAGAATACAATTATAAAAATAATAAGAGAAAAAGAAAACCCAAGAAAAAAATTATCCATTTCATGAAGAAAAATCCCAATTTTGCATTAAAGTGCATCAACAATTTTGTCCTTCTTTCTAATTTTCAGGCCTCTATACTCTATAGATCATTTAGTTGATGTTTGTAGTTCTAAAGAAATTCCAAGTTGAAAAGTTTTTTACTTTAAAAAAGACAACAAAGCTTTGTTGATCTCCATTGTCATCGGAATGAAGCTTTAAAGTAGTTTAATGCACTCTCCTTGCTCGAATATTTGAAAATTTATAACTCAAGTGAATCCTTTAGATTTGTTCTCCTCTTCTTATTGAGAGACTTGGTATGATTTTTTTGTATGTCTGAAAACAGTGAAAAATAAAATAAAATTTGTGTTGTCATTTGCACCTTGTTATTTTACTTTGCAAAGAGATTGAATAATTAAGGTATTACAAAGAGAATGAAGGATCGAACTGATAGCAGGGAAAGGAAAATAAAGAGAGAGGAGAGAGAAATGTTGGGAACCGTAGTTAATATTACTTGGTTAGTAAAATGCATCTGGTCCATTAAAAAGTTAGAGAGACACGCATATACTAAATAGGCTATCACTGGAGAGACAAGAGGAGATCACTACTGGAGGGAGCCAAGTCTGATTAGGACTTGGCTCCCCTCCAGTAATAATCTCCTCCAGTCCCTACAGTGGTAGCCTATTTAATATACGCGTGTCCCTTTAATTTTTTAATGGGTCAGATGCATTTTATTAACCTAAGTAATATTAACTGTGGTTTCAAACATTTCTCTCTCCTCTCTCTTCACTCTCCTTTCTCTGCTATCAATCAATCAGGAAATACTTTCCCCCAATTCTACCCAGAAATGAGAAAACAGAGCAAGTACATGAAAAAAAGTTACTTGTGTAAATCAAATATTGAACTAATAGGAATAATATCAAAAGAAAAATGTTGAAACGGAGTGAGCAGCTTCAATTGAAGAATACAATTATAAAAACAATAAGAGAAAAAGAAAATCCAAGAAAAAATTATCCATTTCATGAAGAAAAATCCCAATTATGCATTCAAGTGCATCAACAATTTTGTCGTTCTTTCTAATTTTCAGACCTCTATACTCTATAGATCCTTTAGTTGATGTTTGTAGTTCTAAAAAAATTTCAAGTTGAAATTTTTTTACTTTAAAGAAGACAACAAAGCTTTGTTGATCTCCATTGTCACCGGAATCAAGCTTCAAAGTAGTTTAATGCACTCTCCTTGCTCGAATTTTTGAAAATTTATAACCCAAGTGAATCCTTTAGATTTGTTCTCCTCTTCTTATTGAGAGACTTGGTATAATTTTTTTGTGTGTCTGAAAACAGTGGGAAAAAAAGTAAAATTTGCGTTGTCATTTGCATCTTGTTATTTTACTTTGCAAAGAGATTGAATAATTAAAGGGTTACAAACAGAATGAAGGATCGAACTGATAGCAGGGAAAGGAAAATAAAGAGAGAGGAGAGAGAAATGTTGGGAACCGTAGTTAATATTACTTGGTTAGTAAAATGCATCTGGTCCATTAATAATCGAACTTGGCTCACCTCCAGTAGTGATCTCCTCCTGTCCCTCCAGTGGTAGCCTCTTTAATATACGCGTGTCCCTTTAATTTTTTAATGGGTCAAATGCATTTTATTAAAAAATCCAAGAAAAAAATTATCCATTTCATGAAGAAAAATTCCAATTTTGCATTCAACTGCTTCAATAATTTTGTCCTTCTTTCTAGTTTTTCAGGCCTCTATACTCTATAGATCCTTTAGTTGAGGTTTGTAGTTCTAAAAAAATTTCAAGTTGAAAAGTTTTTTACTTTAAAGCAGACAACAAAGCTTTGTTGATCTCCATTGTCACCGGAATCAAGCTTCAAAGTAGTTTAATGCACTCTCCTTGCTCGAATTTTTGAAAATTTATAACCCAAGTGAATCCTTTAGATTTATTCTCCTCTTCTTATTGAGAGACTTGGTATGATTTTTTTGTGTGTCTGAAAACAGTGGGAAAAAAAGTAAAATTTGTGTTGTCATTTGCATCTTGTTATTTTACTTTGCAAAGAGATTGAATAATTAAGGGGTTACAAACAGAATGAAGGATCGAACTGATAGCAGGGAAAGTAAAATAAAGAGAGAGGAGAGAGAAATATTGGGAACGGTAAATAATATTACTTGATTAGTAAAATGCATCTGGTCCATTAAAAAGTTAGAGAGACAAGCGTATACTCAATAGGTTATCACTGGGGGGGCAGGAGAAGATCATTACTGGAGGGGAGCCAAGTCCGATTAGCACTTGGCTCCCCTCCAGTAATAATCTCCTCCAGTCCCTCCAGTGGTAGCCTATTTAATATACGCGAGTCCCTTTAATTTTTTAATGTGTCAGATGCATTTTGTTAACCCAAGTAATATTAACTATGGTTTCTAGTATTTTTCTTTCCTGTCTCTTCACTTTTCTTTATCTGCTATCAATCAATCAGAAAATACTTTCCCCCAATTCTACCCAGAAATGAGAAAACAGAGCAAGTAGATGAAAAAAATTTACTTGTGTAAATCAAATACTGAACAAATAGGAATAATATCAAAAGAATAATGTTTAAACGGAGTGAGCAGCCTCAATTGAAGAATACAATTATAAAAATAATAAGAGAAAAAGAAAACCCAAGAAAAAAAATATCCATTTCATAAAGAAAAATCCCAAATTTGTATTCAAGTGCATCAATAATTTTGTCCTTCTTTCTAATTTTCAGGTCTCTATACTCTATAGATCATTTAGTTGATGTTTGTAGTTCTAATGAAATTCAAAGTTGAAAAGTTTTTTACTTTAAAGAAGACAACAAAGCTTTGTTGATCTCCATTGTCACCGGAATCAAGCTTTACAGTAGTTTAATGCACTCTCCTTGCTCGAATTTTTGAAAATTTAAAACCCAAGTGAATCCTTTAGATTTGTTCTCCTCTTCTTATTGAGGGACTTGGTATGATTTTTTCGTGTGTCTGAAAACAGTGGAAAAAAAATAAAATTTGTATTGTCATTTGCATCTTGTAATTTTACTTTGCAAAGAGATTGAATAATTAAGGGGTTACAAACAGAATGAAGGATCGAACTGATAGCAGGGAAAGGAAAATAAAGAGAGAGGAGAGAGAAATGTTGGGAACCGTAGTTAATATTACTTGGTTAGTAAAATGCATCTGGACCATTAAAAAGTTAGAGAGACACGCGTATACTAAATAGGCTATCACTGGAGGGACAGGAGTTCGAACTTGGCTCCCCTGCAATAATAATCTCCTCCAGTCCCTCCAGTGGTAGCCTATTTAATATACACGTGTCCCTTTATTTTTTTAATAGGTCAGATGCATTTTATTAAACCAAATAATATTAACTATAGTTTCCAACATTTCTCTCTCCTCTTTCTTCACTCTCCTTTCTCTACTATCAATCAATCAGGAAATACTTTCCCCCAATTCTACCCAGAAATGAGAAAACAGAGCAAGTACATGAAAAAAATTTACTTGTGTAAATCAAATATTGAACTAATAAGAATAATATCAAAAGAAAAATGTTGAAACGGAGTGAGCAGCTTCAATTGAAGAATACAATTATAAAAATAATAAGAGAAAAAGAAAACCCAAGAAAAAAATTATCCATTTCATGAAGAAAAATCTCAATTTTGCATTAAAGTGCATCAACAATTTTGTCCTTCTTTCTAATTTCCAGGCCTCTATACTCTATAGATCCTTTAATTGATGTTTGTAGTTCTAAAGAAATTCCAAGTTGAAAAGTTTTTTACTTTAAGAAGACAACAAAGCTTTGTTGATCTCCATTGTCACCGGAATCAAGCTTTAAAGTAGTTTAATGCACTCTCCTTGCTCGAATTTTTGAAAATTTATAACCCAAGTGAATCCTTTAGATTTGTTCTCCTCTTCTTATTGAGAGACTTGGTATGATTTTTTTGTGTGTCTGAAAACAGTGGGAAAAAAAGTAAAATTTGTGTTGTCATTTGCATCTTGTTATTTTACTTTGCAAAGAGATTGAATAATTAAGGGGTTACAAACAGAATGAAGGATCAAACTGATAGCAGGGAAAGGAAAATAAAGAGAGAGGAGAGAGAAATATTGGGAACCGTAGTTAATATTACTCTGTTAGTAAAATGTATCTGGTCCATTAATAATCGGACTTGGCTCACCTCCAGTAGTGATCTCCTCCTGTCCCTCCAGTGGTAGCCTATTTAATATGCGCGTGTCCCTTTAATTTTTTAATGGGTCAAATGCATTTTATTAAAAAATCCAAGAAAAAAATTATCCATTTCATGAAGAAAAATCCCAATTTTTCAACTGCTTCAATAATTTTGTCTTTCTTTCTAGTTTTTCAGGCCTCTATACTCTATAGATCCTTTAGTTGATGTTTGTAGTTCTAAAGAAATTCCAAGTTGAAAAGTTTTTTGCTTTAAAGAAGACAACAAAGCTTTGTTGATCTCCATTGTCACCGGAATGAAGCTTTAAAGTAGTTTAATGCACTCTCCTTGCTCGAATATTTGAAAATTTATAACCCAAGTGAATCCTTTAGATTTGTTCTCCTCTTCTTATTGAGAGACTTGGTATGATTTTTTTGTGTGTCTGAAAACAGTGAAAAAAAAGTAAAATTTGTGTTGTCATTTGCATCTTGTTATTTTACTTTGCAAAGAGATTGAATAATTAAGGGGTTACAAACAGAATGAAGGATCGAACTGATAGCAGGGAAAGGAAAATAAAGAGAGAGGAGAGAGAAATGTTGGGAATCGTAGTTAATATTACTTGGTTAGTAAAATGCATCTGGTCCATTAAAAAGTTAGAGAGACACGTATATACTAAATAGGCTATAACTGGAGGGACAGGAGGAGATCACTACTGGAGGGGAGCCAAGTCCGATTAAGCAAACATCTCATTTTTCGTTCCTGGCCTAGCTGAAGGAGGGTAAATTAGGCATTGATTCGAACTTCAATACTGGGCGCCTCTATGAACCCTAGGAGTCCTCCCAGTCGGCTAAAGGCGCAATGGCTTTTGGTTTTGAATCCGGCTAAGGTGCAAGGGTATCTTCTTTGGGGTTTTGGGTGTTGTTTACGCATCCATTTTCTATCTCACTTTGGTGTTTATTTACTGGATGTTTTTTCTTTGGTTGTTGTTTTCAGTGTTGGTTCGGGAGGAGGGCAGCCACTTCCTCTTCCGGGCCCTTCCAACCCATCAAACTCCTCCTCGGAGGATTCGTTCGAGCTCCAGGTCCTGTCGGAGTCTTGGCCCGTTACTCACAACGTAGGCTATGAATCTTCGCTCCGAAATCGGATTTTGGCACTGGAAAATGAAAATAGCCTTTTTCTGCTTTCTAAAGAGAGGGGGGAGAATTGGGCAGAAGTAATATTGTGTCTCTTCACTCTCCTTTCTCTGCTATCAATCAATCAAGAAATATTTTCCTCCATCTCTACCCAAAAATGAGAATACAGAGCAAGTAGATGAAAAAAAATTACTTGTGTAAATCAAATACTGAACAAATAGGAATAATATCAAAAGAATAATGTTGAAATGGAGTGAGCAGCCTCAATTGAAGAATACAATTATAAAAACAATAAGAGAAAAAGAAAACCCAAGAAAAAAATTATCCATTTCATGAAGAAAAATCTTAATTTTGCATTCAAGTGCATCAACAATTTTGTCCTTCTTTCTAATTTTCAGGCCTCTATACTCTATAG
The DNA here is from genome assembly GCA_003996215.1 of Jaltomata sinuosa. Lineage (NCBI taxonomy): Eukaryota > Viridiplantae > Streptophyta > Magnoliopsida > Solanales > Solanaceae > Jaltomata > Jaltomata sinuosa. The sequence continues at coordinate 434,244 of QJPP01007250.1, forward strand.
ATCATTTAGTTGATGTTTGTAGTTCTAAAGAAATTCAAAGTTGAAAAGTTTTTTACTTTAAAGAAGACAACAAAGCTTTGTTGATCTCTATTGTCACCGGAATCAAGCTTTAAAATAGTTTAATGCACTCTCCTTGTTCGAATTTTTGAAAATTTATAACCCAAGTGAATCCTTTAGATTTGTTCTCCTCTTCTTATTGAGAGACTTGGTATGATTTTTTTGTGTGTCTGAAAAGAGTGGGAAAAAAGTAAAATTTGTGTTGTCATTTGCATCTTATTATTTTACTTTGCAAAGATATTGAATAATTAAGGGGTTACAAACAGATTGAAGGATCGAACTGATAGCAGGGAAAGAAAAATAAAGAGAGAGGAGAGAGAAATGTTGGGAACCGTAATTAATATTACTTGGTTAGTAAAATGCATCTGGTCCATTAAAAAGTTAGAGAGACACGCGGATACTAAATAGGCTATCACTGGAGGGACAGGAGGAGATACTAAATCGGACTTGGCTCCCCTCCAGGAATGATTTCCTCCTGTCTCTCCAGTGATAGCCTATTTAGTATACGCTTGTCTCTCTAACTTTTTAATGGACCAGATGCATTTTACTAACAAGTAATATTAACTACGGTTACCAACATTTCTCTCTCCTCTCTCTTCACTCTCCTTTCTCTGCTATCAATCAATCATGAAATACTTTCCCTCAATTCTACCCAGAAATGAGAAAACAGAGCAAGTAGAAGAAAAAAATTTACTTGTGTAAATTAAATACTCAACAAATAGGAATAATATCAAAATAAAAATGTTGAAACCAATGAATAAAATTAATTCATGAACAAGTATATGTTTATTCTATTTAATAATTAGTTTTATACCTTTTTTCCCCTTTCTGTACGCAAAAAAACCAAAAGACTTTAAAAACTCATTTGTTTATGAATAATAATTAGTTTTATAAACTTTTTTTATGTTATAAATATATTTATTGTATTATAATGAATGTCTACTTTATTTCTTTAGAGAAAAGATAGGAACCCTAACTTTGAGAATAAGTTAATTTTTTTCTATAAATAAAGGTTTTCCTTCATTGTAATTCATCTCTCAAGAGAAATAAGAACTCATCTCCCTCTCTACTATATTCTTCTTCCTTCTTAATTTATTGTTTTATAAAATTTTATTAACTTAATATTCTCATTCGTTCTGTTGAATATTACTAATGCATTTTTTGGTACTTATGGAGTCATACGTGTTCGGGTTCATAAGATTCGTAGAGTTTGAATTTTTTTCTTTTTAATCTTTTGTTATTTGTTAATATGATCTAAGAGTTGATTTTTATTCTATGAGAAATTCTTGTATATTTTTTGTATAAATTTTGTTTACAAAGTATTTGATATAAGATTATCGGATGTTTTGTACATATGCAGTAGGAGACTAATAAAATTTGAAGAAGACCATAAAATATGATTAAAGTGCATGTATTTATTTGTTCATGAAATTGCGTATTGTTCTTCTATTTTTTCCGAAGAAGAACTAACCAATGAAAGTTGTGATAAAATAGTAAAAAATAAAATATATTTTAAATGAACTATCATATATATATATATATATATATATATATATATATATATATATATATATATATATATATATTATAACAAATGAAATATCCCAATATTTTTTTATATATAAAGTTATTTTACTACAAATAGAAACGACTTATTGATGAAAAGGTAAACAATAAAATTGATCATCGCTAATTTAATTTAATAATGGATTAGCAATGAATTATAATTTTTTTTTAGCTACGAGCAATTTAGTGACGAAGTTCGTGGCTAAGTCCTATTTTATTCTTAGTATTTATTGTTAAATAAGGTACGCGTTTTGATCACGCGCAAAGCGCTAAACTAAACTAGTAAATCCAAATATATAAACATTGTTATAGAAAAAAGATTAGCTATGTGCATATAAATTAAAAATATAGTTATGTGAATATAATATTTTGGAAATTTCCTATAAAATTTCTCTTTCTATTCCCTATTGGGTAGAGGAAATGGGGTAAAAAATCCCTTTACAATTTGAAATTAAGTAAATGTCTTTTTCAGATCTCTTATTAAAAGGTCATAAAACTAAAAAACTTTTGTAATGGGCTAAAAAACCATTTCCCTATTGGTCCATGTCGCTTTAGTAGTTGGCTGCGTTCGCATAAGCGCTTTGATAAATAAAGTTGACAATCAAATGCTATTCTAAGTTGACTCTCTCTTTTTTAGCAAAGTACAGAGGCAGTTTCCATCAATTTATTTTGGAAAAAGAAAAAATACAGCAACAGAGGAATTTTTTTAGAGATGTCAATGGACACAATCATGGAAGATGAGGATGAGTATTCCTTTGATTCTAATACATACGCAATTATATACGGTGTTTCTGATCATTCTGGATCTGATGAAAGCATGATTTCTGGTCCCAACATCCCTTCGTCATCGTCATCCTCTGACGACGACAATCGTCGCCAAGTGGGAAGGTCAATATCTTGAATCATGTCACCCGGCCTTTGATGCTCCACTTTTACTTGTTGACAGTTGGGACACTTAGCCACAAACCCGGCTATGTCCCTCTTCATACCATTCCACCAAAAAACTTCCCGTAGATCACGATACATCTTAGTAGCACCCGAATGAATACCCGGAGCAGCAGGTCGTCTCGACTGCTATTGGTGGTGAGACCGATGATTTGACTGCATCATCATGTGCATCTTCCAGTTGGTTTGCGAATAATAATAAGCAGATTGATGAGCAAGAAGCAATAATGATATTTAATGTTGATTTCAGGGCGCTTTTGGTTCACACTTATACTCCTTTGATCTCTCATCTTGGTTACACGTTTTATCAAGATTAGATTCATGACAGATTTCTATCATACAATGTGTACTACTCCTTTCTGCAATCAGAGTTTGATAATTGAATAGAATCTCCTAAACTAGCATAAAAATTCTTTTATAGATATATACTAAATATGCCCCAAATGATGACTGAATTAACAAATTATGATCAATAAGCAATACATCACCTTTTGAAAGAATATGTAATATCTCACTAATAGAGCGTTCTTGCGTCGAAGGCGCTCATATGTATGCTCATTCCTTTTAATTTTAAAAAGATGCCCAAACACTCATAATTGAGAAGAGTCTAGAGAGTGAGCAAAAATGTGAGCGCTTGTGCTGCTTCTTTTTTTTTTTAGGAATAAAACTAGATGAGTTAGATTGGTAGTGGGTCAATTTTAGGGTGATTTGAATTTTAAATTGGTCCAGATTTTAAATTAGTGGTTTAACTATTTTTGTTAAAATTAAACTTGCCACATCGTTAATCCTATATAAAAAAAAATCAGCTAAGATTACAATTGACATGAATTAGGTAAAATAAAATAACTTTTAAAAGAAAAAAAGAAGAAAAAGATGATGATGATTTGATGACCAGTTATCACAAATTAAGTGATCATTCAGCCAATTAACTCTTTATTTATTGTTTTGATGGAAATTGAAATGACATAAGACAAAAACGTGTCTATTAACTTGGTCTCAATTGACATCCAATTACTCGAGTTCAAACATTCAATAAGTACGATTCTCAATTCATGTGTCAAAATTAAAATTTTAGACAATTTTAAAGGCCACATATTGTTACAATAGTTAGTGTTGGGGGAGTATTTGAGAATTTTTTTTTGTCCCTCGTTAGTAAGATAGAAGAAAGTAGAAGTTTTGTTTTTAAACTCTTCTTGTCTTACTTTGTTTAAATTATTTGAGGAAGTGTTGGAGGGAAACCAAAAATTTGGTTATTTATATTATTATAGTAGCCCAAAAGTAATACTAACATTCTTTTTGTCACCTATCATATTTTTTTTTGGAAAATTTAATACATTTTTTGTCACCTATCATATTTTTTTTTGGAAAATTTAATACATTTTTAACAGGTTTTAAGATTCAAAATAGATGACTATTAATTTTAGAAGTAATCCGTTGGTAAGATCGAGTTTAAATTTCAATCAGACTTCTAAAGGTATTAGAAATATTCAAAATGAGAAATAGTACTTAGACACGATGAAATCAGTCTAGAGGAATGATTTAGTTCTGAATCTCCATCATCTCTTGATAGAAAAAGTGAGCGAGATATCTTCTTCAAAACGAGATACAATCAAAATCGATCTCTCTTCACTACAAATCATAATTATGTTCTTGTCAAAAATTTGAACTAATTGTTGAAAACTCAAATTTTATTGACTTTATAAAATCTGAAGAAATTCTGCCAGAATTCCTAAGGAACCGTTTGGCCATGGATTGTTTTAACTTTAAATTATATTTTATTTTTAAATTATATATTATATTATTTTTAAAACTACATTTAAATTTGAATTTTTTATTGCAAAAACTATGGCCAAACGCAATTCCAATTCCAAATTTAAAATTTTCAAATAATTTTTTTTTTTTAATTTTCATGGCCAAATGCCTACTTAAGTTTCCTAAGGATAGTAAATACCAGTGTTTTACACATAATTTTAATAATCTCGCAAATTTGTGTTGTTTGGATATTACCTGCTTCTAAAAATATTTATATTCCATATATTGGTCACTATCGCTTCAGTAGTGAGTCATCCATTCCGCGTTCGCATAAGCGCGTTAATAGATAAAGTTGATAATCTTAGTTAATATTCTTTGTTCTAATTCGGGTGACACTTTTTTTTAGTCTGAATTTATAGAAAAAAGTCTTTTTACCCCATTTGTGAAGTAATGGTACATCCTCTTTAGATCCCGCTTTATGAGAATATATTGAGTATGTTATTATTATTACCTTTTATTAATGGTTTATAACCACACAAACAGTCAAAAAGTGTTTTAGACAATACATTTCAAAAGTTTTTATTTTTTTTCTTAAATTTTATGTCAAGTCAAATAATGTCAGATAAATTAGAACTAAGAGAGTAATACTTTTGGTTCCTTGACTAAGGGTCAAAACTATTATTCAACCAAAAATGAAAGTTGACAATGTCAAAGACCTCACTCTTTTATAGCAAAGCAGGAAGGTAAAAAGAAGAAGAAGAAGAAGAGGAGGAGGAGGAGTTTTAGAGAGATGTCAACGGAAGAAGATTTGGATTCCTTTGATTCTGACACAGATGCAATCATCTATGGCACTTCTGATCATTCTGGTGAAAGCATGATCTCCGGTCCCAACATTTTGTCGTCATCATCAGATGATGACGACCGCCACCAGGAGCAGCAAATATCGACTGTTGTTGCTGATGGTGGGACCGATGATTTGGCGGTACCATCAAGTGCATCTTCCAGCTGGATTAAGCCAGAAGCGATAATGATATTTAATGTTGATTTCAGGGCACTTTCTTCTGAGAGTTCATTGCAAAATTCTTGTGGGAAAAGGGTAAGAAAAGGGGAAAATGAAGATGAAGTAATTTTGATGAAGAAGGATATAAGAAGAGAGCAAATGGTATATCCATTAATAACACCTTCAAGCTGGTCTTTATTTTGGGATTGTGAAGATGTAAAGGGTATTTTTGAAGTGCCACCTTTGTCACCATTATCACCACATCCAATTTTTGGTTAGAAGTATAAGTCTAGAAGGCCTTCAAAACAATAAATTTGGGATCCAGGGCGCTTGTTAAAAGTCCGGTGGTTAGCAACGAAAAGTTTATGCTAATTATTATGGAGAAACTGTATTTTCTCATCCCTTTTCTTTGAGATCTGCTTCTCATCTCTTTCTTCTATCTAGTTCATCCTACTATGTTCGTTCTTAGCAACTTCTCTTTTAGTTTGTAAACTCCTTATAATTCCGGTAACAAGTTAGTGAAGTACATCTATCGATCATTTTAGTTTGAATTACGTTGGTCTAGACTCTAGTTATTGAGTTTGTTTCATACTTATAAAAACACCTGAAATTCCGGCAGAAATTTCTGGAAAATTTTCTTCTCGAAATTCGGATGTTTGGGAACTAAAGAAGCAGAGTGGATGATTTGAATTGTATGGGTTCTGAGTGGCCATTGAACTCAGTACTTATTGAGTTCTAAATTTGATTATTGTACGTGTTTAGTAGAATTTTTAATAAATATGCAAAGTTTAAGTCAAAGTCGAATTAGGAAAATTTCAAAATTATGGGAATGTTTTGGATCTTGTTTGCTTTTATATTTCACAGATTTAAGTTTTATTTCATGTAAATATGACTTTTCTTGGCATAGAACTTGCCTTTTCCGGCGATTTGTATTTTTTTGGCGATTAATAAGTAACTTCATTGTTACAAAAACTAGTTCTGTAAGTTTAGTGTTATCAATAGTTAGTTTAATGACTTTACTGTTACAATAAATAATTTTGTAACTTTAGTATTACAAAGAGTACATTTAGTGACCATTAATGTAATTAACCGATAATTTTAGCTACACTCTAGCTAACAAACATAAAGGTTCTGCAAATTTCAGTCAACAAACTACTGCACTTGCTAAAGAGACTCAGCCAACTAAAATATTAACTAGTGAAAATGATTAAACAATAACATTCGATCGACATCACTAACTTCACTGCTTTTTCAGTAGAGAGTCATTCTGTGTTTGTGGCGCGTTTGGTAGATAAATTTGTCCTCAAGTACTTTAGAGGTCGTTTAATTGCTAGTTAGGAAGAGCGTTATTTATGTATTAAAATTAGCATAGTTAATAGCATGTTTAGTAGCTTTTAGTTGTTCTTCATAACTCTGATTAGCAATCAAATGACCCCTTAGTCTTAACACGTATTAAAGGTAGATTTCATGAACGAATGAAAGCATTCATGGCCATTCCATTGGGATCAGCTCGATAGGTCTAAAGTTCTTGAGATTAGCATTAAGAATTAAGAACTTTGGGATAAGATAGAGATAGATATTATTAAGGGATTCGGGAAGAATTTGAGATTTGATAAAGAAATGGACCTTGGGCCTAACTCAATCGCAAAAGCTAGCTTATGAGGGGAGGATTGCCCAAGACCATATAAGGAGACCAAGGACCCTTTAACCCACCGATGTGGGACTCCAACAAGATTGGAAAATATCAGTACTTGAGGACAGCATTACCAACTAAGGACCACTATTTTTCGTAGAAAAAAAGGATGTAAACCGTCTGGTTCAGAAGCTTTAAACGGTCTAAAAGAGAAAATATCATTGGTCCGATAAAGATATGTCAAAATTATGCAAATCAATTTGATCAAAAGACTTGGACGATTGATAATATTATTCCAGTTTGTCACCAAATGACTAGTAGTGAAGACAAAAGAGAAAGTTGACTATGAGGACCTCACTGATCTTTATAGCGTAGCGCAGAGGGAACTCCAGTAATTTATCCGAAAAGAAAAAAGAAGAAGAAGAAGATGAGTTCTGGAGAAATGTCTATGGACACAATCGTTGAAGATTCGGATTCCTTTCGTTCTAGTACTGATGCAATCATCTGCGGTAATTCTGATAATTCACCGCGGGATGAAAGCATGATCTCAGATCCCAACATTCCTAATTCATCTCCATCGAGTGGTGATGATGATTAATAATAAGGAAAGTGATCAGCAAAAAGAGATAAGGATATTTAATGTTGATTTCAGGGCGCTTTCTAGGGCTTCAGGTAACAAATATGTCCCAATAGCTGATACAGATTGTAGACAGAACATGTTGAAGAGATCCATCAAATTTTTTAGAAACTTGTACCGGATGAAGAAGCAAGAACATATTCAGGTGAACCGCCCGACCCGAGAGGGCAAAATCAAATCATTTTTCAGTAACTTAAACATGACGGGAAGCAATAGCACATCCAGCCACGGGCGGAGGTAGAAGTTCATATATGATATGTTCAGTCGAATTCAATAATTTTTGCTCAAATAATGTATTGCTATTGAAAGATTCAATTCAAGTCATCCTTCTAAACTCTAAATTACATAAAGTTGAAATTCTAGCCTTGCCTCTGGTCATCCAACAAGTAAACCACCTCTAATAGACGTGAAGAAATGGTAGTATTTTTATGTGGTTAAATAAATAAATAAATAACAAAATATTTTTCACTGTTGTACGATCAGTTGTGGACTTCTGGTAATAGTTATTTGTGGAATAATTGTTTTAATAGCTTAAATTTTTATTGATAGAGTTATTTTATACCGGTGTTGGTCGGAGATATCAAGTAGTTATTGGTGGAATAATTAAGATGTACCCAAGTTGGGCATACATCACTTTTATGAAAAAAAATTTAGTGATCATTAATAGAGTATTACGTTAGGTACTCTCCTCATTCACTTTTACTTATTCAATATACTAAAAATATATTTTTACTTTTACTTGTCACTTTTAGGATATAAGGAGAAAAGTACTTTTTTGTTTCATGTTTTATTTTTAACATTAATTAATTACTTATTTTTCAAATCATTTCATAAGATCTAAGCCTAAACATCAAGTAAAAATCAACATAGGGAGTAGAATACTCATGTAAATCATTATTTCTTAAAGGACATCCAAAATCCTAACTTGACAAGTAAAAGTAAACAGAAAGAGTAATTGATAACGGTTGGAACTTGAAAGTGTACAAATAGCTGTATTAGGATATTTATTTCTTTAAATAATAGTTAAAAAAAATTCAAGTTTAGCTGTCTCAGAATAAACGATCATCAAATCAATAGTCTGAAGTTTGATGCGATCTGCCAAAGCTAAACTTCGGACCTTTGAATGGCAGTTCGAGCCTTCAGGTCTGAAGTTAGGTTAGTTTTTGTCAATTCATAACTTCAAACCTTCTAGCTAAAAGTTGGAGAACTTCCCTCGGAAGGCTTGAAGTTGGGAATTGGCCAAGCCTAACTTCAGACTTTTCTATCTGACAATTTAAATTTCAAATTTCAAATCTGAAATTTCGAATGTAACTATAATAAAAAGGAACCCGAAACCATGTGTAGAAAATCCTTCATGCAGAAAACACAATATCAAGTTCTACTTTTAAATTGTTCCAGGAACAAACATGGTTTAATTTTTATATATCAAGCTCATTATAAGGCTCTATACTAAATTCTTTTTAAAAACAATTATCAGCAATTTTTCCTCATCACAGTGCACTTGGACAGAATGGTAGAAAACTACTCAATCAACATAAATTTGTTTTTTTTTCTGTTGTTAATACTTAATCTTCCCATAATATAGAGCAACCCTTATCATCAGTGGCATGTTTGGTCTGAATTTTCCCTCAAGAAGCTAAAACTTAAATACTTTGAAATAAAACTGGTTATATTTTAAATAGCTCAGGTAAAAGCCGGATTACCTGCAGCAAATTCTAACTCTAATTACATGGTCTGTTGACGAACACACACACACACACAAAAAGAAAATTAACTGAACTTTCACTTGTATTGAGAAATTGATGTTTGGTTATTTAGCTGAAAGGGGCAGAATTTAAATTTGACTTCTTCTTAAAACACATTTTCACGTTGTTTTCGATAACCATCCAAGTGGAAGGAAAAAAATCAAGACTCAATTGGCAATTGCCAAGAAAATACTCATGTCAAGACCCAATTTGACAGGAGTATATTTCAAAAAAATCAGTTCAATACATAACCAAATGATGTTTTGAACTTTTGTTTTTTAAAATACTCATCAAAACGGGCCCTGTAGTCTATTAGAGTCGTTGTTTCTGTTGATAAATAAATACAAAGCTTGACTTGGTTACTATCCTTTACGCGTATGAAATGAAAGCCAAATATCTAGAAATGACAAAAATAAAAAGATTGACTATGTCAAGATGTCACTCTTTTAAGAGAAGCAGGAAGGTTACTCCAGCAATTTATCAGAAAAAGAGATGAGTTCTAGAGACATGTCGTCTATGGACACAATTATGGAAGATTCAGATACAACGTCTGTCGTTTCTAATACAGATGCAATCATCTACGGCTCTTCTGATATTACAGGGCGGACTGAAAGTTTGATCTCAGGTCCCAACATCACTTCGTCTTCTTCCACACCAGCAGATCTCGACAACTGGTGGTGGTACTGATGATTCGATAACTGTATCATCAAGTGCATCTTCCAGCTGGTTTAAGAACAATAATAAGCAAGAGATTAGGATATTTAATGTTGATTTCAGGGCACTTTCCGAGGTTGTTGTATTATCAACATTTTGTTCTTCTTCTTCTTCATCTGGCCAACCCCAAAAGAATTTTGCACGAGATTATCGATTAGCAACACAAAAGAGCACTGCATTCAAAAGGTTTAGATCAGCCGAAGAGCCTAATTTCCCAATAGCTACAAAATATGGTAGACAAAATAATAACATGGTGAAGAGATCCATCACATTTTTCAGAAACTTGTACATTACGAGGATGTCAGAACAGTTTCAGGCAGAAGCAAATCCAGAATTTAAAGATTGTGGTTGCCACTTTTTTTTGTGTGAAAAACATGTGTACCACTATGATAAAGACTGAATATGAACATGGTTGGATCGGTTAGATTTTGATTAATTCAATTAGGACTTTTGTTCATAGATAGACATTTTGGTTGTACATTTTTCATTCAAAAATTAGTTGATCGATTAATTTGAATTCGCGCTATCAAGCAAGGTGTTCCCTGTTAGTATGAGTTCATCTATTTGATTGTACTTAACCACATGGGATTAGCTATATTAGCTTAGTGATGGATGTTATTACCTAGTTCACAATTTCATGTTGATTTTAATAACTTGGGAAAAAAAGGATTTCTCATTAGCAATTGACAAGAAAATTTGGGAATCTTAGTAGTTGAGTTGTAACCCCCTCCCCGTTTCTCCTTTTCTTACCCAGAAAATTACTAATCTGCATCAGCTATGTTCGAGGTAATGTAATGAACGTCCAACTTTAATCGAGTCAAGACTTCATTGGCACTTTTGTCAAAGATATTGATCTGTATACATCACACATCACACACATTAGCATCGGTATTTTTTTTAATCAAACACGTTAACTGCTTACTACCAAGTTCAATACTTCAATATATTCAAACACATAATTGTCTATTTATAAAATCAATTTCAACTTCATAAAATGCTATTCAACACTTACTGCTCATCAAGAATACCTAAAGATCCCCTAAATTTGCCACGTTTTATTTTAATTTTTCTAAACTATCGGTAATCTTAATACCCTCTGAACTTGGTTATTTGATAGCCTCCCCCCCAACCCCAACCCCCACCCAAACCCATCTCATCCTAAGAAAGTGACTTTGTCCACGTGACATTTTTTAAAATTATTATTTTTTACTTTTAATACAAGGGTAGAAATAAAAAAATATAATAAAATTCTCTTGATTTCATAAATTGGACAAGTAAATTAAAGCAACTATTTTTAATATGAGGTAAAGCAATTTGAAACGGGGACCTCAAGCGAAGCAGGAAAGATCTCAACGATTGTTGTTGGCGGTGGTGGTGATACTGATGATTTGATTGTATCATCCAACTGGTTTACGAATAATAATAAGCAAAGCGATCAACAAGGAGAGGTAAAGAGTTAGAAATGATACAGAGCTATCTACTATTTCCTTGTGGAAATCAATAGAAGTTGAACTCTAAGTTGAAATTCTGACTTTGCCTCAAAATTCAAGTGAACCACCTTTGATAGACGTGGCAAAATCAAGTCACTGTTTTTTGTGACCCGCCCAAGTTTAAACAGTGTAGGATTATTTAATTTGATCTGCTTAAAAAGTGTTCTTGATGATTATGCAAAACACAAATCCATTTGGGTACTCACAGTTGCAAAAACTCGTATTTTGATTATGTTAAATTTTGTGATAATCCATTAATCAAGACATTGAAAAGAGAAAGGGGTCTGGAACACATCGAAGGGTTGGGTGTTAGCCCTGATTTTTTAACCATAATTGGTTGTTCCTTTTTGTAAAAGAAAAGCACAAATCTTTCATAATTGGCTAGTCTTTTTCTTTGTAGGAAAATGTTTATGACTCTATAAATAAAGGCTCATTCTTCCTAACTTGGTAGCATCCACAATGTAGTCTTAAGGGCTTTGGGAGTTTTGTTTAGGGGAGAATTTGTGAGACACAAGTGTTATGTTGTCACTTGTGTGAATCTCCTTTGTATTCAGAGTGAATTTTGTGAGGTTGTTTCTCTCGATATGTTGTACTCTCTTTTATATAGTGGATTGCTCACTCTCCTGTTGTGGATGTAGGTCGATTGACTGAACCACGTTAAATTATTGTATCTCTTGTGGTATATTTCTCGTTTGTTTTCTTACTTGGCGTCTCTCGAGGGTTGCTTTGTTAGCTTCCGCATGACACCTAATTATTTCGATCCTAACAAGTGGTATCAGAGCGAGGTTAAAAATGAGTGTTCATCTTGGCGGGTTCAGTTCTAGATGCAAGCTACTTGACGGTAATGAAAAATTTTATTTGAGAAATTTTATCGGAGTGTTACTTTATGTAGAGACAAAGATTTAATGAAGGAGATTCAGAGATGGAGATGCATCTGTTGAAGATTATGTGAAGAAGGTGGAGCAAATTTACTTTGTTAGAAATTCAGGTCAAGGGGAAGAATTGTTGGGTGTTAGCCCTGATTTTCTAACCATAATTGGTTGTTCCTTTTTGTAAAAGGAAAGCACAAATATTCCATAATTGGCTAGTCCTTTTCTTTGTAGAAAAATGTTTATGACTCTATAAATAGAGGCTCATTCTTCCTAACTTGGTAGCATCCACAATGTAGTCTTAAGGGCTTTGGGAGTTTTGTTTAGGGGGAGAATTTGTGAGACACAAGTATTATGTTGTCACTTGTGTGAACCTCCTTTGTATTCAGAGTGAATTTTGTGAGGTTGTTTTTCTCGATATGTTGTACTCTCTTTTATATAGTGGATTGCTCATCTCTTGTTGTGGATGTAGGTCGATTGATCGAACCACGTTAAATTATTGTGTCTCTTGTGGTATATTTCTTGTTTGTCTTTTTACTTGGCGTCTCTCGAGGGTTGCTTTGTTAGCTTCCGCATGACACCTGTTTATTCTGGTCCTAACACGAAGAAGATGAGATTGCAGCCCATAAATTCATGTCATGTTTGAAGAAATTCATTATCGGACTATTATATTCTAGAGGAGACAAGTCAAAAGAATTACTACTAGACCAGTGAAGTTTTTGCTGCAGTATACTTGAATCTCCGCAAAAGAGAGTGAAATATATATTTGTGCTTTAGCTTGAAAACATTTATTTTTCTTCATTTTTTTCAACTGTAATTATATTTTACCAACCCTAAACAAGTTTAAGTGGCTAACTTATACATGTGTCAAATTTGAGTGACTATTTATGTATTTAGCTAATTATATTATTTATATTTATCTATATCATCCATGTTCGAGGAAGCTTAACGTCCAATTTTTTCTTTGTTTTTTTGTGTCATTGCAGGGAAAAAAAGTTCTCCAACTAAGACTTCATTGTCAATTGTAAAAGATATACTAAACTACATCAGACATGTTCGAGGAAATTTAAGGTCCAACTTTTCTTGTTAATTTAGTCTTGTTAGGGTCCACTTGCCTCAATATATCCAATGTTTTGAATTGATATATTTCCTATATTAACAATAGGAGAGTTCATATATATCACCTAGAGGTGTGGTCGAATGAGTGGAACTTCATCACTTTTAATTTGAAATTTGAAATTTAAACTTTGCAAATGAATTTCCTAGATAAATTTCGGATACTAAATGATTATATGCCATAAAAAAAAAGACTGAAGGGTTCATTGCTTTTCAGTAGAGAGTCATAATTTCACGTTTAAACGAGTGTCTTGACTTCATTATGTCTTAATCATTCAAATCTTTTAAGAGGTTAAAAAAGCATTCGCACTTAATATGAGATCTAAGTGAGTAAGATTTAATCCTAAAACTAAATATAATTACTGACTTTAATATGAGATTAAGATAAGACATTATTTGGTGCAAACAAATGAGAACTTAGTCTCAATTATATATTTGGATCTCACTTACCACCAAACATGCTTTTCCCTATTAGAATTATCTTCCACATATAGAGGGTCCCGGTCACTTTTCAGTAGAGAATCATTTCGAGTTCACACAGGGGCTGATGTAACTTTCGGGCAGCAGTTCATTTGAACTCATACTTTTCATACTAATAGCGGAGTCAGAATTTTTAATGAGAAGTATCAAAATATAAAGAAGTAAATTCACAAAGAAGTCAAGTGGTATCAATATGAATATATATATATATATATATAAATATTTTTACCGAACTACATAGTGTAATTTTTCAATAAAAGGGTATCGATTGACACTCCTCAAGTACATGTAGCTCCGCCACTGTATTCATATGCAGTTTAAATTTATGTGGAAAAATAAATAAAAATTGTAATAAATAATAGATATGAATCAATATTACAAATATAATAGGTTAAATGCTAAAATCTTAAAGAGTCGTTTGGTGCGAGGGATAAAAACAAATAAATTTGGGATAAAACAAATAGTCTAGAGATAAAATTTTGGTGTCTTATTTGATTGCCAAATCCGGAATAACTTATCCCACCATTTATACCATAGTGATAGGTAGGATAGGATAAGTTATCCCATATACATGGTGGGATAACTTATCTCGGAATAGCTAATTTCGAGATAATTAATTTCGAGAACTTGTTCCCAACTAAATGACCTCTAAATATTTAATCCATAAAGCTAAAATCCTAAATTCGAGCATGCGTTCACGCACGAGTTTTCTTTATATACGTGTAAAAGGAAGATTCAAAGAAATGACAACTGTTGGGTCCAATGAAGTTTTGTTGTTGGGTTCGATGAAGTTTTGATGATTAACAAAGTAACATGAAACAGGTAAGCTAAGTTGGTCCATTCAAAGTGTTTCATGCTTAACATGCTCAGGTACAAGTTGAGGACTGGTGAGAAAAAACAACACATGGTCTTAGTGACATAAGTTTGTCATCATCAAAAAGGGGAAATTTGTTAGGATATGATGGTTTTGATCACTGACAAGAAGCATGAAATAGGTCGCTCAACCTGGTCCATAGGACATCAGCTCACAGGAATCCCAAGTGAAATAGGACTGTGACATGTCAACTCCACATAGGCAAGATAGCTGGACAAATCGAGTCAGCAAAGAGATATGCTAGTACGGATGAAGTAGAGTTGGACTACAACGCAAACGAAGGGATGAGTTTGAGTACAACAAGAAGTTCCACTTGAAGTAGAAGTCTATGCAAGTAGAGTTCGGATGAGAAAAAGAGTTCAAATGAGAGAAGAACTCCTTGAGGAGTCGTTCTTAAATAGCAGAGCTGCTATCCAAAGCACTGGTGCACTCATAGAGAATAAAAAGGCAATTGTAAAATTGACTTTAGCAAGTGCAACGGAGGATACTGAAGAAACACATTGAAGAACCTGATCCTAACTACAGAGTCCAGCTAAGGTGTCTTAGTTGTGATGTATTAGGAGTGTTCTTTGAGTTGTAATCATGGTTCAGTGTGTTATAAACTGAAGCAGGATTGTAGTCTTCAAGTTGGGTTAACTCGAAGATTTGGGAAACACAAACCTTGGGTGGTTGGTGTTGTTAGGGATTAGAGTTTATAATTTCTAGGTTACATCGAGTTGTAATCATTTTATTGAGGCTCATTGTGTTAGTGAAGTTGAGGTTAAATCCTGTAGAGGTACAGGTCGTGGTTTTTATACCTTTGTGAGCCGGGTGATTTTCCACGTAAAAATCACTGTGTTATTTAGTTACTGTTTTCTTACTGTTGAAACATGTTAGGCAACCTGTTTCATCGATAGGTAACTAATATAGTTAAACAACTAAATCGGTCGGACGTGCAGATTATCAACAACGAAATTCAGAGGAATGGAAAAAAGAAGTTAACCATGTAGAGACCTCACGCTTTTTAGAGCAACCAGGAATTGAAGGTAACTCCACAATTATCAAAACAAAAAAAAAACAAAAAAGGAAGAAAAGAAGATGAGTTCTAGATATATATATGTCGATGGACACAAGAATGGAAGATGACGATTTGTTTGTTTCTAATACAGATGCAATCATCTACGCTGCTTCTTATATTTCAGGGCAGACTGAAAGCTTAATCTCAGGTCCCAATATTCTTAATTCGTCTTCAACAAGTGAAGACGAACACCAGCACCAGATCTCAACTGCTGCTGGTGGTGGTGATGGTGGTACTGATGATTTGATTGCATGATCATGTGCATTATCCAATTGGTTTACGAATAATAATAACAAGCAAGGAGAGGTAAGGATATTTAATGTTGATTTCAGGGCATTATAACGTACTACCCAACCCCAAAATTACTTTGCACAAGCAAAGGACAGTTCATTCAGAGTGTTCAGATTAGATAATTATAATGTCCAATTATTCGCTGCAAGAGATGGAAGACAGAACATGTTGAATAGATCCATAGCGTTTTCGAGAGAATTGTACCACCTGATGATGCAAACAACAGATGATATCAAAGAGTAGAGAAGACAACAAAAGCATAATGCTAAGTTTCAACAATGACATTTTTGATCTCTATGAAATGGAATACTTTGATAGCATGGAATACGTTGATTTCATGGAATGCTTTGATGGAATATTTTGATATGATGGTCCAATATTTCAAACTTATAACAAATTTTATTTCAGAAAAGTCATTCAATTTTGTTTTGTAACGCAAAAAGTCACTCATTTAATGATAATTATATGTGCAAGCTACTCAACTTTGTTTAGCAATAGAAAAATCACTCAACTATTCTCATTTCACCTATACAACCAATTCAGGCAATACTTTCGGTTAATATCGTTGATGTGAAATTCTTTAAGCCGAATTTATAAAACCTTAAAAATTGAACTTATCATAAAATTAAAATTCTGAATCCGCATTCACGTTCACTCGAGAGTACTGTTGATAGTTAATTAAAGTTGATGCTAATTCTTTGTACTTTTGAAATGTAGGTTCTAAGAAATGAGAGCAAAATTCACAGAATGACCAAAAAAAAAGTTGACTATGTAGAGACCTCACACTTAGCCTCCGTTTGGTCATGAGAATTAATTTTTTTTCACTTTTTTGAAATTTATTTAAAGTTGGAGTTGGAGTTGGAGTTGACCATAACTTTTACAATAATTATCTAGATCTTAAATATATATTTTTAAAAAATATAAAATATAATTTAAATGGGGTTATTTTATGAAAATAAAAAATTTAGGATTTTTTCAGAAAAAAAATAATTTAAAAAGTGAAAAAAGTGAAAACACCCTTTGGAATTTTTATGGCCAAACACTATTTCCGAAAAAAAGTGAAATAATCTTCCGGAAAATAGTGAAAAATTCTAATGGCCAAACGCCCACTTATTTAGCAAGCAGGAAGGTAACTCCACAATTTATCAAAACAAGAAAAAAAAAAGGAGGAGAAAAGAAGATGAGTTCTAGAGATATGTCGATAGACACAATAATGGAAAATGACGAATCGTTTGTTTCTAATACAGATGCAATCATCTACGGTGCTTCTTATATTTCAGGGCGGACTGAAAGCTTGATTTCAGGTCCCAATATTCCTAATTCGTCTTCAAGTACAAGTGAAGACGAACACCAGCACCAGCAGATAATCTCGACTGGTGATGGTGGTGGGACTGATGATTTGGCTGTATCATCATCATCATCATCATTATGTGCATCATCCAGCTGGTTTACGAATAATAATAATAATAATCAAGGAGAGGTAAGGATATTTAATGTTGATTTCAGGGCACTTTCTGGTGCTGTTGTTTGCAATAACAATGATAGTAATAAAGACGAATAGGAGAAACGACGAGGAATGAAATACCGCCTTGGTTTAGATTTTAATGAAGAAGAAGTTAGCGATCAACTTTTCAAGAAGTTAGAAAATGATACAGAGGTACTATTACGTCTTGCAGAATTCTCCTTACTTGTGGACTCGAAAATTCATAAGTTGAAATTCTGATTCTGCCTCTGAGTCCAGCAGGTGAACCACCTTTGATAGACGTGGCAAAATCAAGTCAACTTTTTTTGTAACCCGCCCAAGTTTAAACAGGGTCGGATCATTACCGTGTTATTAATTTGACCTGTTTAAAAAGTGTTCATGTGGGAGCGAGCCATCAAAACAGCAAAAAAAAAAAGTATCAAGTGAATCATCTTTTAGATTATTACATTATAATGAGGGTCAAAGTGAAATGGGTACTTGCATGTCTCTTCAAAGATTGCATCTTTCATCTAGAATTAAGAAAAACATACTGAAATTTGTGTCAAAAGATTTATGAGTTTTTTTTAAAGATATAAACCTTGAAAGCATGATTTTGAGCTCAAAATGTTAACAATAAGATGCAAAATGATGGAAGTGGAGTTGGAGTAAACAAAAAGGCAAAAGGGTATTTGAAATTTTGGTTTAAATACCTCTAGTAAAAAACTTTTTATCAATTATATTCTCAACATGCCCCTCATGTGCGGGTCTTGATAATGAGTGGCCGTGAGTTCTAATACTATGTTGAAGTGTGTGACCAACTAACCATCTAATCTACTCCCTTTGTCTCAATTTATGTGGCACAATTTGAATTTCGAGAGTCAACTAGTTTAAGTTTGATTATAAATTTGGGCATGAAATCTTCAAGTTTTTTGAATTTTTTTTTATATATTTGAAAACTAAATAGAATGTACTATAAGTCACAATAATTAACAATTTAAAATATTTAAAAGATACATGAAAAAATTGCGATCAAAGATAGACTTGTTTAAATCTCGAAATGCAAAAGGCGCCACATAAATTGGAATGAAGAGAGTAATAATTTAAGTTGTTAGAGAGAACACACTATATTTATTTAATTATATTTCCAATAGCTTTCTTTTGCCATGTAGGACTCGTGTTCAATGACATATGTACTTGAGACGAGATAAAGTGTTTAAATAGTCTCTAGTTAAGTCTTAGGAGTCGTTTGGTAGAGTGTATTAGAAATAATAATGCTTGCATTAGTTATACATTTTATTTTGTATTAAGAGCATGTATAACTAATTATACATAGAAATACATGGTATTAGCAATGCGATATGTTCTAATGCATGCATTAGTATGGTTAAAGACACAAATCCCCCTCAAAACCTTTTCCACATCCTTTTCATGGTCAGCTCAGTCAGAGCGAAAGCGGTCAGGCAAGGTTATCGTCAGACAATGTAGTGCAAGCGACGCTGTTGTTTCCCTCCCAAGTGGAGGTTCTTACGCGTTACTCACCCGTCCGCCACTGGAAACACCATTTTCCGTGTTTCACGTCCGACTGCGATGGTCACAAGCTCTCACTAGAAGGATCGGAACACACAACATCAGGCTTAAGTTAGGGTGTATGATCTCATTGCAGAGCTTGACCACTCATGCTCATCTCGATAAGAAGACTAGACTTCGTTCGCTAGGGCAGCTCTGTTCAAAAACCTCGTCCGAGAACTTGTATAGAGAAGGATTTTCCGCGGCACAACAGTTCTTCCATACCAACTTAGCTGCCCGGCACTGCTATTGGCATAACAACTGGTACACCATAGGTTAGCCCAACCCAATCCTCTCGTACTAGGGTTGGCTTCTCGCAGTTGCGACACGGATGGGAATGCATGCTACGAAAGATAGAGTCGAGTCTGATACATCAACCGTCTACTCAATATCCTTGTACGAGTTCTAAATGACTACACGAGATGAACCTTGGTTTGGTGAATTGAAGTTGGCCTTAGGTGTAATAGGACTCGCAGTTACTGCGCGCGATCGTATACATCATATTTGTGGAGGATATTTTTGTAAATACATATTTCTTTTTAGAAATTATGCAATGCATGTTATTTTTAATACATCAAACCAAACACTGCATAAGAAAAATCTCAGCATAACTAATACCAACATACTAATACATCCTATATTGCACTATTATTATACACCCTACCAGACGACCCCTGAGACTAACTTGCAAAATGTATCTAAGTTTAAAGGGCTATATCTAAGTATTTAACCAATTATTTATGCACATTAGCCATGTTCGAGGAAGCTTAACGTCCAACTTTTCCTTTTTGTCTTTTTGTTTCATTGCAGGAAAAAAAGATTTCTCCAACCAAAGACTTCATTGTCAATTGTAAAAGATAGTAGAACTAAACTACATCCGACATGTTCGAGGAATTTAACGTCCAACTTTTCTTGTTAATTTAGTCTTGTTAGGGTCCCACTTGCCTCAATCCAATCTTTTGAATTGATATATTTCCAATTAATAATAAAAGAGTTCTACGAAAACAATTTCTCTACCTCTAAAATAAAAATAAGATTCGTGTACACTCTATCATCTTCAAATCTCACTTTATGAGATTATATTGGATATCTTATGGTTGTTGTATATCACCTAGACGTGTAGTAGAATGACTGGAACTCCATCACTTCTAATTAGAAATTTTAAATAGAGGGTCCGTGTCACTTTTCAGTAGGGAATCATTTCGGGTTCACACAGGGGCTGATGCAATTTTCGGGAAGACAAATTTATGTGTGAAAATAAATTAAAATTATAATAAATTGTAGGTATGGACCAATAACTTTTACTTTATAAAGTTATTTAATTTTGTTTTGTAACATAAAAGTCACTCAATTAATAATAATTATCTCAGAAAGACACTAAATTTTATTTTGTAACTGAAAAGTCATTCAAATATTGTCATTTCACTTACAAAGTCATTTTTTTTTTAATTAAAAGGCTGGCCAGATGGGCCATTTTATTGAAATAAAAGGAAATATTTCAGGAAATTACATGGAGTATCCTCAAAAGTGAGTGGTCTTCAATTTATGCCCCTCATAAGAAAAGTCTTTAAAAAATACCCTTCCTTTCTTTTTATGTATAGAACATATACATTTTTGCCCCTCTACACTATAACTCTCCATGTTCATTTGTCTCTCAACTTTTAATTTTCATTTTTCTTTTTTCTTTTATCTTTTTAATTTTTTTTCTTTTTTCTCAATTTTTTTTAATTCTCGTTTTCTTTTTTCTCAACCTTTATTTTCTTTTTTTCTCTTAACTTTTTTTTTGTTCTTTTTTTTTCTCAACCTTTATTTTTTTTATTCTTTTTTTTTCCTCTTTTTTCTTTTTTTTCTCAACTTTTTTTTTCTCTTTTTTCTTTTTTTTCTCAATTTTTATTTTTATCTTTATTTTTTCCTTTTCTCTTTTATTCTTCTCTTTTTTTCTTTTTTCTTAACCTCTATTATTTTTTGCTAATGAACAAAAAAAGTTGGATAATCCACAAAGAAGATCTTCTTTCTTTGAAATCGAAGTAAATTTAAGAGCGTGCTTTGTTGTTTGGAAGTCCTTTGGAACAAGTCTTGCCTCTAAGACAAATGTTATAGAACATCTCATAAATCAAGACACAATGAGGTAGTGTCAAGCCTTGCTCGTGGGGCATAATTTGTTGTTTGAAAAAATTCTTGAGCTAAGTCTTACCTCTAAGGCAAAAGTTATAGAGCATCTCATAAATTAAGACACAATGAAGTAGTGTTAACTCTTGCCCATGGAGCATAACTTGTTTTTTGGGAGGCCCTTGGGCTAAGTCTTGCCTCTAAGGCAAACGTTATAGAGCATCTCATGATCAAGACATAATGTGCTAGTGTCAACTCTTGCCAATGAGGCGTAACTTGTTGTTTGAAAGTCTTTGAGCTAAGTCTTGCCTCTAAGACAAGAGTTATAGAACATCGCATAAATCAAGACACAATGTGGTAGTGTCAACTCTTGCCCATGGGGCGTAATTTGTTATTTGGAAGTCTTTGGGCTAAGTCTTGCCTCTTAGGCAAGCGTTATAGAGCATCCCATAAATCAAGCACAATATGATAGTGTCAACTCTTGCCCATGAGGCGTAACTTGTTGTTTTAAAGTCTCTTGGCTAAGTCTTGTCTCTAAAGCAAGAGTTATAGAATGTCTCATAAATCAAGACACAATGAAGTAGTGTCAAGTCTTGCTCGTGGGGCATAACTTGTTGTTTGAAAAATTCTTGAGCTGAGTCTTGCCTCTAAGGCAAGAGTTATAGAGCATCTCATAAATTAAGACACAATGAAGTAGTGTTAACTCTTGCCCATGGAGCGTAACTTGTATTTTTTGAGAGGTCCTTGGGCTAAGTCTTGCCTCTGAGGCAAGTGTTATAAAACATCTCATAAATCAAGACACAATATACTAGTGTCAAGTCTTGCTCATGGGCGTAATTTGTTGTTTGGAAGTCTTTGGGCTAAGTCTTTCCTCTAAAGCAAGAATTATAGAACATCTCATAAAAAAAATAAAGGTCGAAAAAATTGATTAAAAAAAAGAGAAAAGAAAAATTAAAAACCAAAGAAAAAATAAAAAAATAGTTGAGAGAAAAAAATAAATATTGAGAAAAAATAAATATTGAGAAAAAAAGAAAAAAACGAAAAAAAAAGACAACAAAAAATAAAGGTTGAGAAAAATAAAAAAATAAAAAAATAAAAAATAAAAGGAGAAAAAAATAGAATTGAGAGGAGAAAAGAAAAAAAAATAAAGATTGAGAAAAAAGAAAAAATGTAGAAGAAAGAATAAAACAAAAAATAAAAGAAAAATAAAGGTTGAGAAAAAAAGAAAAGAAAAAAAGAAAAAAAAATAGAAATAAAAAAAAAGAAAAGAAAAAAGAGAAAAGAAAAAAGAGAAAAAGAAATATATATAAAAGTTGAGAGATAAATGAGCATTGAGAGTCACTTAAAAATATTTGAGGTGCAGAGGGGCAAAAAGGTAGTTGCTCTATACATGAAAAACAAGGAAGACTATTTTTGTAAGACCATTTTTATGGGGGGCAAAAATGCAAAGCCACTCCCTTTAAAGGGCATTTGTGTAGTTGTCCCGAAATATTTACAAAGAGTTATAGGCCCAAAAGTGGCCCAACCCGAAAAGCAAAAAGGAAACAAGCCAAAAGCTAAGAAAATCTAACAGAGAAAGCTCAGGCATCTGGAGAGTTCCTTTAAAAGTTCCTTCATCTTCTTCCACTGTATCTTTGATCGAAGAAAACGACCTCTCGTTTGAAGGAGACGATGAGATAAGGAGAAGAGTTAGCTCTGTTACTTCAAGAAGGCAGAACAAAGATCGAGCATAGTCGAGTTTGGACAGATTTCACTGAAGACACTCAAAAGCTCTCACAAGTGCCATGAAACCAGGTCCTTCGAAGACTTCTTCCAATTCAGATGATTTTTTCGATAGATATAGTTGGCGTGCGGAAAAAAACTAAGCAAAATTATAATCCAAATTTTAAGTGTAGAATCGAATCTCACAAAGAACTAATGTTAGCTATAAATGTTCAATATCACTAAGAAGACAAGCTCGAACAATTTCTCGAGCTATTAAGATTATGGTTTCTATTTGAAACTATCAAACTAATGAATATTAAGTGGTAAAAATTATCAACTAAAGAGGATGGAGTTGAAAATAAGATTAACGAGGCCTAGAGTTATGATTTCTCTAATTATTAAAATCCTTCTCGCTATGTTACCTATAACTTTGCCAATTTATTCTCTACAGATCGTGAGCACTCAACTTATCATAATTTTACTAGAGACATCACAATGATTTAATAGATGTATTCTCTCAAACTATGTACTCTATCAAGAAATTTCCCGTAGTGCACTATGCCCTCGTCAAAGTTTCATTATCTCTAATGCATCTTTTAAATTCATCGTATTGATCTCTCATATACATAGAGAGTGACATTGTTCAACAACTACTTAAATACACATTCTCTCTCTATCAACACATGATAAATAGTCATAGTTAATCGATGATCATTCAATCAACCGAAATAATTACATAATAAACAAATTGAGAAATTTAAAGGCTCAATTATATATATAATGTTGGGTATTTTTCTTGATTTTCTAACCATAATTGGTTATTTCTTTTTGTAAAAGGAAAGCACAAATCTTCATAATTGACTAGTCTTTTTTCTTGTAGGAAAAAGTTTATGACTCTATAAATAGAAGTTCATTCTTTCTAACTTGGTAGCATCCACAATGTAATCTTAAGAGTTTTGAGAGTTTTGTTTAGGGGGAGAATTTGTGAGACACAAGTGTTATGTTGTCACTTGTGTGAACTTTCTTTTTATTCTGAGTGAATTTTGTGAGGTTGTTTTTCTCTCGATATTTTTGTACTCTCTTTAATATAGTGGATTGTTCATCTCCTTTTGTGAATGTAGGTCAATTGACCGAACCACGTTAAATTATTGTGTCTCCTGTGGTATATTTCTTGTTTGTCTTCTTACTTGACGTCTCTCGAGGTTTGCTTTGCTAACTTCCGCATGACACCTGATTATTTCGATCCTAACCTATAAAACGTAATAAGAATTCATCCTACAAAAAAATCCATCAAACCATAAAATGAAGATCTAGCTACACATAATATTGCTTTTCAGTAGAGAGTCATATATTCCATATTCCAAAGGAAATATCTACCAAATGAAACGGAAATTTATAGGAAGCAAAAAATCATTATGCATGTGTCTCACACAATTGATAATTGATTATTTTTAAAAAAATTGTTTCATAAATTGATGGACCTAAACCTTTAGCAGATCTTTCCTGGCTAGAAAAATCAAACAACTCTTATATTTTTAAGAGAAAAAGTTATCAAAATACCACTAAACTTGTCCGCAAAACTTACTTTAACCCCTTAACAACTTTCAAGTAATTTAATATCACCTTAAACGCTGACGTGACAAAAAAATAAAAAAGAAAAAAGAAAAGCGCGTACTATTTTTTTTTCAAAAAAGTTCCTACAAATATATGAATTATATTATAAAAATAAAAAATAATTAAAAAAATCCTGGCCCACTCCTTTCTTCTTCTTTACACCTCCCACCTCCTCTTCTTCTTCTACCCTCCACCTGCAAATCAACTCCATTTTTTGAAGGTGGGGCAGAGTGTGAGGGTTGGGGGTTATTTATTTTTTTTTTTATAATTTTTATTATTACATATTTAGTGGGTAACTATTTTAGAAAAATAATTTTCAACGTGGCTTTTACGTGGCACTGATGTGTCAACAATGTGGTGCGTGTGTGTTATACTCTCCATTGTGAGAGTGGTATAATATTTTTTATTAAGGGAGGTAAATAAATGCCCGTATAGTTAAAGGGCTAAAGTAAATTTTGCGGACAAGTTTAGAGGTGTTTTGATGTCTTTTCTCTATTTTTAATTGGGTTCACTTTTTTGTAAAGTTAAAAATAAATCCAAGTATAATTTAAGTGTGTTTTTATGCATTTTTCCTTATATATTTTTTCTTCAAGTATAACATCCTTATCATTAAATAATTATTTGACTATTATCATTCAAACTTTTAGATCTGAAAATACAATTAATATAAATAATTTAATAAAATAAATATTTTTCAAGTCAAGTGCCAAGTCAAAAAGAAAAAGGAGAAAGTAAAAGTGTGCAATCGATGAAGGATAAAGATAAAGTGCTACTCTTTATTTTAGGCATATGAGACTTACATCTAACAAAGGCAAAGAAAAATTTCTAGGAATGACAAGAAAAGAAAAAGATTAGAGTACATAAATTATGTGAAGACCTCAAACTCCACCAATTTATTCAAATAAAAAAAAAGGAAAATGAGTTCTAGAGAAATGTCTATGGACACAAGCATGGAAGATTCAGATACCTTTGTTTCTGATACAGATGCAATCATCTATGGCTCTTCTGATTATTCAGAGCGGCCGAAAGCTTAATTTCAGATCCCAATATTCCTAATTCATCTTCAACGAGTGAAGACGAATGCAAGCAACAGATTTTGACTGCTGCAGGCGGTGGGACTGATGATTTGATTGTATCATCATGTGCATCTTCCAGCTGGTTTGACAACAATAATGAGCAAAGTGTTGAGCATCGAGAGATCAGGATATTTAATGTTGATTTCAGGGCACTTTCTGAGGTTGCTATTCGCAATAATAGTAATAAAGAATTATTTGTAGAGTGAGTCCATTTCTCATATCATTTATAATAAGTTTCTTTTTTTCTAGGCAGCTGTTGATAACCTGGCGACTGCTACAAAGTTTCAAATGTCAACCAGCTGGCCGTTAATCGAAAACCCGGTTCCCCATCAGAGTCAAATGAATCATACAAATTATCTAGATTTGTTTCCTTTATTAGATGTTTCTTCAGAAAGTTTGAGAAGGCCTATAACGGGTATTTCAAGTTATCATCGTCGTCGATATCTCTCTTCTTTCCGGTTCAGATGGACTACTTCTCTTCATGCCCGGTTTGTTCATGCTGTGGAACTTCTTGGTGGCCATGAAAGTAAATTTCCAATCCCTTATCTTGAGATTTTTTCTCAAAAAGAAATTCCTATTTTAATTGATTTGATTGATCACATGCTACACCTTGGGCAAGCTTTAGGAAGAGAGCGCATATAATTGGAGAAAGAAGGTTACTTGGATTAAAATGAGTGGGTAAAGTGAGCTAAATAATAGATCATAAGGATTTCACCCGTTGAATTCTTACCAAGTTTTAAATTTTCGATTTGTATTCTTTAATTTGTTTATTATGATTTTATATAACATGTCAAACAAAAAAAGTATTTTTAGAAATATTTTGATAAGGTTTTTTATAGATCAATTTGAATTACATATCAGCAAACTTTTAGATTGGTTGAATTGGATGGGTCAAATCGATTGAATTAATAAAGAAAAAATTACATATCTAAGCAAATATAGCTAATATACAAAGCTATAGCTTTAAAATATTACCTAACATAATTATACTTATGATTTTATAGCCTCTCTCGCTCGCCGCTCGCCACTCCCCCCCCCCCCCCCCCCCCTCTCTCTCATATTTGAGGGGGAAAAAAGAAATTGATAGACGATTGTGATTTATGGAGGAGAAGCCGATACCAAAATATCAGTTGATCAACGTGAGCATTGGCATATCTGAAACAGAGACCCGTATTTTGATGAATGTATCAGTGCATATTTGATACTAGATAGATGTATCTGGATAACTGTATCTTCTGCTTCTATGTATGTATCTATGCACGAATACACTGAATACATCAGGGCATACTTGATATTGAATACATGTATTTCGATAAATGTATCTCCTACCTTCTTTGATTTGAAATTGTGAAACATTGATACATTGTATTGTACTAAAAACTGATACATGTATGCTATGAAACAGATACATGTTGATATAAAAGGAGTATAAAATTAATGCAAATGTATTTGAGTATCAGATACATATATTTGGTATCAAATATCTGGATGAGAAAGGGAGAGAGTGGAGTAAGAGAGGAGAGAAGCGAGAGAGGGAGGAGAGAAAGTGTCACTACAACCTCTTATAAGTGAGTGAGATACATTGTATCTTGATTAAAACAGGAGATCAGAGGCGAGGGAGAGAGAGAGAGAAGATCTGCAATTATTGAATGTGTCGTTGCATAACGTAATTTCAAGATATACTATCGTGTTTTGTGAAATTTTCTCAATTAATAAATAGGCGGGTCATTGACACGCCCAACTTGGCGCAATTTGGGACAGAGCATGCTTTCATGAGCTAATTCTACCACCCCGAGAATTTACCTTTTATGTTCTCGATCAAAGTTTTACTGATTTTGCATATTTCTATTTATTCTTCCTTTAAAAAATTGTTAGTTTAATTTAATTATTGCTGATTAAATATAAATTGCATACGGTCTAATCTTGGAATTTCTTGATATTTAGGGGCTACTCCGAAATCAGTACTGGAGCTAATGGATATCAAAGATCTCAATCTAAATCATGTCAAAAGCCATTTGCAGGTAAACCAAAATGAAAACTTAAGTAAACAATGAAATGTGAAAAAGATATACACGATATGTTTATTATATATATTTAATATAAAGTGTACACGACTTATACACTTTGTAATATGTTGTAAATTAATTGGCCAAAGTGTTTAATGTTGTAACTATCCAGAAAAAAACAAAAAAGAAAGAAGTCTGAATTATTTGTTATAAACAGTAAACTATTTTAAGGTAACTTCATCGGATCGTATAATCATTACTAAAAAACATAAAAATTAGGAATAAATTAAATTTGTTGCTAAATAATAAATTTATCATTAATCCTATTTAGTGATAAATTATTAAAAAAATTTATTAGCTACGAATAATTTAACGACGAGATTTGTTGCTAATTACAATCTTTTTAAGTGAATATATCATATATTATCGGTGCATATTACTTAAATTCGTCGAATCATATCCCTAAAATACCAAAATGCAAACTGATCGACTCATACATTTCCACACAACTCAAACCTCTTCTTTCTTTCTTGTTCTTTGGAAACATTATGCCATGAATATATATATGTATAGTCTATATGTTAGAGAAGAGATCTTAGTGTAATGAATTATACTTAAAAAAGAAAGAGAATTAACAACAAACAAATTTTGTAGCTAAATAGAAAAATTCATTGCTAATTTTATTTTGCGACAAATTATCAAAAAGATATGTTAGTTATGAGTGATTTAGCGACAAATTCATTAGCGACCATATATATTGTAGTGATTGTTATTGAAATCTTATTGTATTACAGTTTTCTAAATTCCTACAATGATTTTCCACTGCAGATGTATCGCACTGTAAAAGCTATAACGGGAATTTGAAGGGACTTGAGTAGAGATTTCAAATTACAAGATTGAAAGAAACTATGTTTCCAGATTTGATTTGGTTGGTGTTTGCTTTCTAAATATTTTTAATATATATCAAAATCTAGAATTTTATTTGGTTCCCTTTTCACTTTTGTGATATTTAATTAAGCATATTTAACCTTCAAATAAAGGAAAAAGTATTTTTTTTAGTAAAAGAGAAAAACTTGCTTCTAGAAAGGGCAATTCAAGTTGCGGTTTAAAAAAGAAGGTAGTAAAAAAAAGAGTAACTTACATAAAACCCACAAGTATAGGAGCTAATTACTCCCATGATCATTAGTTTGGTGAATTATACTTTCTACCATTTAAAAGTTGCATACATCGCATGTATCCGAGTTTAGTCGCATGTATCTGTTGTCCGGATACATGGTTTAGTTTCAGATACATTGCATGTATTCGTATGTATCCGAGTTTAGTCGCATGCATGTATCCGTATATATCAGGGTTCAGTCGCATGTATTCGCATATATCTGAGGGGTTACAACATGTATCCGCATGTATCTGAGGGTTACAACATGTATCCCTATGTATCTGAGGGGTTACAACATATATCCACATGTATCTAAGGGTTACAACAATATGTATTCGTGTAGTTACGCATGTATTTGTGTATCTAAATTTATTTATGGTATATTAAGTAATTAAAATAAAGTAGTAAGAGAATTAGTAGATATGATAAAAATGTTTCGCCGTAGTTTACCCTAAAAATAAAACATAATTTACTGGACAAAATAACCTACTACTTAAATACATAAAAGTGGGTGTTACCGTACTTTTTCAAATAAAATCCAAACCTTTTATCAAAACTTTATTGACCTTCGTTGCACTTACCAATTTCTCTAATTAACTATAAGGTGTCGTTTGGTTACAAAGTAGGAAGATATAATAATTCCCACATAGAATGCATCATTGCTCAACATAATATTTGTTTTTATTTCTTTCTCCACATAACACATATAGTATTATTAATAGAATTTATCATTTGTTATAAGATGTTCATATATAGTTTCCAGATAAGCTTGTAATAAGTAGATAATTTGTAAGTAGCTCAATTCTGAATAAATTTGTAATCAAGCAAACAACTTATAAGTAGCTTTTTAAAAAGCTTTGCAGCAGTTTTCTCATATTTGCAATCAAGCAAACAACTTACAAGTAGCTCAAGCAAACAGCTTTTAAAAAGCTTTGCAGTAGCTGAAAATATTGTAGCAACTTCTTTTCTTCTATAAATAGAAAGTTAACTCAGTTCATTTGTACATCGCTTTGAAGAGAAATAGAATCACACCCCCCCTCTCTCCCTCCCTTTCTCTCCTAGTTTTGTTGGCTATATCTCTTGTTGTCTTGATATTATATTATTATTTCATAACATGTTATCACACAAGACTCATATCTCGATCAAATACTTTGAAAGCACCAAAGATATGGATTTACACTTATTGTATTTCATAAATCTCATAGTGATTAAATTCATTTACGCCTAAAGCAACAATTACTTTAAAAGTTAAGGATAAAAAATAATATTTTTTGTTCGGTGATAAAAATTTTAATCTGAAAGTGTATTTTTGTTCTTCAATTTTTAAGCTTTTCTGCAATTAATTCACATGTTCTCTACACTATACTTGTGTCCTAAATTAAGGACAAGATAATTTCGTTCATGTTATAATAAAAATAAAAAAGCAGAGGGCTTTTGTCAAAAAAATTAATTATAATGTCCAAATTAATAATTTTTTGAAATAACAACAATTTTCATGATCGATTTTCTCAACAGAGAAAAATTGTTACAAAAAGTTAGTGCGGTTGAAGGTGTTTTTCAGCCAAAATTAATTATTTTTAACTTGGTTAGATCTGAGAAAATTAGATTTGATTGAATATCATTTATAGGTATTATTAACGAAGAACATATCTGCTCAATTTCATATATTATAAGGGATATTTGTCCATTTTCCACTTATTAATCAATTAATTAGGTCAATTTAGGATTCCAATTAAATCAAAGATATATTCAAACCAACTATTAAACGGTAAAAACATGCGCGAGTTAAACTATTAACAAATGACATACATGCTCAATGTTGAATACTTGGAGTGCATATTTGGGCCTTTTCCATTTAATAAACAAAGAAAAATTATTAAAGTAGTGATTTAAGAAAAGTCATGAATATTTGTGTGATTATAAATCATCTCGTAATTAAGAGTAAATGAGTATTTTAAAATTAAAATGTCATTAAATATAAAACAATATTATTTTTGGGAGACTAGCTTAAAAAAAATAAAAAATATCACACTACATATAACTAAGGGAGTACAAAATCGAACCGCAAATCGAACCAAATCGTAAATCGAACCAAACCGCAAAAAAAATCCGACTAGTGGTTTGGTTTGACTTGGTTTGGTATTGAAAAAAAAAATCCAACTATATTTGGTTTGGTTTGATTTTAATTAAAAAAAACCAAACCGAACCGAACCAACACGATATTACATGTATACTATTTTTAAAAATATTTATTGTGATGTAATTTATAAATATTTCTTCAACTTTTTCATAGTTTTAATCTTTCAACATATTATTTCAACTTTAAACTTAGAATTTTAAATGGTCCAATAAGTTTTTTTACAACCCATAGACATTACTAACTCAAATAAAGCTGAAATCAATACGAATGTTAACAAAAAATTATTCAATCCAACACTAGAAATGACAATCATGTTAGATATTTATTCTTTAACTAGGTCCTCTGACTGAAGTTGCAGTTACGAGTAAGAAGGTGAAATAGAAAGAAGTAAAGAACACGAGATTTTACGTGGAAACCTCCTTGCTCAAGGGAGTAAAACCACGACCTACCCTAGTAGGATTTCACCAACCAAACTTCTCTAAAACACTGAGCAACTTCGGAATACAGACTCCAGTAACCCTACGGATTAAACTCTTAATCCACTACACTGCAATAACTCTATTACAATGTAAGATGCAATAACTCTACTGCATCACCACAGTATTAACTAACTCTAGCTAATACAACATTACACAATCAACTAACTCTAGCTGATGGTATATAATTAAAAGAACAAAATACAAAAGACTCAACTAAAGACAAGGAACCATTGACTTCATCTTGATCACGATCAGGTCCCTTGGTCAGTGAGCTTTTGTTTCCTTTTGGAACTTGAGCAGCCTTTGCTTTGAGATGAAGAACTTAGATTTGCAAAAACTAGGTTTTGGCTAAAGTGTCTCATTGCATATAAATGAGAGAGCCAAAACCTTAACACATTGCTATTGGTCCAGCGAATTCCAAGGACTGCAGAAACACAGTCCAAAAGCTGCAGAAAGTATAAGTTACAGCTGTACCATGTTGACTGTTCTTTAAGGCCGCTAGGGGTACCAGGTCCCCCTAAGTGTTTGTCAATCATTAAAACTAAAAAGACCATATTACATCATTTCCCCCCTTTTTGATGATGACAAATTAAGTTCCCCCTGTCGCCTTTACATGGTCCTTTTCACGAGTTCCAAGTCCTCCTCTCCGTATCATAGATCACACTAAGTTCCCCCTTGTCAATGTTACTTGGTCCCCACACCTGGTCCTCACACCTGGTCCCCCTATCAACAAATCTTTCCCCTTTTGGCATCATAAAAAAGAGTGAACAGTAAATTCAAAGCAATGATGAGTAACAATGTTAACTTATGCCTCTGGGGCAACACTAACATGAATGAAGGGAGATAGTCAAAGAAAATTAGACGCAAGATAAACATCATAACAAGAGCTTCATTTCATTCATTTTGGTAGCATTACAAACAGTTCACAAAAAAATAAAAACATCATTAGCAAGACAACATCGAGGTAGGATAAAACCAGGAGGGAATTAGAAGGCTAGAAATGGGAACGAAAGCAAAGAAGGGAGAAGGGACGGTAGATCAGGCCAACTTCTTAAGTAGAAGAGTCATCCGAGTGTTGTCCTCTTCATGAGCATCAAGCAGTTTCTGAGTAAGGACCTCGACCTGGTCCCTTAGAGAGGCGTTTTCTTCCTGCAGTTTTTGATCTCATCTGAACTGACACCTGGTCCCTCAGAGGTGGTTTGCATTTGGGCCTTGAGAGTTACAATCTTAGCATCTCGCTGAGCAATGATTGCAGTTAAGCGTTCCAACTCAACAGATGATCGCTTCTGAGAGGCGATCAGATCAGACACAAATAACTTAGAACCAACTCCTCATTCTCTTTCTACACATTCACACTCCTCAAGTGTTCCTTTGGTGAACATCTGCTTACTGGTCCCTTGAACACCCTTGCTGGGACGAATTCTAAAATGCAAGAACACTTTGTTCAGGAGATACCCATAGCACAAACCATGCTTGCCCACCTTTATGGTGATGATTTTTCTCATGTGGGTAAGCATGATTGCTGATAAGCTTATGGGTTGAAGTATGACCAACGCTTCCATGAGAAACAGATCAGAGATGCCAGCAATAGTCCTTTTTTCAGTGCGGGGTAGAAGAACTTTGTTGATAAGTTCAAACACCAATTGATACTCTTCCTTCATCTGCTTCTTCCCCAACCTCTTTCTGTTCAGATTCTTCAACTTGCTGATCTCGTTCAGGAAGTCAATTGAGGCTGACTGATCCTTCAGGGACTTTAGTCCCTCTGTTGGTACCTCTAAAATCTGACCAAGTACTGATTCGTCCAAATGGATCTCCACTCCATCAACTGAGGTGATCAGTGATCCTTCAGCCTTGTTGAAAACCATATTCACATAGAACTCGGTGACTTATTTCTCGAATAGAACTGGAATAAGGGGGTTGAAACAGGTTCTCCCATTGTTGCTCTTTAACCATATCAATCATCTATGCCATTCCCTTGTGTCCACTGATTTCAGGGTCAAAGACTCGACCATTTAACAGCTTTTGTTGCTTTAAAAGAGCAATCCGTTGTGTTGGAGTAAGCTTCTGCTTTTTGACTTTGGAGGAGGGATCGGGTTCCTCCGTTTGTTTTTCCAGATCATCTCTTTTTCTTTTAGAACCAAAGAGCACATCCTTCTTTCTTTTCTTAGGACTTTTTGCAGGTTCCTTTTCCTTTTCCTTTGGAGCAGATGCTCCACCCTTTTTTCTTAGAAGGCTTCCCTTTAGAGAGAGCCTTTTTCCTCACCTTTTGTACACCTTTGACAGTATCCTCTTCAGTTTCTTCATCAGACTTCTTTTCCTCCTCCAAGTCAACCATTTTTTCTGGTTCAGGATCATCAGACACGACCGTCTTCCTTACTTTCCTTCCCTTTTTAGTACTTTTATCGTTTTCCTTCATGGCAGTTGCCATGCGTTGTTCAGACATACTTCGGGTACCAGTTACCTTACGAGGTCCCTGAGAGGATGACTCAACTGCTGATGTAGTGACTATCATTTTTTGAACTTTCCACCGCAGTGGCCTTTCATCCTCGTCAGTATTACCTTTTTCTTCAAGACTTCTCACCGATGTCAAAGGAGCCTGAGATGCAGGAGTTCCATCCCACTTGGGAGTAGGAAGAGTGGCTGGAGTGAGATCCTCTTGAGATGGAGTAGCGACCTCTGATTCTACTTGTAAATTTTTAGCCCCATCTCCCTTGGCCAAGGATGTGAGTAACTTGCCACTAATTCATCAGTTCCTTGCATACCCATTGCCAGAATATTTGAAGGGTTTCCTTTGGTTTCTGGTAGATTTCACTCAAACAACCTTTCCCCAGTGCATTCAGACCCACTTACACTAGGTTCAACTCTCACTGTGGACTCAACCACAGAGACTGTATCTAGTCCCTCTACCTGTGCAGACTCAATTAGTGGCACTGTGCTATCTTCAGAGATCACCATACTAGAAGGTTCAGTTTGAGAGACCGAGGTGTTTCCTTTACTCATTTTAGAAATGGGAAGAGAGTCCAAAGAAGGAGATTTTCCCAGTTCAAATAGAGGATCTGATACGGGAGTAAGAGAGGAGACAGAAAAGGAGTTTCTTAGTTCAGCCATCGTTGGAGTGTTTTCTGAGGAGAGCAAGAGACAGGCACCCTCAGAGGAGTCCTTGGTTGGAGAGTTTGGTTGAGACATGGTTGTGAAGAATTTGAGAGACGGAAAAAGAGAGATAAAGATATCTTTGTTAAGAAATTTTTTAAAGAGCAAGTGATCTGGTAGGAGAGAGGAGAGGGGTTTTATAATGGATTTGATTTAAAAAGAACGGCTAGGATGGGTTTAAAAAGAGGTGAAACAACGTGTCGCATCAGAGATGAGAGATGACGGTTCAGGTTCAACCTGATGCGACATTGTTGATCAGAAAGGTATCAGTGGTGCCATTACACAATGAATGCCCTTATTTTAAAGTGAACAATTTGTAATACTGACCTGCAGGATGGACCGGGTCCCCCTATTTTTGAATTTTTTAAAGCATGTCTTGATGTTTATCCAACATCTTCTCTCCTCTTAATATTGCTCCTCTCATCATGCGTGCATACCTACAGTGGTATAATATTGAGTTAGACAAGTTAGATACATCATACTCTAGGATACCTGCCTTCTGATCATAGCCACATGACGGGGAATTTTGCTGACTGAGGGATCAGGTCCCCTGCATTAATCTGAGCTTCAGGCAATTTTTCTCGAACTGATCTCTTCCCAAGGCTTTTGTAAAAAAATCAGTAATTTGGTCCTCCGTCTTGCAAAAGTTCATGCTGATCAGCTTCTTTTCAACATTATCTCTAAAGAAGTGATGCCGGATGTCAATATGCTTGGTCCTTTTGTGATGGATAGGGTTCTTGGCCATATTCACAGCACTTGTGTACACATGAGGGGCACACACTCAGTGTATATTCCAAAGTCCTCAAGCTGCTGTTTGATCCATAATAGTTGGGCACAACAAGATGCAGCAACAACATACTCTGCTTCAACTGTAGAGAGAGCAACTGAGTTTTGCTTTCTGGTCCCCCAAGAGATCAAAGAAGCTTCAAGAAAATGAGTCATCCCAGAGGTGCTTTTTCTATCAACCAGGTGCCCTGCATAATCAGCATCAGCATATCCAACCAGTTCAAATTATCTCCGGAGGGATATAAAAGCACAAGATCAGGAGTCCCTTTGAGATATCTGAGAATCCTTTTGGCAGCCTTGAGATGAGACTCCTTTGGGTTAGCTTAGAATCTGGCACACATTCCCACACTGAACACTATATCTGGTCTGCTAGCAGTTAGGTACAAAAGAGAGCCAATGATTCCTCTATACATGATTTCATTCACTGGGGGACGGATTCATCACTGTCTAGTTTTGAAGAGGTTCCAATGTGAGTGTCAATAGGCTTGGTATTCTCCATGTTGAACTTCTTGAGCAATTCCTTGATGTACTTCTGCTGACTAATCATGATTTCATTTGACACTTGCTTTATTTGTAGCCCCAGAAAGAAGTTCAATTCACCTATCATGCTCATATCAAACTCACTTCCCATAAGCTTGGCAAAGTCATCACATAGTGAGTCAAGAGTCGATCCAAAAATGATATCATCAACATACACTTGGACGATGAGAAGGTTCTTTCCCCTGTTTTTCAGAAAGAGAGTATTGTCAATTTTGCCTCTAGAAAACCCATTTTGAAGAAGGAATTTTGACAGCCTCTCATACTAGGCCCTGGGAGCCTGTTTCATACCATAAAGAGCTTTATCCAACTTAAAAACATAGGAGGGGTGATCAGGATCTTCAAAGCCAGGAGGCTGCTTGACATAGACTTCTTCCTTCAGATATCCATTCAAAAAGGTACTCTTGACATCCATTTGAATAAGTTTGAACTCCATGTAAGAGGCAAAGGCAATGAGAATCCTTATATCTTCCATTCTTGCAACAAGAGCAAATGTTTCATCATAGTCAATGCCTTCCTCTTGGTTATATCCTTGTACCACCAGCCTAGCCTTATTTCTGGTAGTGTTTCCTTGTTCATCCAGCTTATTCCTAAAGTCCCACCTGGTCCCTATAACAGTTCTGTCAGAGGGTTGGGAGACCAGGTGTCATACTTGATTTCTCTCGAATTGATGAAGTTCCTCTTGCATGGCATTTACCCAATCAGTATCCTTCAGTGCTTCCTTTATGTTTTTGGGCCCGATCTGTGATATAAATACTGAGAAGGCAACCATAGCTCTAGACTTAGACCTGGTATGCATGCCAGAGTCCAAGGGAGAGACTAGATTGTCCAAAAGGTGAGAGGCTATGTGCTTCCAATGGGAAACTTGAGTAGCAGATTGTTCAGAACTCGTACCCGGCCCCTTCAAGGTTTGATGAGCTGGAGAAATCGTCCATGATCGTACCTGACATGCTTTCCTTTGACACATGCATCACACACCTTTCCTTCTAGAAATTTGACCTTAGGCAGACCACGTACCAGGTCCCTTGAGATCAGCTTATTTAGAAGAGAGGAACTGGCATGTCCCAATCTCCTATGCCACAGATCAACATCATCATTTTGGACTTTCAAGCAGGTGAGATCTCCTCCAAAGATAGACTCGAGGTCTGCAGCATACATGTTCTTGTGCCTCCTTGCCACCAAAATGATTTCTCCTAATGAGAGATTGGTGACAGTGCAACAAGCAGATAGAAACTTGACTTCATTTTCTTTGTCACAGATTTGGGACACACTGAGTAGACTGTACTTCAAACCATTAACATAATACATATTTTTAATGGCACGTGCTAGAGACTTGCCGACGCTTCCAACACCAAGGATGTATCCTTT
The DNA here is from genome assembly GCA_003996215.1 of Jaltomata sinuosa. Classification (NCBI taxonomy): domain Eukaryota; kingdom Viridiplantae; phylum Streptophyta; class Magnoliopsida; order Solanales; family Solanaceae; genus Jaltomata; species Jaltomata sinuosa. Next base: position 471,623 of record QJPP01007250.1, read on the forward strand.
CTTACCATCACCAAAAGAGACACTTTAACCTTGGAATGCCTTGAGTGAGAGGAATTCTTCCATTCTTCCTGTCATATGCTCAGAACAGCCACTATCCATGAATCAGATCTGGCTGCTACATCTCACTCTTCCCTGCACAAACAATCAGTTGTTAGCCTTGGGAACCCATTTTAGGTTGAGTCCCCAGTAATGAGATAGAAAGTGAATGAGGCTCTTCTTTGCCCAGCCTGGCAGCCTGATCCTCCTGATTGGGGGACCAGGTTGCCTGGTGGTTTCCTTTCTTTAGACAAAAATTCTGCCTCTTTTAATAGCAGTTGATTTTGCAGGGAATGTGTCTTTGTAGTGGCCATTTCTACCACAGTGAGTGCACAACCAATTGTCTGAGTTTGACACATACTTGTTATGAGGGTCATAAGGAGGATTTTTCTTCTGAAATCCAAGACCTTCACCAACATTGGGTCTCATATTTGTCAATTGATTCAAGACGTCGGAGGAGACAGTCCATTTAAGAGCCTTTTCTAAATCGGCCTTAACACAGACCAGGTCCCTCTCAAGTTCTTCGTTCCTTTCAAGAGAGACTGTGAGATCTATTTTGAACTTGTTCAATTCAGCTTCAAGTTCAAATTGGATCTCGCTGCCACTTCCCTTTCCTTTAAATCCATTTAGTGAGATGTCTTTTATTTTTTCAACCAATGAATCATTTTCAGATACAACCAAAGCAATTTTTTCTTCTAAATCAGAGAGTTTGCACAACCAGGTGGTTTTATCAGATTCAAAGACACTTAGACTGTTGTTTTGAAAATCCCTTTATTTAGAGAGGTTATAGTATTCATCAATCAAAACATTTGCTAAGGAGCGTAGCTCAATCTTAGAGTAGTCTTTGAGATTTCTTTGAACATCACGAAAGCTTACCTCTGGTTCTTCTTCATCTTCAGACTTTGCCATCAGGGCAAACAAGGAGTCAAAGCTGGATGGTCGATCTTCAATGACCAGCATAGATGCATCCTCTGGAGCTTCCTCATGATCTGATTCACTGGAGGATTCACCCCATGCGGCTAGAGCCTGCTTTACCACAATATCGGTCATTTCCTTCCTTTTGAGTTTTTTAGGGACCGGGTACCTCTTTCGTTCCTTCTCATAGTTGTTCTTAGCATAATCTTTGTACTCTTGTTTGTGAAGAGGGAAATCCTTGATGAAGTGTCCAGGTTTTCCACACTTATGACAACAGTCATTGCCTTTGAACAGCTTGCTTGAGTTCCCCTTTGATGAAAAACCACTATTTTTCTAATCATCTTTTGAAAGCGTCTGGTGATGTATGCCATGTCAGATTCATCACCACTTGAGTCACCTTTGACAGCTTTGAGAGCCAAGCTTTTGTCCTTCTTGGGTTGTTGTCGTTCTTGATCCTGTTGTTTTTTGAGCTCATAGGTTTTTAGATTTCCTATTAACTCTTCCATTGTTAGAGTCTGAAGGTCCTTAGCTTCAGTGATGGCATTGACTTTGCTTTCCCAGGAGGAAGGTAGGACGCTCAAAATCTTTCTGACTAGCTTGCTTGGTTTGATACCATCCCCAAGACAGTGGAGTTCATTAACGATAGAGGTGAATCTAGTATGCATTTCTTGAATAGATTCTCCCTCATTCATTCTGAACAACTCATATTGAGTTGTCAACATGTCAATCTTGGACTGTTTGACCTGGTTGGTCCCTTCATGAGCTGTCTGCAATGCATGCCAAATCTCTTGGGCTGTTTCACATGCTGAGATACGATTGTACTCTTCAGCACCAATGCCACACTCTAGCAACTTCTTTTCCTTGAAGTTCTTTTCTATTTGTTTCCTATCAGAGTCAACATATTCCTTTCTTGTTTTAGGGACAAACTTTATTTCTTCACCAACTGTGGTAGTCTTCATGGGAACATAGGGATCGTCACAGATGACATCTCACAACTCACTATCCTCAGCCATGATGAAATCGTGCATTCTCGTCTTCTACCACCCATAGAACTGTCCATTAAACCTGGGTGGCCTGGTGGTTGACTGTCCCTCTTCAAGGTTTGGTGGAGCTGCCATTTTGAGTAAGATCTTTCTAGGTGTTAACCTTTTAGAAAGCCCTTGCTCTGATACCAATTGTTGACTTATATGAATCCAACGAGAGTCAGGGGACCAGGTCCTCTGACTGAAGTTGCAGTTACGAGTTAGAAGGTGAAATAGCAAGAAGTAAAGAACACAAGATTTTATGTGGAAACCTCCTTGCTCAAGGGAGTAAAATCACGACCTACCCTAGTAGGATTTCACCAACCAAACTTCACTAAAACACTGAGCAACTTTGGATTACAGACTCCAGTAACCCTACGGATTAAACTCCTAATCCACTACACTGCAATAACTCTATTACAATGTAAGATGCAATAACTCTACTGCATCATCGCTGTATTAACTAACTCTAGCTAATACAACATCACACAATCAACTAACTCTAGCTGATAGTTTATAATCAAAAGAACAAAATACAAAAGACTCAACTAAAGACAAGGAACCATTGACTTCATCTTGATCACGATCAGGTCCCTTGGTCAGTGAGCTTCTGTTTCCTTTTGGAACTTGAGCAGTCTTTGCTTTGAGATGAAGAACTTGGATTTGCAAAAATTAGGCTTTGGCTAAAGTGTCTCATTGCTTATAAATGAGAGAGCCAAAACCTTAACACATTGCTATTGGTCCAGCGGATTCCAAGGACTGCAGAAACAAAGTCCAAAAGCTGCAGAAATACAGGTTACAGCTGTACCATGTTGACTGTTCTTCAAGGCCGCTAGGGGTACCAGGTCCCCCTAAGTGTTTGTCAATCATCAAAACTAAAAAGACCATATTACATTAGGTGCCCTATAAGAAATACATGTAACTGTAAATGAGCAATTCTTTTTTTTTCCAGGAGATCAAGATAATATTTATGTATGAGAAAGGATAGAATAAGAAAAAAGTAGCCCCTATCAATGTTACGTCAAAAACTGACCTTCAAAATATTGTTCATGATCAAGATTTTTTCTTTAACTTCTCCCTCGAGAATTATTGTACAACAACACTCCAAAAACAGAACACTTTATGTCCATAATAAAATTGAAAATAAATTAATCTTATGGTCCATATGGAGAGAGCCCTCATGAGCCTGAATTTTCCGACACAATTGCAAAGCTGTGAATTCTTTATGAATCTTCCCTTGCTGCCGGGCTTTGATCCATTGGGAGGAATTCTTGTTCTGTTTCTGTTCTATTGGTGTAGGCAACTCCTTTTATGTTCTTCAAGAGTGCTACTCCTGTTTTCTTGCTATATCTGATACTGTTGCTGAGATATGCATTTACGTTACGTACGTTAGTTTATATATTTACAAAATAAGTGAAAATAAATAAGTTAATCTATTTTAATAACTAATACTCTATCATACATACACTGAGAGATCAAATAAAAAAAATAAAAAAAGAATAAGTTTTTAGCATAAGATGAAAACTACAAGAATGAATGAGATTTGAAGATGGTGTGTTGGATAACAAATGATAATTTACAAACTCCAAGATTTGGGACACTTTTGGGACTTGATAGAAAGGTGATCTCTTTAAATAACAAAAAAAAGAAAAACTTAGGAGCTATTAGTCTCAACGTGGGAGAGGGAAAGTTTTTTGCTCTTATTAATATATTTAATGTAAATTAATTACATTAATTAAGGGGAAAAAAATATAGAAGAAGATAAAAAAGGCATGAAAATTAACATGTATAATTATTCAATTTAATTGAAAATTGAGCAAAAAAGGGCTCAACATGGATAGGTCTACATTTATTTGACGAGGCTTTTAGTAATTCTTTTTGTTAGTAGATTATGTATAAAAAAATGCAAAAAAAATAAAAATAAATGCAATTGAAGGTCATAGAGAGGTGCCACATCCCGTTGTCTATATCTAGCTTTATATCTATCTATCTATATCTATATCTATCTATATCTATACTATATTAAAAGTGTGAAGCACCTTATAAAGTGATTTGAACTTTTTACCCTTCATTAAAAGAGTTTGCTTTAGACAAAGTTGTCTTTTCACCATTTTTCTCAAATAAATTATAATTACACATAAACACTAATATATATTAAAATATTAATAATATTTATACTCTTAAAAGTTCCCGCAAAATCCCTAAAGTTCCAAAAAAAAAAAGTCGACGGCCTTTTCTTAATTTTTGGCATATATATATATATCATATTTTTTACCCTACTTTTTGTAGTAGTATGCACGTTTATATAAATAACATAATTTTTAAATAGCTGGAATATTTTTAAAGAAAAAATTATATTAATGTTAATTGTTATTTTCACATAATTTATTTATTTTATATAATTTTTTTAATTTATTAACATGTGCAACGCACATACATTAAGACTAGTTAGATATAAATAGATGTATATACAAATTAGTAGAAATAAATAAATAAATAAATAAAATCAATATACAAGAATATGATTTTTTTAAATAACACATAAATAAAAAATAGAATAATACTAAAATATTGAGAAAAAAAGATAACTGAATCTCTTGTCATCTTTTTATTATTGTTTATTGTATAACCAATGCACAATTAAAAAATTAAAAAATTGAACTTATTCAAATTTTATAATAAAGAATAAGATTAACTGGAGTAGTAAATTTTGAAATATTTAAGTTCTTACAATAAAGAATAGAAATAAATGGAGGGTACTAATTAACACATTTATTTTTGTAAAATAATAATAAGTAAATAAAAACATAGGAAGGTGAAAAGTCTAGTAATTGAATGTAAGGACTTTTTGAGATATTAAAAATAAAACAAATAAATAAATGAAGAAAAAATGGTCAAAAAAAGGAGAAAAAGGAAAAATAGGTATGGAGGTCATAAAGAGCGTCATAAAGAGCGTCACGTCATTATTTCTAAAACCTTCCTTTATATATATATATATAGAGAGAGAGAGATATTTTGCATAAATACATAAACTAATTTATTTTAGCATGACCTAATACTCTTAAATTATGATTATTTTCATTATGACTTATTAATATACAATATTTATTCTATGTAATTTCATTATTTTTTTGGTTGAATATTTTATTATCATCACTCACTTCATAAATTCCAAATAAAGTGAATATATTTTGTGTTATTTTTTTGAGAAATACCTTAGATAGTCGTATTTTGCTCGGACTAAAGAAATATTTGAAGCACAAGTTAAGTATATGTTTGTATGAAGACTTTATCAAAAAAAATTGAAAAAAACCCGAAAACCCAAGAAAATCGAAAAAACTCGAAAAAACCCGAGGTTGCCAAACCCGACTTTTATTGATTTGGTTTGGTTTATAAATTTAAAAATCCGACACTAATAGTTTGTTTTGGTATTTAAAAAATCTGAACAATTCAGTCCATGTACACCCCTATATATAACTATATCACCAAACATATAGACATTTTTTAATATTTATCAAATATAGCAATAATTTATAAATAGTAGCAGATTTAGTACCTTGCGCGGCCCCTTTTTTCTTGGACTTAAAATTTAGATATAGTGTATGCTTGGTCATTCGTATAAATGCTCTTATTTTGAGCTGATTTTTAATTTTTGTCTCTCAAAATTGCGGCTCTTTAATTTTTACCCTTTAAAATTTTAAGTAAATATAGCAGAAAATATCCCCGACAACGAAAAACAAAAGAGAATGCCAAGGCAAAAGACTTACTTTGAGCTGATTTTGAACATCCTGAAAGACTTACTTTTATCATATACGTATGTAATTAAAAATATATTCTATAAAAATGAAAATTTGAATCGTGTAATTTTTTGGCGAGGGGTCGATTGTAGCTCTGCCACTGGTATTGAGGAACTTGCAGTTGTTCTGGCATCCTCATTATGTGTAATTTTCTGGAAAATGCTATGGATCTCTTCAACATGCTAATATTTTGTCTACCATTTCTTGCAGCTGTTGCGAGAATAGGATCTACGGTTGATTTAAACCTTTTGAATATTCTAGTGTCTTCTTGTGTTGAAAGCGCCCCGAAATCAACATTAAATATCTTAATCTCTCGATGCTCAATACTTCGCTTATTATTATTATTCTCAAACCAGCTGGAAGATGCACATGATGATACAATATTCAAGGAATCATCATCAGTTCCACCGCCAGCAGCAGCAGCAGTCGAGATCTGCTGCTGCTGCTGGTGGTATTCGTCTTCACTTGTTGAAGACGAATTAGGAATATTGGGATCAGAGATCAAACTTTCAGTCCGCCCTGAAATATTAGAAGTGCAGTAGATGATTGCATCTGTATTAGAAATAAAAGAATCTGAATCTTCCATTATTGTGTCCATAGACATCTCTCTAGAACTCCTTTTTCTTCCTTTTTCTTTTTGGTTTTTGGTTTTTGATAAATTGCTTGGAATAAACTTCATGCTTCGTTAAAAAGAGTGAGATCTTGACATAGTCAATCTATCTTTTTCTTTTTTGTTATTTCCTAGAGATTTCACTTTCATTTCATACGCGTAAAGAATAGTACACGAAGTCAAGGATCAATCTTATGTTCCCTCTGTCTGACACTTTTCGCTTTTTAATATTCGAATTATGTAAAATTTGATCAATATTTTAAATTGTATTTATTCATCATATTAGCATGAGAAAAATTATAACTTATAGTATTTTTCGTATAATTTTTAAATATACAAACTTTAATTTTAGAATATTGAGTTGATATAATCTAATTTAGCTTAAAACAATTAGTTAAATTAACTTTTGAAAAAGCGAAAAATTCCACATAAATTGAAACAAAGGAAATATTTGTTTATCACAACACTCTTTACGGAAAAAGGGACAGTGATCCAAATAATAGACAGGACACTTTTGGACATTTCAAAAATATATATTCAAAACAACATTTTCTTTTATCCTCTCGAGCTCTCACTTTTTTTGGTTGATTCAAACCCACAACCTTAGAATTAAATGTGGAGAGTGTTTATCATTCAAGTAACTCTTCTTGTCCAAAACAATGATTGGTATAATTGTTTTTTTTTAAGTCCAAACGCCTACTAGAATTGTCAGAAAAGTTGGACGTTATTTCCTGGAACATGTCTAATGACGTAGACGAAGACATAATTGAGAAAAGTTGGACGTTTTTCTTGGCAATTGCTAATTGACTCTTGATTAATCTTTTTTCTATATGATATTATTTGATTTGACACAAAATTTAAAAGAAAAAAAATACTTTTAAAACTTGTGAATTAAAAAAAATCTTAAAAATTTGTATGACTATAATATATAATTAAGAATAAAAAGAGAATTTTAAAATCAAATTATTCATAATTATAAAAAAATGATATTCTTTCGATGACAGACTAAAAAAAATAGAACGTCACATAAATTGAGATCGAAGGAGTATTATCTTCCACCAATCAACCTTGATTGATGATTAATAAAATCAACTTGGAAGTGTAGTGAACAAAAAGTCAGATTTAAGGGCATGCCGGTGCGAACGAAAATATGTTTCATAAATAATATTTTTATAAAATTAAATGAATTTATTACTTATTCTTTATATTTGATATATAAGTAAAAAATATTATTTTAAAAATTATTTGTATACATTTAAATAAATATTATGGAAGGTGGAGCCTTGGAGGTGTGGGGGTGGGTTGGGGTGGTGGGGTGTTAGGGATGAAGGTGACAATAAGGTGTGTTGGAGGTAGGAAGGTCACAATCCATGAACAATGTCATCTAGCTGGTTTATTCAATCCATGATTAAATAGAAATAAGTAGAAAAATTCAAAGGCTCAATTATATAAAAATATATCAAAAATTCATTCTACAAAAGGTTCAATCAAACCCTCGAGCAAAAATCTAGCTATTCATAATATTATTTTTTATTAAGAGTTATTCCACGTTCGAAAGGAAATAGCTACCAAATGAAATGAAAATTCTAGGAAGAACAAAATCATTATGTATCTCATACAATTTATATTGATTGTGTAAGATTTTATTTTTGTTCAATAAATTGATGGACCTAAATCTTACTGTAACGACCGGATTCGTCGTTGTATTAAAATTTCTCCGAGTTCAAAATTGGGGAAATGAATTAAAATAAATTCAAGGTACATAGGGTGACGTCATGGAAAATTTCTGATCTTTTGGAGATAACCCGGGATGACGTCACACCGCTATAGCGGTATTAATTTCCGCTATCGCGGTAAGGCAGACCGCTATAGCGGAGCTGCGGGAGGCAGTAGCCTGTGACAGAATTTTATTAAAAAGTCTCTTCTCCTCAATTGGAAGGATACGAGGGTTCTTCCAAAAACCCTCCCATGCTACTCCAAGGCTGGAAAATCATGAGAAGGAGGGGCCATGGCTGAAGGGACGCGAAACAGCGGATTTCAGGATCAAGGTTCAGTCGGGAACGCAGTCACGGAGCCAGAAACGCACCGTTGCAGCTGCTTGGCGTCCAGGTAGGCTAGGTTTCATAAGTAGTTAGACCTGTTTACTTTCTGTACTTGTTGTATAGTGGGGACGGAGCATCCATGTTTTAGGCCTCCGAGCACGGAGTCCGGCGGATTCGATTTGGTTATGTTGATTTGGGATGTACGGAGTAAATGGATGGTCTTGTGATTGTGTTATGTGGTTACATTATTCATATTGGTGTGATAAAATGATAGGTTAAGGGACTAGTATGTCGGGAAGGTTCGGAGAACCAGGGAGGCACTTAGGAGCCACGGAAAACGAGAATAGGAAACTTCTAGGTGGGGTTTCAGGAATGTTTAGGGCTTGAGACGTAGTGGCGGTCTTGCTAAAGTAAGGATAAAGGAAATCGGGTAGCTGCGTATATGCTATGTCAAAAGAGAAATCATTCATTACGTGTTCTAGAATAGAAAGGGGTAAACCGGGGATAGTCTTCGGACGGAATTTGATATTTCATTGTTGTACCCGGAAAGGGGTAGGGGATGGCTTATGAATTTCTGTGAATGTTGTATATTCTTGTACTCATATCTAAGTGCTTGTATGAATTACATTGCTTAGAGAGTTGTGTAGAATGTCTAAGGTTCTTGCTTTACAGTCTGTGATTGGAGGGTGTTGCTTGTTGGTTTACAAGTTATTTTGATCATCTATTTGACTGTGAGTTGTTGACATTCGGTTGGCTCGGGTACCACGCCTAGTACGGGTATAACAAATAGTTGGCACGGGTACCACGCCTGGTATGAGTATAATAACGGTTGGCTCGGGTACTACGCCTGGTACGGGTTTACTTTTATTGAATTATTATATTTTTACCGTTGTGTTGCATTGATTGCTATTTGGTTCCGTGAGTGAACCGGGCTGATTATTAAAATGTGTTGTTGGTTTGGTGGTCCTTTAGTGGCTGAGAATTTCTGTATAACTATTGCGTTGGTCTTAGTTAGGCCGGGTTGTTATATTATGTTATTAGTGGTCTTGGTGTAGACCGGGTTGTCATGTTAACACCTAGATGTGTTAGGGGGGATCCGAGTGGGTCCGGACTATGTAAAAAAGGCGGTTATTTTCATATATATATATATATTGTCGTCTTAAGGATGTCATTGACGATCGGGGATTTCCGGTGGTAAATAATCTAAAGGTTGGTCTTGGTGTAGACCGAGTTAGTTTGTTGAACACTTAGGTGTGGCTAGAGGATTCTTGGAGGGTCCGGGTCATGTGATGTAAAGGGAAGTAGATGTAACTCTAGTGTTGTCATGAGATGTAGCAAGGGTTGGTAGGCGTATTTCACGTGGTGGCTAGATTGGGAGGAAGACTAGGTCGTCCTGGAGGTCCATGAAGGGCCTGGACACTGGTAAGTGAAGCCACGGGTATAAGTGATTGAGTAGGGCAGTTAGCCGGGCAATGTCCGGATGTTAGCTAGAACAGTTGACTTAGGCAAGAGAAGGGCGGTCCGGTCATGAACATGGACAATTGTGAAGGATAAAGTGACTTGGCAAGTCTAAGGTTAGTGTGACTTGGAAGTCTGGAAAATGAGGGAGTACGCAGCGGAAGCGCGTTGGAGGATGGAAATCAAATTATGTTAATTATATTCATGCTTTTCCCTATTTTCTTATATGATGGTAGGAGTGGATTCAGGTCGACCGATGATGTCTAACAGTACGTGTGTTTGTACTGACTCTACTCTTGCTATACCTTTTGGTATAGTCTGATTGCAGATTGGTGATGTTTCATAGGTTCACGGCGAGGAGGTCTCCAGCAACTTCTGTCTTCGATCTCCATGACGGAAGTTGGGTCTTTTTCTCTTCTATGTCATTTTGTAGTAGCTCTTGTACCTGTTTAGACTAGATCCTAAGGAGGGCTGTCTCACAATGTAAATATTTTCCGCAAGTTCTTTAAGTCATTTATTTTCTGAATTTTTTTGTAAAGGAAGTTTCATGTATTAAATATAAAAAGGGTTTATTTCATAATTTATTTCCTTTTCCGCATTACCTGTTGGTTCGGATGGTAAGAGTTCTCCTATCTAGGTGGAATAGAGTAGGTGCCCGCATGACCCGGTAATTGAGTCGTGACACTTACATTTTCGGATCCACTTTTCTGTGAAAATCTCACACAATTTGTGTTAGTTACAAAATAAAAAATTGGAAAAATTATGCGACATAGAAAAATTTCTGACTTAATTACATAGCATAGTTAAGGTTTAAAATAATTATATTTTGTAGTTAAAATTTAAACTAAATAGCTAAATATATATATTTTTTGTATATATATATTTTTTGTCTCATATATAAATCTCTAATTTTGGGGCTCATATACGTTTGTATTTGTATATAAAGTGAATTTTGGGCCTTTATACAAATCTATAAAGGTTTGTATTTGTATACAAAGTGAATTTCGGGGCTCATATACAAATCTCGAAGGCGAATTTGTATTTGTATATATAATCTCTATTTATATATTTAGCTACTAAACTGTTGCTAAGTTTTGTAATTAGACAAACTTTAGCTATGACACCTTATTTGTTGCCTAATATTAGCTATTTCTGAAATTTTACCAAATAAATTTAGGTATAATTTAAGTGTTTTGCTTTTACATTTTCCCTTCTTTTTTAAATTATATTCTTATCACTAAATAATTATTGGACTATTATTCCTCAAATTTAGACTTGCAAAATACTCCTTTCGTTCACTATTTCAAAAATAGATTATTTTTACTTGTCATTTTTAACGTATCAAAAAAAATAATTTCTTTTTTATGTTTTTATCTTTCCTTTTTGTTTTTTATTTCCTTTTTCATTTTCTTGTTTTGTTTGTTTTGGGCCTGATCCATTTCTGGATTGGACCAGACTCTTTCCTTTTTGCTTAGGGAAAAACACACTAAATAGATTAAAAAGCTAAAATATTTATACCTAAATGCCCCACTCCATACTAATTATCAATGCCCCATCGGCTATAAAAATGTACCCGACTGCCCCCACCATCGCTTTTATCATTTTGGGACAAATTCCAAGAGAATTTAATGCTCTCACTTCTTTTCTCCTTTAACTCTTTATTATTATAATTTAAGTTGAAGAATATTTGATACCTTCAAACATACTTTTAAGTTGTTAAATTTTACAATACTTCATGACTCCTAAAACAATAATTGCTTTGAAACGTGATATATTTTGAAAGATATGTTAAAGAGAAATTTTCTACTATTATATGTACACCTCGATTTACTCCTGAAGTAGCAATATCTTAAAAGAGGTTATAAGCTATCATAATTTGATAGGCTTAAAACACGATTATATTTTATTCCTGGGGAATGAGAATTTCGATTGTTATAAATTTAGATCCATTCGATGAAGTGAATGTGATAATATTTAGTAATGCATATAAATGCAGACGTGCACTTGATTGTGACTACATCACAACCCACCTCTAGGGGAAGTAGAATAATTGGAAGATTGAATATCTCCAAAGTTACTATGATAAGAAACACGTATGTGAAAAGTTATTTCGAGCATGATGAGATCATATGCCACAATAAATTAGAAGCTTATTGATATAAAACGCATGTCATAGTAAATCAAAAATTTACTAAAGCAAATAGTGCATGTCATGGTAAACTTGAAGTTTACTAGTACAAATAATTTAGCTATTGACATGAATGATTTTATCATCTCGGAGAGGTGCATATTAAGTATTCAACATACATTGAAGAATTAAAAGATTCTTCAAGAATCGTTTATATTGTTTGTTCTCATGATAAGCTGACTAGATCAGCTAATATTGGGATTCGATCCCACAAAATCTGAAAAGTATAAAAGGTGAATATGGGCCCGTTCACCCGTCATGTGATATGATGCATCTATAATGTGATCACATGTACGTTTATTGTCAACCTGCAGTTTGATATTCATAAAGTTGTTTGCTCAATAATTTGAGTTGAACGCACAATTTTCAGATTGTATAATCAAGACGATTGATCTTGATATTATTGGTTTGGCGTTGAATGCCTTCAATAAAATAGCCAAATCATTATTTATGAGAACAAAGTTTTATGTGTTGGTCTGAAATATGATATATTGTATACAATAGCACATGTATGCATTCAGACCGATAAATTAGGATTAATTTTTTCCCTTAATTGGTTCAAGGTCAGGAACCAAATATTTTTCATCTAATTGATTTTAATGTGCGGTATAGATTAATGAATATACCATGAGGTACAAAGAAGGATTCCTCAAAGAAGATAGAGGATATATGTTAGCTTTTCTAACATAATGGGGAGAGAATAAGCATCTATGAAATTGTTATGAATTATCATTAGTATGATCCTCATTCAAAAGATAATTCAAGTCAAATATTGTTGATCCAAAATTAATTTCATATTTAGATACAAATGCTCTTATGGGATATCCATGAAGGACAAAGTCTATGGCATGCATGAAGCATGATGACCAATCGGTTCTAATTATAATAATCCTTGCAAAAGGGAGAGAAGCAAATGATTATAATAAGGAGGCAATGTGCTCTTGAAGAGCTTACGACATAACACTTCAGGAAACCTCACGAGAGGTTTAGGTACCTGAAAATAATGAAGTGATGAGATCTCAATAAGTTATGTTGCATTGTGAACCGATACAAAAGATATATTATCGATGATATCTTTGATACAATATAACGTAATATTGTAAAAGATTATGAGGATCTGAATTCTACGTCTATTAAAGTATGCTAGCGTAGAAATATTTATCAAGTGACATGGAAGGATGCATCTTGGTAAGCGTAAAGCTTATTTGACTTGCAATTTAGACGCTAGAAGATGTCGTTGTGTCACTTGACAAATTTGAGATGAAAATCCTTATAGGATTCAAAATGCCCGTAGTATATTCAAAAACTTGTTTATAATCCTCATATGGAATAAATCAATCAAGGTCGATGACTTGAATTGGATCTCTTGGAGAGTTTTCAAAAGCAATAGATTATCTGCTGAAATGAAAAACTTGCAGAATTGGATTGGTCTTAAAGTGTCATATCTTGTGCATTGGTGCAATTATTGATCTTGCTATATAACTATGGACATGATATAATTTTACTCCTATATGGAGATACTAAAACAAGATTATTGCGTATTGCAAACGAAAAACTTCATATGAATATGTTTATCCTAACGATTATTGTCAAGGTTTTGAATATACAGGATATTCATTTGATCGACATAAGAGTTCGATACAGACAAATTATCTATTTTCATGAAGAGTTACTATTATACCATGTTATTTTATATGACAACCAAATCATGTTGAGATAATAACTATTCATAAAGCAATCAAGAGTATATGTGGCTAAGCATGCATAACCTAATTGAAAGGAGGATTCATAAAAGGAGATAGAACGAAACACATTTCACCAAAATTTTGCTGCACACACCAGCTCCAAAAGAATGGTGATATCAATGTGCAATAGATTCATTCGAGTGACAATATGATTGATTTATTTATAAAGTTTCTACCAACTGTAACTTTCAAGAAGATGGTACACAAGATTGAAATGTGAAGATTGAATCTATTGAATTGATGTTCACATCAAGGGGAGTTAATACGCGCTGTACTTTTTTTTTCCTCACAAGGTTTTGTCTTACTGGATTTTTCTTGTTAGGTTTTTAATGAGGCAACCAAAATGCATATTATGAGATATGTGTACTCTTTTTCCTTCACTAGAATTTTCTTCATTGGGTTTTATCTAGTAAGGTTTTAACGAGGCACATCATCCATCAAATAGACATTCAAGGGGGAGTGTTATAAAGTATTATTATTATAGTGAATGTCTATTTTTTTGATTTCTTTGGAGAAAAGTTAGGAACCCTAACTTTGGGACCAAGTTAGTTTTTCCCTATAAATAAAGGGGTTTTTCCTTCATTGTACATCATCCCTACATACCTCAATTAATCTCTCAAGAGAAATAAGAAGTTCTCTCTTCTCCTTCTCTATTCTTTTTGTTCTTATTATATTATTTCATAACATAATTATTTTCTTCTTTTTTTTGTCCTTTTTTATTTAAAAGTGTTGCATGCGGGTTGTACATTTGTTTTGTCATTTTTTATTTTTGTCTTTTTCTTTTTGTTCCTTTCCTTTTCATTATTGTATCTTTTTCGTTTCTTAAGGATAAAAATAAAATTTACAAATAAAATATCAGTTAATTAATTTTAAATTATTAAAAATATTTAAAAATTAAATAATCAGACCAAACTAATAAATAGGAAATACTAAAGTCACTAGTTATGTATTAAAATTTAAATTAATAAAAAATATATTTTTTTACAATTTTTTCTCTTTTTTCAAATGAGTGGTTTTGACTAATAAAAATATAAAAAAAATTATACTATGATAAAAAGTAATTAAAAAAATATTAAAGTTACTAATTTATTTATTAATACTAAAATTAATAGAAATATATATTTTTATTTTTTGTTAAATTATCTTCTTTTTATCCATTTTTATTATAAGATAAAATAAAATATAAATATGAAGATATCATCTAAATATTTTTAGACTAATAGAAATATATATAAAAAATAATAATAAATAAATCATAACAATAAATAATTAACAATGATTAAGGAGAGGAACAATCCTATTATACCATTACAATATATTAATATATTGTGATGGTATCATTGAGGACTGAAGTAGACCTCAATGATACCAGGACAATATATGAATATACTGTGATGGTATCATGGAGGTCTCATTGAAGGACTGAAATATACATCAATGATACCACGACAGTATATAGATATATTGTGATGGTATCATTGAGGCCTAAAGCAAATTTCAATGATACCATGATAGTATATGAATATATTATGATGGTATCATGAAAGATTGAGAAGTGTCTTATTGAAGGACTGAATTAGTCCACCACGATACTATGCCAGTATATAGATATACTGCGATAGTATCATTAAGGAATGAAACAAACCTAAATGATAACATGGCAATATATAGATATAATGTGGTGGTATACTGAAGAGTGTCTCATTAAAGAACTGAAACATGCTTCATGATACCATGTCAGTAGATATATATACTGTGACGGTATCATGAAAGACTGATGATTGTCTCATTGAAGGACTGAAGCGGTATATTATGATACCATGATAGTATATATAAATATACTGTGATGGTATCATGTATATTGTGGAGTGTCTAATTGAAGAACTGAAGCAATCCTCCATGATACCATGTCATTATATCTATATACTGACATGGTATCATGGAGGACTGGAGAGTATAAAGAACTGAAGCATACCTTAATAAAAAAAGAGCAAAACCAAGTGAATAAAATTAGATTATGGAGAAAAAAATAAAAGAAAAGAGAATTAAATGAAATTAGAAAAAAACAAAATGAAAAAAACATAAAAAATAAAAATAAAGGAGTCAAAATTGAGCATGAAATTAGGCCATAATAAAAAAATAAAAAATAATATGATTTGAGAAGAAAAAATAAATGAAAAAGAGGAGAAAAACAAAGAATAAAGAAATATATGTGAGAGAAAAAAAGGATAAAGAAAGAAAAAAAAGGAGTAGATAAAATTAAAAAAATGAATGAAATAATTAATATTTTTCTCTTAATTATTTCTTATTTATTTCTTCAAAAAAAAAGAGTTTAGTCCTATATGATATCGATATAGTATATATATACCGACAAAGTATCACAGAGGGGGGACATTTTCTGTAATTAGTTAGGGGGTATTTTCTGTAAGAGGGTATTTAGTTGTAAATAGTTTATTCCCATGAGACAACTATGTACTTTTCCCTTTTGCTTATGGAATAAATGGCCCATGACCAACCTTTAATTTAAAAAAAAATATTAATTACTTATTCTCCAAGTCATTTTTCAAGACCTAATACTAAATATCAATCAATATGACACTATGGCAAAATTTTCATATTAATTATTATTTTTTAAAGAATATGCAAAGTCCAAAGTGTACGAGTAAAAATGAACTAAACAATTATAATTAATATAAAAAATTTAATAAAATAAATATATTTTCAAGTGAAGTGCAAAGTCAAAAAGAAAAGGAGAAAGTAAAAGTGTGCGATCAATGAAGAATAAAGACAAATGCAAAGGGAAATTTCTTGGAATGACAAGAAAAGGAAAAGATTAGAGTACATAAATTATGTGAAGACCTCAAACTCCACCAATTTATTCAAAAAAAATGAAAAGGAAAATGAGTTCTACAGAAATGTCTATGGACACATCAATGGAAGATTCAGATTCCTTTGTTTCTGATACAGATGCAATCATCTATGGCCATTCTGATTATTCAGAGCGGGCCGAGAGCTTAATTTCAGATCCCAATATTCCTAATTCGTCTTCAACTAGTGAAGACGAATGCCAACAGCATATCTTGACTGCTGCTGGTGGTGGGACTGATGATTTGATTGTATCATCATGTGCATCATCCAGCTGGTTTACGAACAATAATGAGCAAAGTGTTGAGCACCGAGAGCTCAGGATATTTAATGTTGATTTCAGGGCACTTTCCGAGGTTGTCATTCACAATGATAATAATAAAGAGTTATGTGTGGAGTGAGTTTATTTCTCATATCATTTATAATAAGTTTCTTTTTTTTCTAGGCAGCTGTTGATAACCTGGCGACTGCTACAAAGTTTCAAATGCCAACCAGCTGGCCGTTACCTGAAAACCCCGTTCCCCATCAGAGTCAAATGAATCATACAAATTATCTAGATTTGTTTCCTTTATTAGATGTTTCTTCAGAAAGTTCGAGGAGGCCTATAACGGGTATTTCAATTTATCGTCCTCGTCGATATCTCTCTTCTTTCCGGTTCAGATGGACTAGTTCTCTTCATGCCCGGTTTGTTCATTATGTGGAACTTCTTGGTGGCCATGAAAGTAATTTTTCAATTTTCAATTCCTTATTTTGATTTTTTTTTTGTTTTTTTTTTTTAAAAAATCCTCTGAGCTGATTTCACTACACCAAAAGAATATTTAGCGGCAATTAATTAACAATAATAGTTTAATTATCGCTAAATTATATTTTTAAAGATAATTATATATTAGTGTCAATTACATTTTAGCACTTTTTTGTAAATGTCCCTAAAGCCTATAACGACATTGGATCTAATGATAATTAACTAATGACGGTAAAAATTTTAACACTCTTTGTTAAAATGCATATTTATTACCGCTAAAAACGTTTATTATTATAGTGTTTGATTCACATGCTACACATTGGTCTAGCTTTAGAGAGAGAACATACTAATTGGAGAAAGATTTAAAATTTATACCTGATAGGATTTAATTAGGGGTGTCAAATACGTAAGTTTGGCTGAATTTGGGCGGGTGAAAAATAGAGGGTACTTGGATAAAATAAGTGGGTAAAGTGAGCTAAATAATATATCATAACGACCTCATCCGTTGAACTAGCTCTTACCAAGAATTAATTTCTCTGTTTGTATTGTTATAATTTGTTTATTTACTTGATAATATTTTTTATTAATATGACTTTATATAACATATTAAACAAAAGAAAAGTATTTCTAAAAATATTTTGACAAGGTTTCGTATAGATCAATTTGAGTTACTTATCAGCCAAATTTTAGATTGGATGAATTGGATGGGTCAAAAATAGTTGAATTAATAAATAAGCGGATCATTGACACGTCTAAATTTGAGTGAATTAGGCAAAATATGTTTTCATCGGCTAATTTTGTCACCCCCTAGATTTAACCTTTTATGTTCTCAATCAAAATTTTACTAATTTTGCATATTTCTATTTATTCTTCCTTTAAAAAATTGTTAGTTGAACTTAATTATTGCTGATTAAATATATATTGCATACGGCTCTGATAATAATATTAATGGTCTAATATTGGATTTTCTTGATTTTTAGGTGCTAATCCGAAATCAATACTGGAGCTAATGGATATAAAATATCTCAGTCTCTATCACGTCAAAAGCCATTTGCAGGTAAAGCAAAATGAAAAGGGGAAAAAATATACACGGATCATGTATATTATATGTATAGTATATGTATTTATTTATTTATTTATATATATATATATATATATATATATATAAATATATATATATATTTAATATCTATCCATTTAATACATACTTTATAAATTAGTTGGACAAAATGTTTAGGGCCGTAATTGTTGCTAAATAACAAATTTATCACTAATCCTACTTAGCGATGAATCATCAAAAAATTATGTTAGCTACAAGCAATTTAGAGATAAAACTCGTTGCTAATTACAGTGTTTTTTGAATATATTAGAGTTAAAGGCTTAAAACATACTTAAAGTATTTCGATTTTTTGAGTTTCATACCTGAACTATCAAGTGTGTAAGTTTCCTACGTGAACTATCACAAAATGTTTAGAGAAACACACCTGAACTATCAGTTGTTTGAGTTTCATACCTAAAATTCCAAGTAGGAAACTCAAACAACAGATGTGTTTCGCCAGACATTTTGTGATCGTTCAGGTAGAAAACTCAAACACTTAATTGTTCAGGTATGAAACTCAAAAATCAAAATACTTTAGGTGCATTTTTGACTCTTCACTCGATATGTTATATACCATCGGTATATATTACTTAAATTCGTTAAGTTATATCCCTAAAATTCCAAAATGCAAAATGACTCCATACATTTCCACATAACTCAACTCTCATCTTTCTTTCTTTCTTTCTTTTTCTTTGGCAACATTATGCCAAGAATATATGTAGTATATATATTAGAGAAGAGATCTGACTGTAATGTACTACTAAATGAAAATAAAGGAATTAACGACAAGCAAATTCTCTTGCCAAACAGCAAAATCTGTCGCTAATGTTATTTATCGACATATTATTAAAAAAATATGTTAGCTAGCGATTTAGTGATAGATTAACCATGAAGTTCATAGTTAATTACATTTTTTTTTTTAGTAGTGATGGTTATTGAATTTTTTTTGTATTTTGATAAATAGTATTCTAAATTGACAAAATGATTTTCCACTGCAGATGTATCGAGCTGTTAAAAATGATGGTGCAATGGAAATTTAGTAGCTCGGTTGGTTGGTTATCTGAACTTTCACCTTGTTATTGAGAGTTCGATTTCCCCCCCTTGTAATCCTCTCCCCTATTTCCCTTTTTTTTAAAAACGTTGTAGAAACTCTGTTCTAATATTTGATTTAGTTTTTGGTGTTTGATTTTGTTAAATTGATTGAAGGTTTCTCTTATTTATATTATCTCACAGGGAGCATTCTAGACATTTTAAGTATTTTTTAGATTATTTACTGGACTCGGCGCATAGCAATAGCTTAGTGTACCAAACTATCCATTTTACTTTTAAATCTATAATTCTTTTTATTATAATTTGATCCTTGTGATATTTAGTTAATTAAGTATATATTACCCTTTGAAAAGACAATAGTGATTTTAGTCCAATTAATAACAGAAGTTAAAAGAGAAACATATTGTTTACTTCTAGAAAGGGCAATTCAGGTAGGATGTTAAAAAAAGTTGTGAAACAAAATTTACTCGACAAAATAACCTACTTAAAATACGAGGAAATAAGGTAAAAGAACCACTTAAAATTTAAAATTAAGTAAGTGTTTTTTTCAGATCTTTTATATGTAAAAATAAAATTTCTTTGCTCATTTAACAAAAGTGGGTGTTACACTGTACGTTTTCAAATAAAATAATTTGCTCGTATCGGTATTTTTATAAATAGCAATTACTCTCTTTATTTTCCACATATAATATAATATTATTAATACAATCATAGTTTGCGTTTCTTTTTTTTTTCCGCATAACTAATACATATGAGTAATAATACGACTTCAAGATCTAATTTTCCCTAAATTCACGGTCTTTCTTATTCCATAATACTTTTTATAAATATTATGTCTAGAATTAGTCAGTCGAACAAATAAACACTAAAGTTCACGAATAAATCATTCGCTTTTATAGCAGTTTCGGAATTCTAGCCATTGTCATTGATCAAAACGTGTCTCTATTGGATTAAAAAACGTTATAGAAAATGTCATCATTTTGATGAGGTATTTTGCTTTCGAAATTGACAACAAATTCATGATTTTTTCCACTCTAAAATTTCATTAATCTTGCTGGGAAAATCTGTTGAAGCCAAAACCCAATCCAATCATTCATTTGGTAATTTAGATATATTAATCTTACAACATTCTTGATTTCGAGTTTCACAATCAACAAAAATATTTCTACGTACTTAACCCAAAAATATATATAATCCTTTAGATGTAACATGGCATCAGAGATCTCGAATTTCGTCTCTTAAAATAGTGCTAAGATGACAGATCTTTGTTGGGTCATTTTCTTCGTATCGTTTTCTCGTCTTTTCAGAGCATTCGATGCAAGTGTTGGGGATATCGACCCATTATACAGGTAACCTATTTGATTATTTTAACTTTTTTTTTTTGTGTTAATAATGTTGTGAATGTTGTTCCAATTTCCTTTGTCCTTTCACTAAAATCATTTATTGCTTGAATAATTTATGACGTTATTGGTTCTTGATCAGAACGATGTGATTAATTTAACTTATATCCACTGACAATGTAATTAAATTTATATTAGTTCAACTTTTTTTGTGAAATCGTAAGAGATAGTAACAATGTTGATTACAGCAATAATTACAGCAAAACAAACCTTTTTGTTTTCTTTGTTGAAAATAGAAAAGAATGCTTTAAAAGTAAGACTTGAAATATATTATTTATCTGTACTGTACTGAATAAAACAAGACTCTTATTATGCAGATAATTGGACATTTGGACGTTAGGACATGTTTATGAAGTTAGTCCGCTCGGCCAAACTTTTAGAATTTATTTATTTTGAAAAGTGTTTTTTGTTTTGAAGAGTATCAATTGTGTTTCGCTAATCAATTAGGAGAGAAGTTTGCCAATATTAAGGAAGCACTATGTCAAGAGGAAAATAAAAAACAACTTCTGCTTCTGAGGAGAAACTATTTTTTCTTCTTATGAGAAACAATTTATGTTTTACCCCATAAAAGCTTGGTCAAGCACCTTACTCTTTAAAATAAATACTAGCTTCTACACCAATTAGAGATATTCACTTTTGGAGGCAGATTCGAAGTTTGAATTATATGTGTTTTGGATTCTAAGACGATGACCTAAACTGCTGGTAATTGGATTCTATATATATTTAATATTTGTGCATATTTATTAAGTTTCTTAATACATATACATGATTTGAATTAAAATTACTGAGTTCTGTCAAACCCGTATCCTGAAGGTTACCTCTGCCTCTAATCACTCCTCCTTTTCTCACAATCAAGTTTAAACACAAATAGTCATCAATTTCATTTTTTTTTTGTGATCTAGCACTTTATTTAAAACATGACCACTTCTGAATTTTGAATGTTATGAGTGTGTAGGGCATGTATTGTACAATGTGAAAAGACTGGATGTGCTGGAGAAATATGCTTCCCACATTGCAAAAACTCTTTAGATGGCTCTTTATCAAATAGCCAAAAAGAGCCTCTATACATGCAATTGAATCAAAGGGATTGTCCAAGTGATTGCAAGTACTATTGCATGGTTCAAAGAGAGAAAAAAAGATATGCACTTGGATTTAGACCTGTCAAATATCATGGTAAATGGCCATTAAAAAGAGTGTTTGGACTTCAGGTTTGTAATTTTATGAGTCTTGGACATTAAGTTTTACTCCCTCCGTTCCTTTTTTAGTTGCCATGTTTTGCTTTTCAAGAGTCAATTTGACTAATTTTTGAGGCTAAATTGAAATAAACTAATCTAATATTTTTAAACTACAAAAGTTTAGGTATGAAACACACCTGAACTGTAAGTTGTTTAATTTGAGTTTCCTGCCTGAAATTTTAAGTATGAAACTCAAACAACTGATTGTTCAGGTCTGTTTTTCTAAACATTTTATGATAGTTCAAGTAAAAAAACTCACATACTTAATAGTTTAGATATGAAACTCAAAAACGGAAATACTTTAGATGTGTTTCACTCTTTAGATATTCATAAACTACACAAAAAGTACTATAATTTACAATTCATCTCACACCAATACGGTAATAAAATGTATCTTAAAATATTGGTCAAAGTTCATATAATTTGACTCTTAAAAGGTGAAACATGATAACTATTTTGTAAAACGGAGGGAGTATGTGTTAGTAAAGAAGCATTTTCACAATGATGTAACTTATTAGGCAGTTATAAATAAATCTCTATGGTAAACATTAATTTATAATCTGATAAAAATGATACAACTAACATGCAGGGTGTAGGTAGCTACAAACTGTATATACGTTACGCCCCCTGCATGTTAGTTACGCGTTACTAGCTTAATTTAGGATGGGATTTTGAGCCTTCATTAGCTTGGACATATATGCATACATGTTTTACATTCTTTTTTAAAATACAAAAATGATGTTGAAAATGAAGAACAAAAATACATTCTTTTTACCACAATAAGAATCAATTATTGTCCCACGTGGGAGATCTGAGATCGAATCCAACCCCTATCTGTCACTCAGCTATGAGCTCGCTGCATGGGGCTTGCCTAGTGCAGTTTACATTTCTTGTGTGGTTTACAAGCTATTGCACAGTGAGCAGGTTACCACAAAGTGCTCACCCGAAAGGCTGAGGTTGTGGCAGAGGTGGTGGATTTCCCTGGGTTCAAAAAAAAAAAATCAATTATACTAAAGTTCCTTTTTATGGACTAAACAAAATTTCATGTCTTAATGAGGAAAAGATTTCCTTAGAATTAAATTTCTAATGATTCATTAATACATTTTTAGAAATAAAAACTCATTCAATAGTGTCGAATTATGTTTTATTAATAATATCAAAATTCATTTTTAGTTTATTCATTTGTCCACACACCCCCCCCCCCCACCCAATCAAAAATAAAGAAATACAGACACCCCTTACAATTTTTTTGCATACGCTATAACTAACATGCTATAATTTTTATGTATAGTGTCAGGCTGTCAGCGTATATAACTTAATTTTTTTTTAAGATGTATGACTACTAATAAGTAATGATATCTTGACTTTCCAGGAGCCTCTCTCTGTTGCTTTCTCTGCACTTAACCTTGCAAAGAATGTCCAAGGATGGCTATCATTTTTCAACATAAATAAGAGGACATCATATAATTATGCTGCTTTGTGGCACATTTATGGCTTCTTGTCTGTGAATTCATGTGCTTGGAGTGTTGTCTTCCACATCCGGTGAGTTTATTTTCCATAATTGAAGTGTCAAATGGACGGGTTGGGCTGAAAAATTTAGGCCGGTTAAAATGAACGTGAGTTTATAAAGGGATGGGTCAATTACCCGTGCAAAAGTTACTTGGATTGAGGTGGACGAAGTCAAGATGAGCTAAATAATAGGTCAATGTCCAACCCGCCAACTCTTACATGGTTTTAACTTCTTATAATTTGTTTAATTTCCTAATAGAACTGTATTCTTCTTGCTATATGGTTGTATATAACATAAATATAATGACAGTCGGGTGCACTAAGTCCCGCTATGCACGGGGTTTGAGAAAGAACCGGACCACAAGAGTCTATTGTAGACAGTCTTACCCTGTATTTCTGCAAGAGACTATATATAACACATCAAACAAAAATAAGTGTATTTTTTAAAAGGTTTCTCACGGGTCAATTAGGTTACATATTTAGTCTAAATCAATGCAACTTTTAG
The DNA here is from genome assembly GCA_003996215.1 of Jaltomata sinuosa. NCBI lineage: Eukaryota > Viridiplantae > Streptophyta > Magnoliopsida > Solanales > Solanaceae > Jaltomata > Jaltomata sinuosa. The sequence continues at coordinate 495,841 of QJPP01007250.1, forward strand.
ATTTGAAATGGGCGGGTCAAGATGGTATGAGTTAATAAATAGACGGATCGGTCTTTAACTTGCCCAACTTAAGCAAGTCATATTTTTATGGGTTAACTTTGCACCTCTAACCATATGTCATGGCTATCATTAGTGGCAGATCCAACTATAGGTTCACTAGTATGTATGAAAAACAAGTATGGATAGAATTAGATATACATTTCAGAACGACTTTTTCTACTCAAAGGTCCTGTTCAAAATTCTGAATCCGCCACTATACCTACTCTATATGGTGTGAAGTTATTATTCATTTTTTTTCACAATATTAGTGAACTTGATATTGTGAAATTTGTATTCATATTCCTTTAATTTTATTACAGAGGCATGGAAATTACAGAAAAGTTAGATTACACATCTGCTGTGGCATTACTTGGATTCTCACTGATTATATCAATACTAAGAAGTTTCAACATAAAGGATGATACTGCAAGAGTATTGGTTGCTGCTCCACTCTTTGCCTTTACAGTTACTCATATTTTGTACCTCAACAACTATCAAATGGACTATGGTAATTAATTTCACCTTCTTAATTTTTTTATAATTTAATATACAGAATCCATGCCTTGAAAATAGGTTGTAGACTATGCATTCTTGGAAAAACGAAGCACCAGAAGTTAATTTCATGGATGATCATGTAGATATATTATGCAAAGTGAGTTGCTTACGTGACTATACTTATCGGCATCCAGGGCCGTAGCTAGAGTTCTAGCTACAAGTTCGGCAATAATCAGTGGCTTTGTCCAAAATCACTACTAAAAAACTACTATTTTCCCACTGAAAAATGTTCAGTGGCTATTCCCACATATATTTGATTGAATCGGTGGGAAAAGAAAAAAACAAATAAAAATTTATATAGAAAAATTAGGAAGTTACTCACTATTTCAGTGAGAATCTATTTCGCACCATGCATTTTTCAAGTGAGCTGGTCCGGTGGGAGAACCTTTGATTCTAGTAGTGAACTCTGTATAGTATGTAGTGTTAAAAGAATTCACTTAATATTTATTCAGAACCGAATAACCTACTTTTTCTAGAATCCAGAACCATAAACTCAAAATTCTGAATCTGCCGTTGCAAACAATTTTATAGATTTAGAAATCTATTTGCTGATTTGAATGTTGCTTTTTGAGCATAATAAGACTATGCTATGTTATTTTCTTGTTATGTTCTATGACTATTACAATTACTCCTCCCATTTGATATTTGATACTTATTTGGAAAATTTCTCAGGATGGAACATAAAAGTTTGTGTTACAATGAGTGTTACTCAGCTTCTAATTTGGGCAATTTGGGCTGGAATTAGTCAACATCCATCCAAATGCACAATATGGACAGTGGTTTTTGGGAGTGGACTTGCTATGCTATTAGAGATATATGATTTTCCCCCATATGCAGGACTAATAGATGCACATGCACTTTGGCATGCCACAACAATTCCTCTAAGTTGTATTTGGTGGAGTTTCATACAAGATGATGCAAAGTACCAAACATTTGACCTAAGTAAGAAAGAAAAATAGTGCTTTCAACCAGGGACGGAGCTAGAAGGTAACTTACGGGTTTGGCTGAATCCAGTAGATTTGCCTAAACCTTGTGGTTGTATTGTGAAAATTAACTAAATATGTAGAAGTTATAAATTTAGAGTTCAGTTTTTAGCACTTGAAGTCGTTGTTGTAGACTTCAAAACCCGTAAAGTTCAAATTATGGATCTGCTTTTGTTCTTAACAGACTTGTATGTCAAAGTGGGGTTGATAGGTTTTGACAATAGAGCTTAATTTAGGCTATGTTACTCCTTTAACCAGAAGTCTTGAGTTCGAGCCTCTGGGAATGATTTTTTTTATTGGGAGCCGCGACCCCAGAAATGGGTCATGTAATGCGTGAATCCAGATTTAATGGGGGGCTCTAATACATTTACCAAACACGGGGTGCGAAAAAAAAAACCTCCTTATAAGTTGTTTTTATTTGCCAGAAGAGGATTGCTTTCACAAGAATATGTAGGTTTCACTGATAAGTAGAGTTCTGCTATGTCTCATGATTTCAAAATTTGTTGAATGTTAAGGCTGAAAACATGGTTGTGCTCCATATTCTTGGATGCAAATTCTTAAACTTGGTAAAATGATTATTGAGCACAAAATCTAAGATTATTTACAAGTAGGTTTGTGACCATAGATCCGAATTTGTTTGCAAATTGAATTGTGACAATACACTCGGATTTACTTACATATTGAAATTGTGACAATAGACTGACACTGCTTGTAATCATGTAAGAGATGGAATTGATGCTAGTATTGGACAAATACTATTTGCTATGAACTACTACTAGATCTAAATTACATTATTATAGATGCTCTCCCAAGAAATAACCCCTGATCCACTTCCTATACTCCCAATTAGGGGCGTACATGGACTGAGTTGATTCGGATTTTTAAAAAACAAACGGAATCTTATACACGCCATATACATTCTTATTTATAGTGGTACACATAATATACATTATTGTATATAGTCATACACAATGTATATACATCTCATTAGCCTCCTTTAAGAATTACTTGAGAGACTTATATTGGTACTTGTAACGCAAAAATATTTGATACTCCCTCCGATCCATATTATATGGTGCTTTCGGGCTAAAATACACCACTTAAAAAAATACTCACTCTTAGAAAGTAAGAGGTGTTTTCACTAAATTTTCCTTAATTAAATAGTACCTATTTAATATGATTTCTTAGTTATATAAAAATTCACTTATTTAAATAATGATAAATTTGAAAAAATATACTAATTAATACCTCATTAATTATGTAAAAAAATCATTTATTTTAGACTAAACGTAAAACTAAAAACACCATATAATATAGACCGGAGGGAGTAACAAGCAACTCTTATAACTTTATTTTTCCTTTTCTTTATATGTTTTTCAATCCACCTAGCTAGTTCTCTTCTTCATAACAACTAAGTAACTCATAAAATACTCAAGATAATCCTCTATAGTCAAAATAAATCATTGAAAATACCTGAATGAGACTATATACAAAATTTGTGAAATGTTAGATAAACATAAAAGGATAAAAAAATAAATACATAAGATAAAAATAAACTCACTTTCAATAAACATGTTCCTTGAGGACCAATATTCAATAAAGTAAAACACGTTAATACTAATGAATCGTGTCTCTTATTTTACCATGATACTCTTCTTGGGTACAATTTAAAATTCACCAAAGAGTATGAAAAATAGGATAACAAAAAGTACCAGATAATCTTAAAATTAACCTAACTACTAACAAGAAAAAGGGTTATCGTTGGTGTACAAAGTATTCTGCGTTTATGCATGGTTCGGGCCACGTGACCCCCCAGAGGTGTACCATAAGTCATTTTTCTCATTTTTAAGAAACTTGCTTTCCTAGAAAAATTTTGACCAACCGAACATGAAAAAATTAAAAAATATTTTCCTCCATACCAAATGCCCCTCATTCTTGAAGACCAAAGCTATACGATGCAATTTGGTTACGTCTGATAATAGAAAGAGGCACCCCGCGCAGACGAGCTATTTCCTGGATGTAAATCTAGCCAATCACTCTGAATTATACGTAGTATGAACTAGCACGAAGTAAGCGAACTTGGTCAACATATCAATAATGATCCAAATAACATTGAATTTCCTCAAAGTATGTGGTAAGCCTACCACGAAATCCATAGCTATTCGCTCTCACTTCTACTTAGTACAGTCATCCTCTGAGTCATCCCACCTGGTCTTTGATGCTCATACTTCACTTGCTAGAAATTCAAGTACATAGACACATGCTTCACGTTATCTCTCATCATCCTACACCACCAATAATGTTGCTTCAAGTAATGATACATCTTCGCTGCCCCTAAATGAATTGAATACTTGGAACTGTGAGCCTTCTCGATGATTATTCTGCTCAAGTAACCCACTCCAGGAACACAAACACAACCATTGATCTCCAAAACACCTTTTGGTTCAAATGTTGCTTCTCTAGCCTCACCTTTCAACACTTTATCTTGAATCAACCTCAACTTCTCATCTTCAAATTGTTGAGCCTTAATCTGCTCTAATAGCATAGACTGAGCCTCCACACAAGCAAAAACTCTTCCAGGCTCAAAAATATCAAGTCTCACTAATATATGGCTAAGGACTGAATATCCAAGGCCAAAGGATGCTCCTTAGCTAGTAACAATGCAAGGCTACCCATATTCATGGTCTCCCTCATCAAGGAATTTGTCACCATATTGGCCTTGCTCGGATGATAAAGAATCATGATGTGATAGTTCTTAAGCAATTTCAACCACCTACATTATCTCAAATTAAAATCCTTCTTATCAAAAATGTATTATAGACTATGATGTTCAGTTAGATCTCATAATGAACATCATAAAGATAATGCCTCCAAATCTTCATAGAAAAAACTACTGCTACCAACTCCAAATCGTTAATGGGGTAGTTCTTCTTGTGAACCTTTAGCTGCCTAAAAGCATAACCAATAACTTTGCATTGTTGCATTAACACACACCTAAGACCAATCCTGAAAGTATCACAATACACTGTAAAGACCTTAAACTTTACAAGTAAAGTTAGAATCGAAGCTGAAGTCAATAACGACTTGAGCTTTTGGAAGCTTGCTTCGCACTCGATGGACCACATAAAAGTCACAATATTCTAGGTCAATTTAGTCAAAGAAGAAGCAATAGAAGAGAAACCTTCCACGAAATATTTGTAGTAGTCATCTAACCCTATAAAGCTCCAAATATCAGTAGGTGAAATGGGCCTAGCCAAATCTCAAACTACCTCAATCTTTTTCAGATCTGCCATAATCTCATCTTTGAACATCATGTGCCCCAAGAATGCAATGGACGCAAGTCAGAACTCGCACTAGGAGAACATGGCATACAAATGCTTATCCTTCAGGGTCTGAAGCACAATCCTCAAGTGTTACTCATGCTACTCTCTACTCCTAGAGTAGATTAAAATATCATCGATGAATATAATCACAAACAAATACAAATAGGGTCCACACACCCCATTCTTCAACCCTATAAATACCGCCGGATTATTAGTCAACTCAAACTACATGATAAGGAACTCATAGTAATCATAACGAGTCCTAAAATACGGTCTTAGGAACATCTAAAGCCCTGATCTTTAACTGATGGTTGCCCGATCTCAAGTTAATTTTGAGAACACTGAAGTACCCTGAAGTTGATCAAGTAAATCATCAATACATGATATTAGATACTTGTTCTTGATAGTCACCTTGTTCAACTATCAATAATCAATACACATTTGTATAGTGCCATCCTTCTTCTTTACAAATAAGACAAGAGCACCCATGGGGAAATACTAGATTTAATGAACACCTTACTCAACATATCTTACAATTTCTCATTCAGTTCCTTCAACTTTATTGTGCCATCCTTTAAGGAAGTAGGAAAATGGGTTGAGTGTCCGGCTCTAGATCAATCCCAAAATCGATGTCGCGCTTTGGTAGAATACCTAGCAAGTCTATCAGAAAGATCTAATCAAACTCACTCACTATAGGAACTGACTCAAGTGAGCGAGTGTCAACACTAATATACCAATTGTGTTCTAAGTAATCCAAACATCCTTTCTCCACCATCCTATTCACTCTAAAAATGATATCACCTTTTTTGGTGCATGGCTAATCGTACCCTTCCACACAAAGCGAGAGGAGTACCAGGCATATCCAAAGTAACAGTCTTAACGTGATAATCCAAGATAGTATGATAAGGAGATAATCAATCCATACACAAAATCACATCAAAGTCCATCATATCTAGAATGATAAGATCCACTTATGTATCATACCCTAGCAAGGTCACAACAATGTAATGATATACTCAATCCACTATTTCTGAATTACCTATGGGGGTAGAAACACATATAGGTACTGCCAGGGAATTACACATTATATCCAGGCGGGTAGTAAAATAGGCAGACATATAAGAATAAGTAGACCCTGGATCAAATAAAACTAGAGTCTATCAATGAAAAACCAAAATTATATTTGTGATAACTGCATCCTCAGCCTCAGCCTCTGGTCTACCAAAAAAGGCATAACAATGGCCACGATCGCTCGCAGACTGTGTGCCTTCACGACTACCTCTGTGGCTTGTCTGAGCTCCATCCTAGCAACTTCAGAACCACCTCTACAACTTTGTGCACCCCCTCTAGATGGTTTTGGTTATGCCCTATGGGCCTGAACCTAAGAAACCTAATATGTCCCGCCTTGCTTGCGCCTAGGATGCTCTCTAGCAAAATAATACAATTCTCTAAAAATCAAAGCACCCTCTATCGGACATAGACTGATGAGATAGTCTGAATGAACTAGAGCGTCCACTTCGACCTGAGAACCGCGAGATACCCATCATATACTCTGACTACTATGACCACTATACCCGGAATAGCCAATGTCTGAAGCTTATAATGCCACACAAATGGGTATGTTAATCTATTAATGATGACCTCTACCTGAAAAGTTCTTACCCTGGGATGATGTACCACTAAAACTACCATACATGCAAACCATCTTGTCTTTACCCCTATGAACCTTATGATGAATATGCTCAATGCTTTTCAGATGATCCATAACCTGCTGAAAAGAAGCCATGGTAGTCACCAACTGTGTTGTAGCCAAATTGAGTGGAATAATCAATCCCTTCATGAACCTCTCGATCTGTTCCTTCTCTGTAGTTAGAATCATCAATACAATATGAGCTAAGGCATGAAACATGGTCTCATACTTAGTGACTAACATAGTATCCCGCTCGAGATCCTCAAACTGATCTCTCATTCTCTCCATCAAACTATGAAGCACATGCTTCCCTCAGAAACTGTGTCCTAGTCATAGAAAGTGATCCATCTTGTCTGCAATTAAGATAGGACCTTCACCAATGCTTAGCTAGTCCTACCATTTGAAATATAGTACAATCGACACTTTTCGACTAAAGAAAACTGAAGTTATGCAACCTTTCTTGACAGCTAATGAATAATTCATAAGCATTTTTCTCAACAACTCCCCTAAAATGATGAGAACCCATCCTAACAAAGCAATCAAACATCATGTGCTTCTCCATGGACATCACTAGCCTGGCCACAACCCGTGAAGCAACAAAAGGTTTTGGTAACACATTCATGTGAGGAGCCATAACAACACCTTGTTGCGCTCTGAGCATCTGAAGACACGTAGCTGGTCTGGAGTTTGAGCACCAACTTTAGTCTGAGAATCATCAAGAGTAATAAGTAGGACTCTTGTTTGAGACACACCCTACAAGAAGCTCAAAATACCAATTATAGTATCCTGCAATACCTGAGTAGCTACAAAACCTTGTGACATATGGGCTAGCCCCAACTCTTTGAGCTGATAACCCACATCCTCAACCTCGATCTCTAGATCAGGGGATGCTACTCTAGAATGACCCTAATCTTGTGTGGCAGTCCATAACCTACCTCTACCTCGTCCTTGACCCCTTTATTGACCTTGTGCAAGGGCCTAGACAATAGATGTAGGTGCCTCGTCTCTAACCGGTATTGATTTCATCCTTACCATATGTCAATAATGAAACAGAGATATTAATAACTGATAGAATCAAGTATGCACGATAAGGAATTAAAAATAAAATTTTCCTAAAATTTCCCATAGCCTTTCGAAGATACATACGGACTTTATCGTACCTATCTGCAAGACTTTACCAGACACTTGCTCTTGTACTTGTGAGACAGGTATACCTAGCACTCTGATACCAAATATAATGACCTGTTCTGTCGTTATTAAAAATATCTGCAATTAAGGCAGGTGTCTCTCATTTGTAATAAGAGTTAGGATTAATTCTTTAGTATGAGAATACATTTGGTATGTACTAAGGTCATACAATACTCCTAGCACAAATTTAAGTTGAAAGTTTTCTTATCGATTTTATTTTGGGCTAAGTTCAAACTAGGGTCAACTTCAAATGAGTTTTTCTCCTAGAATATAAGGAGTTAGGGGTCGAAATACCTACCAAATTAAATATCTTTGAGTTCTCTTTCCGACGCCACTGACTGTTTGTTAATCCGCTTTTCGAGTAAAAAGTTATGACTATTTTATTGAAGATTGTCCATGCTAAAAAGTTGAGTCTGCTGTAGCGGGATTTAGGTCGCTATAGCGGTACCGCAATAGCGGTTGACAGTCTGCTATAGCAGAATGACAAAACCAGAAAGCCCAGAAATGAGTTTTATAATTCCATTCGCTCTTCTTTAGTAAAAAACAAATGAGGGTTGCTCCAAAAACCCTCCTAGGCTGCTCCAAAGCTTGGGAGCCATGGGGAGGAGGGATTCCGGTTAAAAGGATGTAAATCCATGGATTTCAGGCTTGTCATCCGTCAGGGAACGCCTTCATGGAGTTAGAAATTATATTATGCAGTTGCTTGGTGTCCAGGTAGGCTAGGTTTTCTCTATATTGAGTAGATATTGACTTGCTTTCATTTCGTATTATTGTATAGACTGTAAAGGAGAAACTATGTCTAGGCCTTCAGGTGCGGAGTCTGGAAGAGTATTGTGTTTGGATGGATTAAATTAGATAATGATCAGGTTGAGATATGGTTTGTAAAATGCTGGGCTGCTTATGGTTATTATGGGTTGTATGATGATAGAATTCAGGAACTAGAGTGTCGGGAAAATTCGGGGAACCAATAATACTATGGTAGTTAAGGGATTAATTAAAGGGAGTTTCTGAAATGATTGTATATAAAAGAAGTAGAATAAAAAGAATGGTGGAAGTACCAGGGTAGGAGAGGTCTTCCCTATATTATATCTGCCTTAGCAGTAGGTTCGGAAATAAATGTATCTACTAGCCATGTATTAAAAAGGGGCGAATGGGAATTCAGTTTGCGGACGGGATCCAAGGTTGAGTTTATGTAACCGGGATTGGGTAGGTGATGGTTATTATTTTTCCAATGTGCATTATGTGTTTCATATACTATTGCTTAGTATTGTATGAGTTGCATGCTTAGTGAATGGTTATTGAATGTCTAATTATTTGGTTATCAATCTTGTAAAATAAACTAGGTGTTGTTGCTTGTTGGCTTGCAAGTGTGCTTTTGTTCATTATTTGTTGACTATTGGATTGTGTGACATTCGATTGGCTCGGGTACCATGACTGGTATAGGTTACTAATGATTGGCTCGGGTACCACGTCTGATATAGGAATACTAATGGTTGGCTTGGGTACCATGCCTAGTATAGAAATACTAATGGTTGGATCGGGTACCACGCTTGGTATGGGAATACTAATGGTTGGTTCGGGTACCATGCCTAGTACAGAAATAACACCATTGTCTTGGGTACCACGCCTGGTATGGTTTTATTGCATATGTATTGATTGTATTCTGATGATGGTCCCATGAGTGGATCTAGTGGAGTGTTTATTTGGTATTTGATTATATTGTTGACATGTGATTGTTATATGATGGTCTTGAGAGGCTGAGTTATTACACTTAATTGTGTAGATTGGTCCCAGACTGGATCAGGTATTGTATATTAACACTAGGTGTTGGTCTAGGGACCCATAATTAGTCCGTAAATGTAAAAGGGTAAATGTTTGTTGTTAAATGATTGTTGAACCCGTTCTCTGTGGTTGATAAGTTTAGAAGGAAGACTGAGTCTGAAATTGTTTTGTTACGAGTCTAATTATTACTTATTGTTCTTCACATGTTGTGTTCCTGAGAGGGCCAGAAATTATTATTGTGTGGCATATAATTGGTCCTTGAAGGGCCGGGTTAGTGTGCTTAAGTGACAAGGTGGTTCTTCTGTGAACTGAGGTCGTATGTTATTGGCATAGATGATGTCCTAGGGATCTTTGTATGGTCCAGATTATGTAAAAAGGATACATGTTTGTTGTCACTGAGAATTGTCAATGTCGGTTAGACTTGTTAAGTGTGGTTGACAAGCTAAGGAAGAGACTTGTGGTCTGGTTATAGCTTTGACTGTTGTTACTTGTCGAGTATGAACCTGGGGTCATTGGGGTAGTTTTGTACTAGTAGGTGGCGGTACGACGGGTGTGGTTTACGTCACTAAGTAGTGGGGTTTACTTCAGGTTATTGAGTCATAGTGGTTGACTGGGGTAAGGGAATGGTAGTCCGGGTATGTGCATAGATGTCGGGTAATGACAAGTGTGACTTGGGAAGTTTAGGTGACAAGTGTGACTTGGGAAGTCTAGGTGTCAAGGTGACTTGGGAAGTCTAGGCGTCAAGGTGACTTAAGAAGTCTAAGGGTTAAGGTGACTTGGGAATGTCCTAGGGGTCGGAGCATAACGTCTCATGGTGGTGGAGTTGGCAGCGGAAGGGATAGGCATGCTTGGGTTGATATTGGGTTTTGGTAAGGTGAATGTTGGAGGATGGAACTATTGTAGTTAATTACATGTTTTCCCTTGATTTTCTTATATGATGGTACAAGTGAATTCGGATCGATCGATGATGCCTACCGGTATGTGTGTTTGTACCGATTCTACTTTTGCTATACCTTTTTGGGTATAGTCTGGTTGCAGGATTGATGATGTTTCATAAGTACAAGACGGCGGTGATCTTCAACAGCTTCTACTTTTGTTCCTATGGTGAAAGTTGTGTCATTTTATATTTCCTTGTATTACTCCTGTAGTAGCTCTTGTACCGGCTTAGACTAGATTCAAGGGATAGTTTGTTTTCAAATTGTAAATTGTTTTCCCAGTTTTAAAAAGGATATACTGTATTTCTTTGTAAAAGATATTTTTCTGAAACAAGGTTGTAAATGGTTTCACGTATTAAAATGAGGTTATTTATTGTTATACTTTGTTTTCCACAAGTACCTGTTGGATCGGGTGGTAAGAGTTCGTCTATCTAGGTAGTTAGAGTAGGCGTCCGCACGGATGGTAGTTGGGTCGTGACACCAAATTATCACGACCCAAAAATTAAGGTCATGATGGCACATACCCTATTCCCCCTGGTAGGTGAGCATGCCTTTCGTGAAAACATAAAGTATAGAATAAATGCGAAAGTAATTTGAATGATAACACAATATTAAAAATCTCAAATATCTTTCATAAATAATGCAACAGTACAAAATAGAACTATCCCAAGACTCAGTGCCACGTGCACAAGAGCTTTCTAATACAAAGAAAAATGCCAAGTCTAGTACATCACTGTCTAAAATCTAGAAAGACAAACTAAACATAAAGAGGAAACCGGCAAAGTCTCCAAATGAAAGGAGCTTACCATGAATCTGAATCTACGATGGCCATGAATGAGTCAAGAATCGCACAAGTGGTACCAGGATCTGCATAAGAAAAGATGAAACAAGTGTAGAATGAGTACAAAATAAAAAGTACTTAGTAGGCATCGTAGGTATAAAGGCATGACTGTGACGTGATCACTAAAACTGATGCCAGACATAGGGGACTTGTAAACCTATGGGGGCACATAGTTCTGGAACTAAGGGTACTCTCACCCGGTCCAACTTGGTGCTAAATACTACTCCCAAAACATACTTATAGCTCATATAATACTGGGGCATATCTGATGCCAAAACTGATCATAACTGGTGACATATCTGATGTCAAAACTGTTGAAAAGCAATAAGACATATCTGAATGCCATGCAATTTATCATATATCTAAAGACTTAGCATAGCCATAATTCAAATCATGCATTTCCTTTCTAAAGAGTAATTATATCGCATAAAGAATATTAGTAATCCTGCATGCAAAAAAGTCTCAGTAGTTCAAACAATATCACAAAGATAGGCAATATTGCAAGAACTGGGACTTTCATATATCCTGCCCAGACTCAAACTGGGGCTTACAGTTTATATGTGCACAAAATTGATTTGGATTTTAAATATATTACCCGTACTCGAACCATGACTAAATCAATATTTTCTTTCAAAACTTACTTCCATAATATCGTGTCCATGAGTCATGAAATTAATGAGCATGCATTATCACAGTAATAAAGTAGCTTTGAATGCTACAAGTATATAAAATGTATTTCTCAACACAATAACATAGGCTACAAGCCTCATCAATTGGTAACATAAAACTCAAACTCATGCCCGTAGGCCACACCTTCTCAGTCAATCAAGTACCTCTCGTACGATGCCCATCACAGTGTAATGACTCCTCATATACGATACAATGCATAAAATTATGCAAAACACGACAATGATACGATTTTCCAAGTCTCAGGCCATTTATTGGCTAAAACCTCAATTTGAGTAATACATTGTCAAGTCATATCAATTTATATTTTAATCCAATATTTCGATCAATCCATAATATATTTTATACAATAAGTTGACACTCAATCTAAGTATGAAAAAAGTAAGTCATAATCTACCTCGAAGTCGAAGCACAAATCACGAATTATCACAAGGCAACATTTATCTTTTGTCGAGCCTTGGAATGTTTTCAATCTATCAAATATAATGATATACAAGTAAATAGGAGTCCATTGATACCCATATCACAGTATAAAATGTGGGGTCAAAATTGGGACAATAAGTCAACCCCAAGATCCGACGTCAAAACTGAAATTTCCTTCATAAGATAAGGAACTCAAATCTGAAAATTTATCGAAAGTAGAATTCAAAATGGACCTCAAATTCCAAAATAGACTATGCTAACTTTAGAAAAAATTCCTCAATTTCCCATATGCGGTAATTCAACGAAATAAATGACAAATCAGTGGAGAATTACCAAAGGGGATATTAGAAACTTACCCCTGCAAAGAATCCTTAAAAATGCTCCAAAGATCTCCAATCTGGGCTTAAAATCTCCCAAAATTGAATTATGAAAGCTTAAGTTCCAAATTGGGATTTCATTGTCTCCAGGTCTAAGGTATTCTTCGTGAAAGCGAGCCTTCAACTGACCCAGACCCTCATGAACGTAGCCCTTTCCAAGCGCACAAGATGAACAATCATGACCCGACCCAGAAGCTCTTCTTCGCGGATGTGATAGGTCCTTCACAATTGTGGTTCCCCATAATTTCCTTCTCTGTGAAGGCGACCAGGCACCCGCGAGCATGACCAGGCACACAAATGAGAAGGAAAAAATTAACCTGCACCAAATACAGCTAACAACAACCTCAAAATTATATTCAAATTTGGAGTCAACCCTTGAAAATCATTTGGAAACCCTCAATCACAAATTAATAGTGTTAATCGATCATAAAACACATTTAGAATCTATCAAAATTATCAAATCACCAGTTTGAGTTTTCTTGATCGAATATTGATCGTGGTTAACTCAAAAGTTAAAAAAATTAAAAAAATCCAACCAAAGGTCTAAAACACCCCCGAAATCCTCGAAAGTCATGTCAAACTACCGATTAGATTATAAATCACCTTCCAGACCTAGTGAAATCATCAAAATATGAAGTCGACCTCGCTTATCCCAAATATTGACTTTGGTCAAACTTTCATTGTTTTCAACTTTCAAAGCTCAAATTATCTCCCAAAATATATTTAATTATCTCGGGAATCGCATCACCCCTTTTCGCAAGTCATAAACAGCTAACCACAAGTCCACAGCTATGAGGAGGCTAAACAGTGCAAAATAAGCAAAAATTACAAAATGATCTTGGCGGGTTGTTACATTCTTTCTCTTGTAGATGTTGTTTCTCTTCTGTTCATAAATAGTTTAGTAATTTTATTTGAATGTGTTATGTATTAATTAAGACGATGATAGAAGAATGTGCATATCCAAACATTAAAATGATCATTTTAAAAGATATACTCCCTCCGTTTCAATTTGTTTGACTTACTTTCTATTTTAGTCCATTTCAGAAAGAATGACTCTTTTCTTTTTTAGTAATTTTTTAATTTCAACTTTTCACATAACATGTTTAAGACCACAAGATTAAAGGGCATTTTAGTACATTTCACATATCTTTAATTTAAGACCACAAGATTCAAAAAATTTCTTTATTTTCTTAAACTCTGTGCCAAGTCAAAATAGGTCAATCAATTTAAAACGGAGAGAGTATAAACATAAAATTCAAAGTAAGTTTGCTTTATCATAAATTAATAATGTTTTTCACCAAAACACACACCTTGACACTAGAAAGATTATCTTGTTTCGTTTCTTTTTTTGTTCTACTTAACGAACTACTTCTTAAATATCCTTTGATGAATCAAGTTTCTTATAAATCTTATTTCATAGATGTTTTCATTTTTCTATTTTATTATTTGAGTATTTTTTATTATTTTAGTGATTCCAAAATGATTTGATTATTTTTCTTTTATTAATACAACAGAAAAAAATTATCCCAATAAAAATAAAGAATTTTCTTTAGATCACATATCAAAAAAAAGAAAATTAATTATAATCTCGTATTAATTAACTTGTTCATGCAGGATTTGTTGTTTTATATTCACTGGTAATACGGATGAGCTTTCAAACGGTGACATAAATATTAATAATCAAGGTCTTAATTCTTCTATTATACTATCGGGCTATGATTTTGATTAAGGTGTAGACATGTCAAATATATTTGCTTTTCTTCAAGAGCAACCTATGAATAACAATATTCCTAACACTTTTCTATCGAAAATGCTTCTCCAAATCATCATCAAAATTTTAAAAATATTTCAGAATTAACTAATGTTATTCTTAAATAGTAGCCCGTTAATACCATCAATATTCCTAGCAGTTCATCAACAGATAAGAATTCATCAAAAATAACTTATTAGATTGTCCTTGATAAGGATAATGACTACTCATTGTCTTATATTTTTTCACAAAAGTAAAGTATGTTTTCACGCTACAAGAGAAAGGAACAACAAAATTAGTACTAGTGAAGGGAGAAATCAAGAAAACTCTAAAACCAATGACTTGATCCTTATGCCTATTTTTATGGAGAAATAAGATGCCATTAGTAATATTTCAAGTAGGACGGATCAAGAGAACTCTAAAATCAATGACATGATTCTCCAATAATCTATGCCAAAAATTTTAATTTTTGAAAAATTAGAAAGGGAGTAATCTATAAAATCTAAGTTTACCATTAATTATCCTTTAAAAGTTTCAACAAGTACTTGAAAAGAACAAGAAAATCCTAAATTCAAGCACTTATCTATGCTAGATATTCCATGTTTGGAAAGAGATCCCATGAAGCCAACTGATCATTCTAGTTTTTGGATAGGGCAAGAAAATCCTAAAATCAAGGTCATCATCCTCAATCAAGAAAGTGATTTTATGAAACCAAAGTTTTTACTTATCAAAGTCAATTTCTTTGTTAATAATACTGGCATTGGTTCTAGAATTTTCTTGCTCTTATCCAAAAATTAGGATGATCAATTGGCTTCATGGAATCTTTTTCTACACATGGAATTTTTGGTATATGTGGATCATTGGATAGGATTTTCTTGATCTTTCTAAGTACTTGTTCAAATTTTCAAAAGATGATCAATGACAAACTTTGATTTTATGGACGACTCCCTTTTAATTTCTCAAAAACTGAAGTTTTTGGCATAGGTTGTTAGAGAATCATGTTATTGATTGTAAGGTTTTCTTGCTCCCTCTTGCTTGATATATTAATAATTTTACCTCGTTTCTCCATAAAAATAGGCATAGAGATCAAGCCATTGATTTTAAAATTTTCTTGATTTATCCCTCCACATGTTCTAGTTTTACTTGTTTCTCCTTCCTCTTGCAGCGTTGGTACATACTTTACTCCAGTGAAAAAAATATAAGACATAATCATCATCCTTATCAAGGATATTCTGATAAGTTATTCTTAAAGAATTCTAATTTATTGATGAGCTGCTAGGAACATTGATGATGGTAATGCGCTACTTCTCTTTAAGAATAACATTAAGTACTTTTGAAATATTCTCAAAAAATTTATGATGATTTGGAAAAATATTTTCTACAGAAATGCTAGGAATAATGTTGTTGTTCACATGTTGTTCTTCAAGAAAAGCAAAATATCTGACAGGGTTACACCTTCACCAAAATCAAAGCTCCGTGATATAATAGAAGAATTAAGACTTTGATTATTAATATTCATGTTATCGCTTGGAGCTTCATCTATATTTACCAAATGGATATAAAATAACAAATCTTGCATGAACAAGTTAATTAATCACAAGATTATAATTAAATTTTCTTCTTTTTTTATATGCAATCTAAAGAGGATTCTTTATTTTTACTAAGATATTTTTTTATTATTATTATTATCAACAAAAGAAAAATAATCAAATTATTCTTGAACCACCAAAATAATAAAATGCACTCAATTAGTAAAATAAGAAAATCCAATCATCAATAAAAATAGATTTATTAGCAATTTAGTTTATTAAAGGGTATTTAAAAGTAGTTCGTCAAACATAACAAAAAAATTAAAGGAAACATGATAATTTTTCTAGTGTCAAGATGTGTGTTGGTGGAAAACATTATTAATTTATGATAAAGCAAACTCACTTTGAATTGCATGTCTATATATCTTTTTTAATAAATTTTTTAATGTTGAATTTGCACATTCTTTTATCATCGTCTTAATTAATAGATAAACACATACATATAAAATTACTAAAATATCTATGAAAAGAAAGAAATAACATATACAAGAGAAAAAATATGTAACAAACCTCAAGGTTCTTTTGTGATTTTTGGTGCTTTTCCACTATTTAATCCTCCCCATAGTTGTGGTTAGTTGTTTATGATATTCAAGGATGAATGATGTGATTTTCGATGTGATGGAATGCATTTCAAGAAAGTATTCTAGTTTTGAAAATTGAAAATTTGAAAGGTTTGATCAAAATCAACATTTGCGGTTGGTGAAGTCAAATTTTAGTGTTGATAATTTCACTAGATCCAAAGGATAATTTATGATCTAGTTGGATATTCGACACGATTCTCAAGGCTTTTGAATCTTTGATTGAATTTTTAGTTTTCTTAACTTTTGAATTGACCATGGTCAATATTCGATCAAGACGACTCTGAAATGGTGATTTAATGATTTCAACGAGTTTGTAATATATTTTATGATTGATCTGCACTATTGAACGACGTTCGAAGATTTCTGAATGTTTTTTGAGGATTGAATCTAAGTTTGAATGTGTTTTTGAGGTTGCTGTCAACTGTATCTGGTGTAGGTCAGATTCCTTCTTTGCATTTGCGTGTGCCTAGATGCATTCACTGAGAAGAAAATTTTGGGGGATCACGGTCACAAAGAATTCATTGCATTCGCGAACAAGAGCTTTTAGGGCAGATCTAACCTCTCTTTTGGTAATTTTCCACTAATTTGTCATTTATTTTTGTTGTACCGCATATAGAAAATGGAATTTGGGGAATTTTCTTCTAAAGACGTTAAGAAAGTGTATTTTTGAGATTTGAGCTCTGATTCGAACTTTATTTTTTGATGAAGTTTCATATTTGAGTTTCTTATCTTTTGGGTAAAGTGATTCCAATGAAAAATTCTAGTTTCAACATTGGAATTTGGGGCTAATTTTTTTACCCATATTTTTATATTATGATATGGGTATAGGTGAACTTGTATTTACTTATAGATCATATTTTTGATAGATTGGAGTGTTCTGAGGCTATACGAATGGAGAAGGTTGCCTTGAGAAGTGCTTGTGGGTAAAAATGAAACAGCCTAAAAAGTTGAAAGAATAAACAACCCAAATCATTTCAAGTACCATCATCTTGGGAAGTACTTTGTCTTTAATGACAAAGTTATGAAGTTGACTAATAAAAATATGACGTGAATAAAGATGAGAAGTTAAGTGTAAACAAAGTCTCTGTCACATTTGGGTTATTCAAACCATTCATGATCTACAATCTTGTTGAAGGATAAGGAGAGAAAAATGTTCTAAACAAATTAGCGTCAATAATGATTTAGTTCAGAAACCTTAAATTTATTGTTTCAAATGGATCACTAAGTTCCTCGAGAAGAAGAGAACAACAGTAAAGGAAAAACCCTCAGATTGAATTAAATATCAAAATAAGCAAGGCAACAGTAAAGGAAAGAGTGAAAATCTATCGTTAACATCATATTCAAAATCAAAAATATTGTGGAGTCTCCTCCTCAAAAATATACTTGTAAAGCAAAAGATCACTTTTTCATCTCATGAATTGTGCGACAACTAGTTTATAAAATTTTAACTTTGATACTGTATATCCATTAAACTATCAGATGCAAGACAAAATTTATTCTCCCGAATCTCGATAATTATAAGTTTATGGGAATAATACAAATTATTATTAGGCTAAAAATATTAGAAAATTAAAATAATTAAATCTAATTTTCTTAATTAGTAGTAATTCTAAGAAAGAAAATTGTTCATCGAAAAGTGACCATTGACATCAGTACAATATAAACGTGGGAGCAAAATTGACCACAAATATTTTTTGGTGAAACACAAGGAGTATACAAGCAATGTGTTGCTATTATTTAATTCATTTGATAAATAGGGTCAGAAAGATACAATGGATAAAGACATGTATTAATGAACTATTTATATTTTATTAAAGGTTATCACGCCATTTTCATGTGGGAGTTTTAATAAGATCCGATCAAAGTAATTTTTTTGATAACCAAAGCAAAGTAATATGATTTTTATGTAACTTAAAAAATAAAATATTTTTTATATAATGAAGACAAAGCCGAATAAGCACCCATGAAATTTTAGACTTACTTCCATATGTATTTATCAATTTCATTTGGACAGAGCGAAATTGAAAAATTTCTTCAGCTTATTCATTAAATGTAAGTGATATATACTATTTCTGCTATTTCTTGTGATAGATGGTATGAGATTATATGTCTTACCAAATGTGAATACTTAAATAAATAAAACAAGAAATTAAACCATTCATTACAGATTGTTTTTAATTTTTAGATTGGAAAAAACTGAATTATATCTCATTTATTCAATGTTGAATTAACCACTTATGGTAAGCAGGAAAATATTTTGAATCTAAGAAAAAAATTATGTTGAAAAGACATAATATATCAGTCGATTTTCTATTAGATTAGATACAACAATTAAAATTGAAATGTGTTTTTAAAAGTGTGAATCTTTTAAAGAAAATAGAGTATCTGCAAGAAATAGTTCATAAAGCACTAAAGAATAAATGAACAGTACATCATCAAATAAAAAAAAGAAAATTAAAGGAAATAACTTACAGCTTGGTGATCCGTTGATTCAATTCAGAAGAATCCATGAAAAGGATTCATGTTGGAATTGAATTTAATCATTGTCATTGTCATCAACATCATTTTCAGTATTGTGAACGCCCTTCATCTCAGCCGCAATAAATTGAGTTGTGTTGAGAATCAATGAATGAGAGGGATTGTTAAAACATTATTTTTATAGGAGGCACAAGCAGCTAGGGTTTTCAAAAATTTAGTAAAAATATTGTTAAAATTTGGTTTGCTCCTAACTAAAGTTGACAGCTTCAGCCCATATATTTTAATGAGTTGGATCACTTATATTTTAGTTGGGTAAATATGGGCTTTATTCTATCATTAACACATAAAAAATAGGATAGACTACATAATTAATCAAACATCCTTACCATAACTACATAATATCCCACTACTTTAAAATAATCACATATATCTCACTAGATTGTATTTTCCATACAAAAATGTGTATTTCAACACACTCCTATTACTTCGCTCCAAATCACTCCTTCCCTCAAATCTCTCCAACTTCTCCCTCAAATCTCTCTTTATTTTCAATCAAAACAAATTTTATACATTTGGTATATAATCAAATGGCATCAAATCCAATAGGAGTGAGGCGGTACTTTTTAGTGAAAAATAATGCAGATCCTCTTTTTTGTTTCATCGTTTTTCCTTTTTTTCATTTTTTTGGTTCTTATGCTTTTTTTTTTCTCCTTTTTCAGATTTACCCATTAATTTTGAATGGGAATAAAAACCCTTTGATCAAGAAACTGCAGTATCTGCTAAGGAACAAGATGAAACATTTCAATTTTTAGCCAATTTGATGGTTTGTGATTCGGGTTCAAGACTAATCCCAAGTGGATTTTTGGTTTGTGGTGGTGGTGGATGATTCGTCCGCCACCATGTCAATGACGGTAGTTATTGAACGGTGTTGTTCGATGTGCATCTATGCACGAACATATACAGGATACATCAAATTAGTACTGGATACATATAAACATATACATGAAATCACCTATTGGATACATATAAACAGAGTAATAAAAATCACGGAATAGATCAAATTAATACTGGATACATGTACGGGATACATCAAATTAGTACTGGATACATCAAAAATCAGGGGATATATCAAAAATCACGGGATACATGTACGGGATACATGTACGGGATACATCAAATTAGTACTGGATACATATAAACATATACATGAAATCACCTATTGGATACATATAAACAGAGTAATAATAATTATTTTATTATTTTAAAGAGTAATAAAAATAAAATTAATCAAATTACATAACCAAAATATATATTAAGTTAATCCCTTGATTTCCACCTTATATTAAGAGATTTATTACTGAAAATATCTTTAGTAACCGAAATTAGTGATTTCTTCCTAATTAATTGCAAATCAGTTACTTCCTTTTAAAGCTCCCCAATTAGTTAGACATGTATCTAGGATAAACGTTTTTTTACTGTAGATACACGCCTAATCTTGTGAAAGTTTTGAGTAAAATGTAATTTTTAAAAATACTGGTTTAAAATGTAATTAGGCATCAAACTAATGTGTTTTATGTTGTTTACACTAAAAAATATAGACAAATATGGTATCTATATACGAACTCAATTTGTAAATAGAAAATAATATTCACTTGAATATTAAAAGAAAGACATTTTGAAATCCGCCCAATGCATCCACAATCCAACCCCCGCACGGTTCACCTACTCCTACCTGCCTACCTTAACCTACCCCCACCCCTGCCTACCCCACTCCACCTTAGGTTAAAGATTGTCCTGGCAGAGTTGGGAGTTGGGGTCAGGGTCAAGATTAGATCCCGGGTAAGGAGTTGTGGTGAGATGGGAGTGAGGTCCTGGGTCGGGAGTCGGGATCAAGTTCAAGATTGGGAGTCGAGTTTTGAGTTTGATCTTAGGCCCTTAGATAGGAGTTAGGTGACGGGTGTCACTTGGTATAAAGAGTCAAGTCACGGGTGGGGATCAAGATTCGGGTCCTAGGTACTTGAGATCAAGAGTCAGGTCTCAGATCTTGAATCAAAAGTCGAGTGGATCAAGATTCGGGTCTTGATTCGAGGTAGGGATCAAGAGTTAGGTCCTGAATCAGGGTCGGGGTTGGATTATAGGTCCCAAGTCAGGGTCAATATTGGGTCCCAAGTTTAAGGTCTACTGTCCAGTCCTAGGGCGGGAGTTGGATTCCCAAGTCAGGGATGAAAACGAGAGTCGAATCCCGGATTGGGGTTAGGGCCAAGTCCCATGTATTGATTTGGGAGTAGAGTCTCGGGTCTGGTTTAGGAGCCGAGTTCTATGTCAAAATCAAAAGTCAAAATAAGAGTCGGATCAAGTGTAACACCCCATAATTTGGGAGTATTTAAATTAGGTCGTTAAAAACTTATGAGTCTAATAGTATCGCTTTATGTCACTCGTCGATGACCTGTCGGGAGAATGAGGTTGCAAATGGGTGAGTTTATCAAGGGAATGATGTATGAAGGTGTTCGAAGTGTTGGAACAAAGTTAGAAGCCAAAAGGATACTCGAAACAAAAAATCAAGTTGAAGGTCTCATTACGGCAAAGTATTTCAAATAATCTCGTATGTGGTTTGACATGAAACATGCATATCTCTTAATTTACAAGGAGTAAGAGGGCCTACTACCTATTATATTAAAGGTCTTCAAGTCTAATTTCCAACAAAATTAATCTCTCATCAATTAAAGTTTGGGATAAAAATTTATGTGTTTTTTATCACGGACTTACATAATTCTCGAATGTATATGTGACCAGACCCCATCTAAGAGTAAATGGATAAGAAAATGCATAATGTGGACAGCACCACCTTCATGCGGAAGTGAGGTAAAACAACATCAAATTTTCAACTTAGTAATTTCACTAAACAATTATTTTCAAGAATCCACCAAATTAATTAAAAATTAATCCATTGTGATCTTTACTTATCTTAAACCAGACCACTTTTTCTTATACTTACTACAACTTGCAAACTATCCAGCTCTACAGTGTGTGTGTATATATATATATATATATATATATATATATATATATATATATATATATATATATATATCAGGGACGGCTCTACCCCTTCGAGGAAAAGGCGGTCGCCTAAGGCCCCCAAATGAAAAAGTTACACTCTCTGAATATTAGGATAAAATTATTACACTTTTTAGCCCAAATCTTTATTATTACACAAAATGGACAACTTTTTCGGTGCCATTAATTTAAAAAGAATTGAAGGGAATACTCGGCTTGCCGCCGAGTTGTCATGATTGGGAAAGTTGTCGACATTGTGATGATTATCAACAAAATATAGGAAGGTTAAAAAAATTAAATTAATATGGGAAAGGTAAAAAATAATTTATCAATTGTTGTGATGATTTGGAAGGTGTTCTAGTATAAATATATATAATCAATGTTTATACATACTTATACATGGTAGATACATTATTTAAATATTATATATGTGTATATATATTATATAATTATGTATAAAATAAATAATAATGTAAAAGTATGTCTTAAATATCTTTTATACCCTATTATACAAGTTTATACATTTGTGTACGATAAGAGTATAATTTTGTATAAAAATGTATAAAGTTGTATAAATATGTATAAATACGTATAAAGATGTATATCCTGTAAAACTGGGCTATTGCGGGTGTAATTATTTTTATGGGCTATGTAAATATAATTATTTTTCTTAAACAGTCTATTTTTGAAATTACACCCCCCCCCCCAAAAAAAAAAAATTTGAGGGGCCTTATTTTTTTTATTTTTTTAGCAATAATAGATTATAGATTTTTTATAAGAAAAATATTAAATACAATTTATAGAAAAAAAATTTAATATAAAATAAAAAAATTATTAGAAGAAGTTTGATATATCTAGAGTACTATGTTTCAAGAAAGATTAGATGCATTGATTATATATGTTATTAATTGAAAAAGAACTATTAGAGAAAATGGATTATAAAAAAACACTTAACAACTTTGCATCTCAAGAAATTTAAAAAGTAGACTTTATAAGAAAAAAATAATTTTTTAAAAAAAATTTAAGGCCTCCGTTCAATTTCCGTCTTAGGCCACTAATATGCTTGAGCTGCCCCTAATCTATATATATATATATAACGGTTGAAGAGAAATACGAGGGAGAGCAATATGATGTAGTGCTTGAATACCAAAAGGAGAAAAAATAAATTATTTCATTATGTTATTGAGCTCGATTTCAAAATTAAACATCGTAAAGGAAGGCGTTGATTTGTTGTAAGTTTTCTAGACAAAAATCAAGGTATGTCTTCCATTTTTATTATTATTTACGAGACTATATTTACGTTCTAGTTATATTTTATGAGAAGAACTCAAGAGGATAGTATTTGAATGTCAAAAGTTTGAGTTATATACTTGTTTGGGATGTATAAGGGGTTGTATATTGTGAAGTAAGTAAGGATGGAGTAAGTAAGTTTGACCTCATAGAGAGGTCTTGAGATAACTTTGGGAAGCGAGAAAGAGAGTAGTGTGGTGATATACTATTTATTTATTGTATTTGTCGAGCTTGTCATTCATGGGTCATTGTTATATTGTCAACATCATCCACCTCTTGGTTATCTACTTATATTGTCGTATAATATTGTCACGACCCAACTAACCACAGCAATTCTCCAGACGTCGTCCCGAAAGCCTAAGCCTGCATTCTCTTTTTCTATCTATACAATAAATACGAAATGAAGCAGGTCAATCTACTCAAAGGAGAAAACCTAGCCTACGTGGACGCCAAGCAGCTGCCTGATGCCTTTTCTGGCTCTGTGAAGGCGTTCCCTGCCGGATGGTAAGCCTGAAACCGTGCTTTCGCATCCCTTTAGCCGGAATCTCTCCTCCCCATGGCTCTCAAGCCTCGGAGCAGCCTAGGAGGGTTTTTGGAGAAACCCTTGTATGTTTTCCAACTGAGGAGGAGAAGTCTTTTATTAAAATCACGTTCTGCGGCTACTGCCTCCCGTCATCCCGCTATAGTGGATGGCCTTCCGCTATAGCAGAATAAATACCGCTATAGCGGAGTAATGTCAGCCTTGTCGATTTCTAAAAGTTTGAAATTTTCCATCACGTTGCCCCACTTAATACAAAATATTTTTAAATCGTTTTTGAAATTTTGTGATATCCTGATTTCTAAAATAACAACCGATCTGGTCGTTACAACAGATACCAATTTACCCATCGTTCGTCCTTGAATGATCTCGAGATAAGAAGACGAAGAGAACTAGCCTGGGACCCTCACTGTTCCAAGGGACCGCGTATTTATGAACCCACGTGAAATACCGAACTTCCCCCTAATTAGTCGCACCGACTCAAAAAGGAAAATACTATTATCCCGCTTTGACGAGGAATTTTTGATCCACTCAGAGAAAATTACACGTGACCTTCCCCGAGCACCTAAGAAATCTGGGGCCTCGTATCATGTCGTAGCGAAGAATTTGAAAAGACCCGAGAGAACCTTTTTTTTTTTCTAAAACGGACTGACACGCCCGCTATAGCAGACATTCTACCACTATAGCGATACCGCTATAGCGAGGTGCCGACCGCTATAGTGGTTGGCAACAGTTGAAATAGGGGAGAAAATGAGTTTTCATCCCATTCTCCTCTATTTTCTTCCGAATGCTCTCCTTCTCTCCCGATCACCCCGCTCCCGACATCGAACTTACCAGGTAATAATCATTTTTACTTGCTCCTTTGCTTTCCTGCACGAATTTAGGTAGGATTGTGGTAGAAAATAATGACTTTGGATAGACGTTGTAGTTGCTTTTTGAATTAGAAAAATAGGTTGGATTTTTGTTGGATTTCCGAAGTATGGATGCTTCCCTTACGTTTATAATGCTTCCACAACGTTCTGGGAATAAGGATTTTGAAACTTTTGGCCAAGAATGGTGGGAATGGTGAAGGGTTGTTCTTGGGTAAAACTTGTGATTTGAATGAAACTTAGGGGTTATAATGCCCAATTTTTTTGTAGAAAACAGTAGTAAGACACTTTAGGAGCACTGATCTGAACTTGGATTGTTAAAAATAGAGTTTTGGGTTAAGGGGCCCCATTGAAGCACCCCTTTGAAATTCTGGGATGATGAAGATCGCTATAGCGGTCGAGTACCGCTATAGCGGAGAAATTTCCGCTATAGCGATTCCTCTATGGCGGACAGACGCCCGCTATAGCAGAAGACCGCAAAACAGAAGCTTCATTAGGCTAACACTTAGAAAAAAATTCCCTTTTTGAAATCGTTCCTTCATGCTAAAACAAGTTCTAATCCCACTCTTGGCTATATTGCAGGTTAACAAAAATCAATGGCCGAAGGACAATACCTTGAGTACGATTATGTGAGGTTCCCTGACAATGCTAATCACGAGAGGTTCTGGGACTATCACCGGCTTGAATTCTGTTTTGAAAATGGTTGTAAAATGGTCGGGATGGATGGAAAAGCAGTCGCCTTCCATCGCAGGCTTCAGGAGTTCAATTGGGTTTCGCTGACGGTGGCTCCCCCTCCCACTCGCACAGGTTGGGTGCGGGAGTTCTATGTTATCCTCTCCACTGTCCATTGGGATGATCCCAACCATACTATCCGCATCCAAGGGGTAGAAGTTCCGGTGGATTCTCAGATGATCAACGAGGTGCTAGGGGTGCCTCATGTCTCCAATGATGCGTACGAGGCCAAGGCTCGACTTTGGGACATGACTTGGTTGAGGGATACCGTAGTGGATGAGGAGCTCAGAGAGCAGGTGTTATACCCCATTTTAACCAGGTCAAAACGAAGTACAACATATTGATGATTCTTCAATTATTTAACTTAAAGAGCCGCCACCTAATTAGTTTTTAAAGGTGAATTAGGACACCTAGTTTGTTAACTAAAGCTATGCTAAATTAACTCTAATTAATGGTCTGCTTAACCTTTACGTGATTCTAGGTAGGGGTTCTAATTATCCTAAAGGGAAGGGGTTAAGCATCCTTTAAGATCCGTTAAAGACGGTTAACCGGCCAAACTTAGGTTAATTAACGAAAAACTAATTCAAATTAACAAATTAAGATAACCAAATTTTAAATTCAAAGAAAGCTTGAAAGATGTTGACAATTTAAAAGTTTTCCAAAAAAATTGTATATCTACCTCATTCTTATAAGGAAGAAGTTTAGTAAATTTTTTAACCCGAAAATTATAACTTTAAAATAATTATTTAAAAATTGAGTAAATAACAAGTGAACAACTTAAACTTTCACATGATCTTTTTGAGAAATCTCTTCATCAAGTTAGTCTAGGTGATTTTTTAGGGTCTAAAATATATATATATAACACCTTAAATATAGTAAGAAAAATAGCTTATGAATATTCTTGAGGCTATAAAAATGGTGAGTATAAGAATACTAAGTAAATGAATTTAATGTTAGTGAAGGCAAAAGTGTGTAGAAAACAACTTTACTTATTAGTTTTAAAAAAAAATGACGGATCAAAAATAATTTACGGCTAAGTGTCAATTGAGTTTAAGGCATGTTGAGAAATTAAATAGGATGGGTAGATATGCAAATTAACTAATATTTATTTGACAAAATAGCTTACTAATCAAGACCTTTTGGGTCAAAATTATAGGCCTAGACTTTGCGAGAATATGCACTTCGAAAACTTTTAATCTCTCTTTCAAAGATGCTCTAAATAGTTTTTTTTTAAATCTTTTCCCTTTAAAAAGCCCGCACTTTAGCCATACTCGGTTAATTCTTTTAAGCTCTTAAAACCTATAGCAAATTACCATATGATAGAAACAAGCATAAACTAGCTAGGTTGAATATCCTAAATAACGTGATAAAACTTAAATACTAACGTAACCAATATTAAAATGGATTTAATATATAACCCCAAACGTGAGAGTACCCCAAAACACATAAATAAATAGCAATCACAAATACATCACAAAACGGAATTTAGAAGATGGAAGAGGAAAATAAAGACGTCATATGCGCCCTCGAGTGTTCCGCTCATCTTGCTATTGGGTGTATTCTACGGAACAAAGTACGTGATAACTTCAAATAATAATAGCTTCGAGTCTCCTTGAGACTCCACTTGCGAGAGTCTCGAATTAAGACTCCATTTGCTCCGAAGTGTACATGTAAAGAAGGAGAAAATAAAGATTAGAAACTTGAACTTGGAATAATGTGAACAAGCAGCAAAGGTAACATACAATCTGAGATCATAAGATAACCCAAAGCTTCTAGTATGATGAGTAAACAAATGCAAGAAATAGCACAAGAAAATGAGCTCAAACTTATACTTAATAAACTAGATATCCTATTTGCCGAAGTGCCTCTCATTGAGTTCTTAATTACTACTGAACTCCCAAGAAAAATAATTAGTCTAGATAGAGACACAATTCATGTTCATGAAATCCTTTAAAGAGTTCGGTCATTTGAAAAAAAGACATCGGATTATACAAAGTGTCCCTAATGCTATTTGTCATGCCCTATTTTTTACCAAGGTTAGATAAAGCACAACTTATGGACTCTAAAAGAATTTTTATTATGTACAGAGTCGCCACCCAATTTTTAAGGAAAATAAGGAAACCTATTTTTTATTATTGACATGTATGACTCGCATTTTAATCTGCGAAAAAAACCATTTGAGATTCTAGGTAAGGGTTCAAGTTATTCCGAAGGGAAGGTGTTAGGCATCCTTCGAAATCCACAAATGTGGTACCCGACTAAACTTAATTTTTTAAAGAGAGGGGAGGTAAAAAAAGTATAACTATGAACAGTAATAAATATGTATATACAAGTGCAAACAATAATTTAAAAATATGTACATAAGAGTATGAAAAATGTACTTTTATATGTATGAGAAATTTTATATGTATGAAAATTTATATGTAAGAAAGTATACAAAAGAGTGTAAAAGAATGTATATTGAAAAGTATGTAAATATGTAAATATAAGTAGATACTATTACGAAATATATATATATGAAGAAAATGTATAAGTAATGTATGTTAAATACATTGAGCAAAGAATGTAAAAGAAATGCATTGAAAAGATTGTACAATAATTACATCGAGTGACTTGCGTTTTTCATTATGTAAATATTGTTTCACTTTTGCAAGAAAAAATGAGTTTAAGAATGAGAAAGGAATATTAATTTAAAAGTGTTTTTAACAAAAGAATGTGTAAAAGGATTATTTGTAAAGTTTAGGTAAACTAATTAGAAGGAAAAGAAAAGAAAAGACGTCCTAATGTTTGCGTAACGTAAAAAATATGAATTAATTAACTTAAGTATCTAAGTTAAATTAATTTATTTATAAAAGTATTTACGACTTAAAGTTTTGCCTAAGCGCGTAAAATAGATAAGTAAATAAAGGGACACTCCCACCCGACACCCCAAAAGTAAAGTTTTCACTATATTTTAGTTTTTGTACAATTACAAGAGTTACAAGGATATACATAAAGCAATGAATTTTGGGGAGATTTTCAAACTCCTTTTAATTATCGTCTTCGGGAAGCATCCTCACGTACCTGTATAAACACTTAGTAAAAAATATTAATAACAAATAAATATTTTACCAAAATAAGTCAAGAAATACATATATGTATGTAAATATAAGAAAATAGAATTTTCTTATAGTATGGGCTCAGATATGTAGTTGTATTAAGTTTTAGATACGCCATGGCTGCGAAGCATCGGTTGGCCACCCGAGATCACCTCGCCAAGATGCGGATCATAAAACTTTTTATTTCGTCTTGTAATAACAAGATTTCGTCATCGCCCAAAATTTATTTTTTTCTCGCTACGCATGTATATATGTATCCGTCTTTTATATTGTGGAGGCCTCAAAAATCGACGGGAGTTTTTTCATTGGCCAAGTAATGTAGTATCTTGTTCATTATCAGTTTAATAACATCCGAAAAGCATTAAAAAGGACAAAAATGCCCACCCAAAACAGTCCAAAATTGCAACACAGTGATAGAGCAAAACAGGACCGTCAAAAAATTGACAAAGTCATTAGCAAGACATAATCAAGACAAGAATCAGTCCAAACATTAAGACCAGTAACAAAATAGAGCAACAGCTAGCAAAAACAACCATAAATGGAGCCCCAAAACAGTGATGTTCGTCGGAGAAGACCAATGACTCGCCGGAAAATCCAAGGTCACCGAAAAAATGTTAAAAAAAATCAGTCAAGCACATGATAATAGCGTTGAAACATAACAGCAAGCAAAAAGTCAGAGTCGAAGCTCCGGCAAAGTCAGCAATGTCATCAAAAATGGTGTGAGAACACCATAAAATGCGAGTTATGGACAGATCTATACAAACATACACAATAACATATTATCTCAACAAAATCCAGTCAGTCGGAGGTGTTATTCTCCGGTCAGATCTGAGAGATCCGGCCAAGGAGAAGAAAAGGTGGGGATTGTGGAGTTGAGGGAGCTTTCCGGCCGTGTGGTGGTGGCTTGCCGGTCATCACCTCCGGCGAGGCAGCGACATAAAGGGGAGAGCGGGGAGAGAGAGAGCAGGGGCGTTGGTGGTGGTGGAGTGCTCCGGCGTCGTGAGTTCGCCGGAGTTTCCAGGGGTCGTGGGAGGAAAAGGGGGAGGTGTTGGCCGTGGTGGTGGCTCGTCGTCTCCGGCCGCCGGTGATCAATTCCGGCGGCGGCAGCGAGAGCAAGAGGGAGCGGGGCGTGAGAGAGAAAAAATGAGGAGAGAGAGATGAGGGGAGAGATAAGAGGAAGAGGGTATCTGATGGGGGGTGTGTGTGTGAATGTAAAATGTGTGTATGTGTAGTGTGTGTATATTTTGTGTTTCCCCCCCAATAAAATGTTTCCCTCCCCTTTTATTTATAATACAAAACAAATCCCCTCTTTGTCCAAGAAATAAAAGACTAATCCTTTTTATTTTTTAGTTATTATCCGATAGATTATTTACTCTATTAACCAATGTATAAAGTTTATTAACCGATGGACGATAGCCCTATTCAGTCATGTCAAATGTCACCTTTATTAAAGGTGACAAGACCTTGACTTGACCTAACTTATTAACCAATGCACAAGGTTATTAACTAGAGGACGATAGCCGTATTCAGTCATGTCAAATGTCACCTTTATCAAAGATGACAAGACCCTGACTTGACTGATTCGTTGCTCTGCGTATTAGAATTAATTGCTCCGACCTCTTGTGCTTGCGGAATGTATTAGAGAAAATAACTAATGTACAAAAATGTGTGTATTGGTATGTGATTAAAAAAATAAGATAAGAGGTAATGTGTTTTAAATAATTGAAATTGTAGTATTTGTATTGTGTACGTGTGCGGATGACTGTAAAAAATATTGCGATTGTCAAAATTGTATAATGACAACAAATTGATAAAATCCTAATATTTACAAAATAAAGGATAATTATCAATAAATTGTGAGAAATAGAAATATATCAATAAATTGATAAAACTCCTAAAATAAGGATGATTATCAATAAATTATTATATTTCATGAAAAATGTGTAAAAAATGTATTTTGTGCTGTTTAACGATCAGGAAACCTGAAGACGTTAATTTTAAGCATGGGGAGCCAAAATTGGGTGTCAACAGTTTGCCCCTTTTCGACTGAAGATGATGTAAGAATCTTTGGGCGAAAACGTTGACATGAAGCCAATTTTGCTCGATAAAGAATTATGATAAAAATATGACCGAACTCTAATTTAGCGTTGCCTACATACCTCGAATTACACGAAGATCAGGCCAGGTGTAGTCAAAAGTTGAGGCAAATCACCTCTTGTCCTATTGTTCGGGGTGGACGACCCTGGAAAAAATAATTAAAGGAAAAGACTATTTGGGAACAGAAGCATTTACATATTCCCAATGTCTCTTTTAAAATTGCCCCAATGTCGAGCTGTGAGACGCTGGGGATGCAAGATTGTGTACTTGCTGGAAAAAAGAATGATTATGATGCATGCTCTGGTTTGTGTGCCAAAGCGTTAATGAAATAGAATCTTGGGTTGTGTACCAAGATCCTGATGCATACTCCGGTTTGTGTGCCGAAGCGTTAATGAAATAGAATCTTGGGTTGTGTACCAAGATCCTGATGCATACTCCGGTTTGTGTGCCAGAGCGTTAATGAAATGGAATCTTGGGTTGTGTACCAAGATCCTGATGCATACTCCAGTTTGTGTGCCGAAGCGTTAATGAAATGGAATCTTGGGTTGTGTACCAAGATCCTGATGCATACTCCGGTTTGTGTGCCGAAGCGTTAATGAAATGGAATCTTGGGTTGTGTACCAAGATCCCGATGCATACTCCGGTTTATGTGCCGAAGCGTTAATGAAATGGAATCTTGGGTTGTATGCCAAGATCCCAATGCATACTCCGGTTTGTGTGCCGAAGCGTTAATGAAATGGAATCTTGGGCTGTGTGCCAAGATCATGATGCATACTCCGGTTTGTGTGCTGAAGCGTTAATGAAATGGAATCTTGGGCTGTGTGCCAAGATCCTGATGCATGCTCCGGTTTGTGTGTCGAAGCGTTAATGAAAAGGAATCTTGGGCTGTGTGCCAAGATCCTGATGCATGCTCCGGTTTGTTTGCCGAAACATTAATGAAATGGAATCTTGGGTCGTGTGCCAAGATCCTGATGCATACTCCGGTTTGTGTGCCAAAGCGTTAATGAAATGGAATCTTGAGTTATGTGCCAAGATCCCGATGCATGCTCCAGTTTGTGTGCCGAAGCGTTAATGAAATGGAATCTTGGGTTGTGTGCCAAGATCCCGATGCATGCTCTGGTTTATGTGCCAGAGCATTAACAATAAAATGAAATCTTGGGTTGTGTGCCAAGATCCCGATGCATACTCCGGTTTGTGTGCCGGAGCTTTGAATGAATACCCGCATTTGAAGGTGGGTGCCTATAAAATGTACTTGAATGTAAATACCCGCATTAGAAGGTGGGCGCCTGTAAAAGGAACTTGAATGTAAATACCCGCATTAGAAGGTGGGCGCCTGTAAAAGGGACTTGAATGTAAATACCCGCATTAGAAGGTGGGCGCCTGTAAAATGTACTGAAATGTAAATACCCGCATTAGAAGGTGAGCGCCTGTAAAAGGGACTTGAATGTAAATATCCGCATTAGAAGGTGGGCGCCTGTAAAAGTACTGAACTGTAAATACCCACATTAGAAGGTGGGCGCCTGTAAAATGTACTGAGATGTAAATACCCGCATTAGAAGGTGGGCGCTTGTGAAGGAAGAAAACTTTTTGATTTTTTTTTTTTTTTTTTAAGAATGTTGTAAAGAAAATTACGTCTTGACTTTCAGTTGGTACCAACAATTAGTCTTATGCACAAGAATTCCACCATCTTTCCCAGCTAACCAAGATCAACTTCGGGTAATTCCAATAGTTTCAAATGGTACCTCAGACGTACCTAAGTATCGACAAGATTTGTTCCTCTTGATTCAAACAAAGATTTTGAACTATACCTTTCCTCATGTTTCACGTGCCTCACCAAAAGAAAGTCCTATTCTTCACACATTTGAGTATTTTGATTTTAGGACATTTTGAGAAGTGCACTCACACTCAGAAGGATGTTCAATGCATGTGATTGTGATACCATAGGCTTGGCCTTCATGTAAGTATCCACTAATGTGAGAACACTTGAAATAGGATCATGTAGGGCTTTTATCAGCTTGTAATGTAGGCTTGGGGATGGATAGGATATTATTTGGGATAAAAGTGACTAATCCTCCCTTGAGCATGCACTATATTTGTGCTTTGACATTTGTTGCATTTGGACGCTTGATCTTCTTTGTCTCGTAGTCCCTTTCTTTGAATTTGTATCGACTTCTTTTCGTTGTTGGAGTCCTTTTTCCCCTTTTGGAGTTCTTTTCTCTTTTTGTTTTGTTTTTTTTTTTTTTTTTTTTTGAAATTTCTCCACATTTGTTGGAGTGTTTTTCATTATATATTTTTTGGGGGGGATTTCTCCATGTTTTGATTTGTGGGGAATTTTACTCCTTCTTTAAAGTCGTATTTTCATCTTTATTCCTCTGGGACTTTGCATCTTCTGCCTTTGGCATCTTTGATCTTGAATCTTTGTCCGCAATTTGCACATTTTGATGCGCTCAGGGAGGTCGGGCCAAAAGAGGGTAGTGCATGTAAGCACTCAGAAAGGTATAGGCTGAGATGTGGTTGTTCAAAGAAAAGGCTTTAGGCTCAAAGGGGGAATGCTAGGGATAATGTCATTTGGTAGGTTATGAAAGGCTCAATCGGGTCAAAGAAGGCCTACGATCCTTTCCCAAATCAAGTGTAACTCAGGATTTCGCCTCAACAAACATTTAGGTCAAGTTCTAGATCATCAATGCAATGCAATGAATTAATCTAATGCTCGCCACACAATGCACACGAAACGATGAGGTTGGTTTTGTTCTTATCTTAGATGCATGCAAGAGAATTTTTTGAGTGTCACTAAGGTGCGATTAAGAGGTACCAAAAGAATCTATGGTTTACCACGAAATTGGTCCTCTCCATCATACCATTTGTTTCTTTCTCATGCACACTTCTAACTATGTTGGTACCAACCAAGTCAAAACTTTGTTTTTTTTTTTCATTTTTTTTTTTTTGAAAAATGAGACCGAACCCTTATGAGGGTT
The DNA here is from genome assembly GCA_003996215.1 of Jaltomata sinuosa. Lineage (NCBI taxonomy): Eukaryota > Viridiplantae > Streptophyta > Magnoliopsida > Solanales > Solanaceae > Jaltomata > Jaltomata sinuosa. The sequence continues at coordinate 529,718 of QJPP01007250.1, forward strand.
GCCTACGTATCTTGTATAAACAAGAATCAGGTCTGTGTAGTTCAAGAGGATAGGGTATAAGATGTAAAGTAAAAAAAACTCTTTTTTTTTGTAAAGGAATACCGAATCCAAGAAGGACTGCCTACGTATCTCATTGAGATGAGAATCAGGTATGCGTAGTTCATTAAGATGTGAACTAAAATGTATGTACACAATTTTTTTTTCGTTTTTCTAACAAGGAATACCGAACCCAAGAAGGGCTGCCTACGTATCTCATCGAGATGAGAATCAGGTTCGCGTAGTTCGTGAAGATACGAACTAAAATGTATGTACACATTTTTTTTTCATTTTTCTAATAAGGAATACCGAACCCAAGAAGGGCTGCCTACGTATCTCATCGAGATGAGAATCAGGTTCGCGTAGTTCGTGAAGATACGAACTAAAATGTATGTACACAATTTTATTTTTTTTCGTTTTTCTAATAAGGAATACCGAACCCAAGAAGGGCTGCCTACGTATCTCATCGAGATGAGAATCAGGTTCGCGTAGTTCGTGAAGATACGAACTAAAATGTATGTACACATTTTTTTTTCCGTTTTTCTAATAAGGAACACCGAACCCAAGATGGGCTGCCTACGTATCTCATCGAGATGAGAATCAGGTTCGCGTAGTTCGTGAAGATACGAACTAAAATGTATGTGCAGAAAATAATTCACCTCTAGAAGGAATATAAGGCAAAAAATTAAGACATTTATCGAATATAAAAAAATATGTATAAAAAGTAATGCAAAGATATAGACAAACTCGGAGCGATGCCTCGTATGTCGAGTGTTGGTGATGTCCTCGATGAGAGTGTCTCCTGACTGTTTGTGAGGATGATCGTTGTTGTGATTTCCCAATTGTTTATGGAGATCGTCCATTATCGTGATCGTCTCCAATTGTTGTTTGAAGATGACATGTTGTGGCCTCTCGATTGCTTGCGAGGGCACTCATTGGTGTATCCGTCCCCGATTAAGTGGGGACGGTTCTCCTGTAAAGGAATAAGAAAGGAGGGAAAGTAGGAAAGTCATGAAAAAATAATAATATAATTACATGGTCAAAAAACTCCCCTGATTTGTCTGTCCCATTGAATATGAATGCCTCAAAAAGTTCAAGGTCAGATGTTATCTCATGTGAAGTTCAGAGATTATTTAACTTCTTCAGACTCGACTCCTCTCTTTTTATTGCTTGATATCCTATGATAGGCGTGCCTACAAAGAAAATGAGCCAACTTGTGTTGAACCCTTAGATTTAGAAAGTGAAAGTGATTCACCGTAGTTCCATGGCCTACGACATTTGAGAGGTTTGAAGAGAGACTTAGGTCTTCAGATTTTGAGACTAAAGTCGAATGGAGATTATGGTAAGAGTGATATTGATAATTTTGAATTTTGGACTTCAGAGAATTGATTGACGCTTTTAAATATTTTTTGAGGGTTGAGAGCGTCAGCGGACTGTTTCAAAATATTTGCCCCAGTTTGCAGTCCTAGAAAATCATTTTAGAATAGCAGGAAGACCGAACCCTTATGTAGGATTGCCTACATATCTCACCAAGATGAATTAAGATGAGAATCAGGTCAGGACGTAGTTCAGAATGAATCCATGGGTGTGATATGTATGATTGTCATGAACTGGTGGTTATTCTGGAAAAATGGTGTGACAGGCGGCTGAGAGGAACCAATTACAGACAATGAGCTTTAAAAATACTTTGATCAGACAATCAAGATGACGGATGTAAAAAGATAGACAGAATTTTTGTCACTATTCTACTACGCTGAAAATATTACAAAGAAAGAGAAGCATGGCAAACATTTGATATTACTTCGCCCCTGTCGGAAGAATTGAATGACTGGGAGAGTGTTGAACTCTTGATTTTGAAAGTGAAGGCCAAAATGTCACATTTCATAATCTACGATGATTGAGAGAAAAAGAAACTTATGTCCCATGTTCTAGGATCAAAGTCGAGTGAAGGTTTGAATGTAAGGCCAATATTGACACTGATGTCAGAGAGATTTGGATTTGAGAGAAATTATTGATTTGTGCTATCAACAGGACTTTGGAGAGGGTATTTGAATTGTTTCAAAAATTTGCCCCAGTTTTTAAAATTCTGAAGAAATTATTTTGAAACAATGGAAGACCGAACCCTTATGTAGGGTTGCCTACGTATCTTGCCAGGACAAGAATCAGGTCAAAACGTAGTTCGAACTGATACCTAGTTGTATGTGAGTTGTATAATTACTTTGAGCGATTGTATTGAAAAAAGTAAAGCTATGAGTGAGTTTGGACAAGAAAAAGGTACGGTATAAAGATGAAAAGAATGTACAAGGCTGTACTGAAAATTTCTTGAAAAAGAATGATGAAATCCAAAAGAGTGATCGTAAAGATCGACATTGGGTATGAGAAAGAACGATATATGAAGGATGGTCTTATAGATCGAGAACGA